>ML792349.1:320679-369686 GCA_009831015.1 Picea engelmannii
CAAAACCAACTTGATGAGAATGAGGAAAATTTGATGAGTAACCTTCACTGCATACCTCAGATATGTTGTCTGAAACAGATGTAGAAGGCACTTCCTTCAATGCTTCTTTTCCTTTGTTGTTCTTTGAAGCTTTTACTTGAACCATGCTCTTTCGTTCCAAGTAGTCTTTATACAACACCTTCACCATCTCGGCCATGGCAAACACCGAATCTCTGAACTTCTTCTCGTCTTGAGAAAGTCCTCCTGTAGATGCCATTTTCCTCCTTGAGATGTGCTCTTTCCTGGTTAACATGCAAACTCAATTCCAAACGTCAACTAGCTCTGATACAACTTGATCCGTCAAGATTTTTCGAAATGACTATGGTTGAGTTTTATTTGCATGCATTAATTAACCATTGGGAAACTTTAACGAAAGAGCGAGAAAATAAAACGCATTATACAACCATAGACATATATGAAAATCTGAAATGCAATAAAGAACAGCAAACCATAATGCACAAGTTTGATAACGGAGTTCGGCAACTTTGCCTACGTCTCCGGGCCTTTTCTCTGTGAGGGAGGCTTCTTTATTTCTTTTCGAAATCTTATTAGTACATCTTTACAATGCCGAATGGCTTCTAGACTGATCTGGTCATGTTCGCCATGATCTCTAGAATCTTGCACAACTTACGGCACCTGAAACGGATGTCCCGAGCTCTCAGAAATCGTCCGACAGCATCTCTACATCAACAGCTTCCTTGCCTCAAACTGGCTTAGACCTGGCTTTGCCTCAGCATCTCTGCTCTCCAAAACCGTCCAAAAGCTCCATAATCTTACCAAATGGCCTCAACGTGGCCTTGGTTAAATAGTGGGAAAGTTGGTTGTCAATCTCCAACTTCCTCCCAAGAATTAGGCTCTAAAAAAGCCCAATAACTCCCAAAATAGGCTTAATTACATTAATAGGAGTTTAATTAATCAAAAAGTGGTTATGAAACCCACTTTAAACTATAATGTAGTTATAAAATCGATTTAAGCCCCCAACCATAGCGCGCGCCCTTTTTATTGGTCACATGAACACCATGTGGCCACGCGCTAGCGGGCCACCCCTCCTTGGCTACCGGTTGGTCACATGGAAAATGACATATACCCACAGGCTTAATACAAACCCCGCGCCCTTTTGGATTGACCCCCGGTCGTGTGGTGGTTTTCCATATGGCCACGGGCCATAACTATTTGCAACCGTTTAAACAAATCGTGCCAAGTTTAAAAACCCCGCGCGTGCCATTAACATACACCACGGGTCATATGGCATAACACAAAACCGCGGGTCAGGGCCTAGCCCCGGCCCGACACCCTCGCCTTTTACAACTGACATTTAATTCAAATAAATATTACGCCGAATGATTAACAAGAACCATCGGCGGGGCGGGTGGCTAGCCCAGCCCAGCCAGTCCTTTCGGCCACCTGGAGGTCACGGGTTCAATTCCCGTCCGAGCCATAAACCAAAATTTTATAAAACCAAACAACCAATAATACAGTGCCACGTGGAAGCCCGCCACTGGGCCACGTGGCGCTTTCAAAACCAATCACAACCTGACACGTGTCAGCCGCCCATTGGTCCACGTCACTTGCCGCATCGTCTTCCGTATGTCCAGTCACCTGCCACGCGTCGTTTCCGTACGCTTTGTCATCATGACATGTCATCCTGCCGTATGCTCCATTAGCTGCCACGTCACTCGAGCCACGTCATCCGCTGACGTCATCCGTTCCACGTGTCACCCTTCCAGTGGTGACACGTGTCACCTTCGGATTGGCCCAACCGTGTGCCAAAAGTGCCAAATCAGCATGACACGTGTCATGCTCTGGAGCCGCCACGTGTCCTATACGGAACCTTCCACGTGTTGTCGTACGGAATTGACACGTGTCGTCGTACGGACTTGCCACGTGTCCCTGTACGGACTGTACAGACATGTACAGTCAACATCCCAAAATTTTGCATGTTTGGCTCGGCGGACAGAATGCGATATCTTCTTCATACGGACTCTGTTTGACATAAAAAGTATACCATCGGAATCAGGAAGACGAGACGGACACAATGGTGTTGGTTTCGTTAGATTCCGAGCACTTTCATTTTTGAGCATTTTTCATGCCCTGACAGTCTTCTGAATCCAATTTCGGATCACCACTAGAAGGTAAATCTCGGGAGAACACATGGTCGGTCAAGAATATTTCTCTACAAACAAGGATCTATTTTTAATGGAACAAACTATGCCTTCTAGAGTATAAGGATGTGAACATATCAAATGGTCCTTGGTTTTGATATTTGGAAATTGGTTGTGAACAAATCCAACAATAGAAATGGTTGAGAAAAAGGTTAGTGAAAATGATGCAAAATCCATGAATGCCATCTTGTGTAGACTGTCAGAATTAGAGTTTTTCAAAGTAATGAATTTCAAATCAATGAAAGAAATTTGTTACAAACTTCAAAAAATCCATGGAGGCAATGACAAGGTCAAGAATAAGCTCCAAACTCATAGAAGATAGTTCGAGAATCTGGAGATGAAAAACGCAGAAAATGTTGTAGCCTATCTCCTCCATGTGGTCGAAATTGTCAACACCATCAAAGGACTTGGTGAAACAGTGTTAAGAACCAAAGACCCGAATACAAAAGCACCACAATAGATATACACGAACAATATGCAAAATCTCATTTATTACTATCAAACCCTTAAGGTAGGGCAACACCATACAATAGATCTTATTATGGAAGGGATCCTCTCCTGTTCACCTGCATCTTCGAGGGGGCATCCTCTTAATGAGCTTAAGATCCAAATACAATACTTCTCTTCATATCTCATTACATTGCTTGAACCTATTTATATAGTGTTACCATCACCTAAGAACATTCTAGAGGAGGAATCTTCTAGAAGTAGAACCTTCTAAGAAGTCATCTTACATTTATTATATCTAACTACCCATTTATTATATCTAACTACCATAGTGGGCCTTATTTAATAATATAGTGGACCTAGTCCACATTACATTGAATGGCCTCCACTATTATCATTATGGGCTCTCTAGGCCTCCCCACTACCTCTCTAGCTACCTTACATTCCATCCCCCTTATGAAAGCGTTGTCCTCAATGCTTGATGTACAACCATATACCAGGGTCCCATGGATAAGTGCAGACCATAGTGTTGAAGTAGACTAGAGAACCAAGGTCCCATTGAGAAATGGAAGCCACCATGCTGAAGTAGTCCAACCTCCATTGTAAACCAGGGTCCCGTGTCCAAGTGCTCATGTGAACTCCACACAGAAGATATCGACACCCAATAATCAACTAAAAATGATGCTCCCAATACTGACACCTATCATGTGGATCCAAATAAGAATATCCATTCACATTGTGGGAGATGATCAAAGATGAATATGGAAGGAACAATACCATTGTAGAATATGCAGGCTGGATGTTGGTAACTAGCTCCTGATGTGGGACATTGATGTTCTCTATAGAAGATGGAGTAGAGTCATCAAATAAAATATGAAAGTGGTTGTCATCCCAGAAATGACAATTATCCATATACCAATCATCACAATCGGCCTCAAAATCATACCAAGCATATATTTCTTGATTATATTCATCCCTGATGTCCGCCATAAGAAATCTCTCCTGCATGCTATCCAATGAATCTTGAATACTACGAAAACTATCATTGAGACCATCTGCAAGGTCATGCAATCTAGCATCCAATGTGTCATACAATTGGGATTTGAATGCTTCAAGAATTTCTTTGAGGGTTTGAGAGGAAATAGTCATTTGAACACCCTATGAACTCTTTGGTCCCGCAACCATCACGAAATAACCCAAAAAATAGAACAATAACTTACAACAGAAAATCTTGGCTTTTTCTGGAAAAACCCTAAAAAACTGTTGAATTTAAAATGCTTATAACTTCACTTCCCGGACTCCGTTTCGGCTGATTTTTTTTTTGAAATTGTGAGAGGAACTCAGATTTGTAATTTGTTTGGGAAAATTTTGCCTCTAGCTGCTACAGAAATAAAGAAATAAAAAATCGTGCCGCCGTCCACGGAAAAACCCTAAAAAATTGTAGATTTTAAAACTTCAATATCTTGACTTCCCGAACTTCGTTTCAGATGATTTGTTTTTTCAACTTGGGTGTTTTTCTGAGAGGAACTAATATATACAACCTGTTTCTACAAATTGTGCACATAAATATACCGAAAATTTCTGGAATGTCGCGGCCCTCTTTTTTCTTCTACGAAAAAAAATCTGCAAAAATAAAAAAATATTTGCCCACAGTGTCTGCCAAGGAAAGTGTTCTGATACCAATTGTTAAGGATCTGAATAGATCTACAAATATAATCACCACAAATTATGAATACACAATAGATCCAAAGAGCAATATAGAATAAACCACACTTTATTATTACCAAACCCTTGAGGTAGGGAAACACCATACAATGGATCCTATTATGGAAGGGATCCTCTCATGTTCACTTGCCTCTTCGAGGGGGCATCCTCCTATTGAGCTACCACTCCAATCACAATACTCTCTTCATATCCCATTACATTGTTTGAACCTTTTTATATAGTGCTACCATCACCTAAGAACATTCTAGAGGAGGAATATTCTATAAGTAGAACCTTCTAAGAAGTCCTCTTACATTTATTATATCTAACTACACATTATAGAGGAGGAATCTTCTAGAAGTAGAACCTTCTTAGAATTCCTCTTACATTTATTATATCTAACTACTCATTTATTATATCTAACTACCCTAGTGGGCCTTATTTAATAATATAGTGGACCTATTCCACCTTACATTGAATGACCTCCACTATTATCACTATGGGCCCTCTGGGCCCCCACTACTACCTCTCTAGCTACCTAACATTCCATCCCCCTTATGAAAGCGTTGTCCTCAATGCTTGATGTACAACCATATACCAGGGTCCCATGGATAATTGTGGACCATAATGCTAAAGAAGATTGGAGAACCAAGGTCTCATGTAGAAAGGAAAGCCACCATGCTGAAGTAGTCCAACCACCATTGTAAGCCCGGGTCCCATGTCCAAGTTCTCATGTGAACTCCCCGTGGAATATTTTGGAACCCAATAACACACTCAAATGATGCTCCAAAGACTAACACTTGTCATGTGGATCCAAATAAGAAGATACATCCACATAGTGGAAAAGAGTCATAGCAGAATCTCGAAGGAATAATACCACTGTAGAATATGAAGGATGGACACTGGTAATAATCATTGGCTCTCAATTTGTGACATTGATGCTCTCTACAGAAGGCGGATTAGAGTCATCAAATAAAATATGAAAGTGGTTGTCATCCCATAAATGACAACTATCCATATAACAATCATCACAATCGGCCTCAAAATCATACCAAGTATATATTTCTTGATTATATTCATCCCTGATGTCTACCATAAGAAATATCTCCTGCATGTTATCTAGTGAATCTTGAATACTATGAAAACTATCATTGAGGTCATCTGCAAGGACATGCAATCTAGCATTCAATGTGTCATACAATTGAGATTTGAATGCTTCAGTAATTTGTAGAATTTCTTTGAGGGTTTGAGAGGAAATAGCCATCTAAGCACCCTATGAACTCTTCGGTCCCACAACCCTCATGAAAAAACCCAAAAAATAGACCAAAAAGTTACGGCAGAAAATCGCGGTTTTTTTTCTGGAAAAGCCCTAAAAAACTGTTGAATTTAAAATGTTCATAACTTCACTTCCCAGACTCTGTTTCGGCTGATTTTTTTTTTTGAAATTGGGTGAAATTGTGAGAGGAACCCAGATCTGTAATTTATTTGGGAAAATTCAGCCTCAAACTGCTACAGAAATAAATATAAAAAAATTTGCGTCGTCGTCCGCAGAAAAAACCCTGAAAAATTGTAGATTTTAAAACTTCAATATATTGACTTCTTGGACTCCGTTTCAGACGATTTTTTTTTTCAACTTGAGTTTTTTTTCTGAGATTAAATTAGATATACAACCTGTTTCTACAAATTTTTCACAAAAATATACCAAAAATTTCTGGAATGTCGCAGCCCTCTTTTTTCTTTTCCGAAAAAAAAACTGCAAAAATAAAAAATATTTTCCCACAATGTCTGCAAAGGAAAGTGCTCTGATACCAATTTTTAAGAACCAAAGACCTGAATACAAAAGCACCACAACATATATACAAGAACAATATGCAAAATCTCATTTATTACTATCAAACCCTTAAGGTAGGGCAACACCATACAATAGATCCTATTATGGAAGGGATCCTCTCCTGTTCACCTGCATCTTCGAGGGGGCATCCTCTTAATGAGCTTAAGATCCAAATACAATACTTCTCTTCATATCTCATTACATTGCTTGAACCTCTTTATATAGTGCTACCATCACCTAAGAACATTCTAGAGGAGGAATCTTCTAGAAGTAGAACCTTCTAAGAAGTCCTCTTACATTTATTATATCTAACTACCCATTTATTATATCTAACTACCATAGTGGGCCTTATTTAATAATATAGTGGACCTAGTCCACCTTACATTGAATGGCCTCTACTATTATCACTATGGGCCCTCTAGGCCTGCCCACTACCTCTCTAACTACCTTACAAACAGTTGCAAAACCAATGATTGTGCAAAAGGTGTCGAGGTGACTCCCCTTAATATTTGATTCCAAAGTTTCTTCCATTAAGGAAATAAAGGATCTGTATAAATTAACAATGAATGAATTGCATGGGATCCCCACTGCATATGAAATGGGGACTGAAAAAGAAAAACCATAAAAAAGGGAAGTAAATTTCAAAGCCTCAAAGAAGATGAAGAACAAAGACCACAAATAAAGAAATTGTTCCAATTGTGAATCAGACGTAGAGGAAGAAAATTTTGTGAGAAAACTCAAAAAGGGTTATGGAAAATACAAAGGTAAGTTGTCATTTAAATTATTTAACTCTGGAAAAGTTGGACATTTTGTTGCTAAGTGTCCATATGCAAAAAAAAAAAGTAGTGATAATGAAGAAGATTATAATGTAAAGAGAAAACATCATCAACACAAAAATAGCCACAAACATGAAAAGCATGAAAAGAATAAGAACTCTTATAAGAAGAAGAAGATCTTCTACTCAAAAGGGGTTAGTGAATCATTTGAAGAAAGCAATGAAAACAATTTCGATATTGATAGAGAAGAAACTATTTTTATGGCAATCGAAACAAATATTGATGAAGAAAAAGAATGATGGATTTAGAAGAAGAGGAAAACACCAAAACATATGGAGAAGAGGATCTTGAATAAGAACTCATGTGTGCCTTAAGCCAAATAAAGAACCTGAGAAAAAATAAATTTGAAACAAAAGAAGAAGTTGCATAAATATGAAGAAGAGGATCATGATTCAAAAGCCAAAATGTCACAAAGCCTTGAAGAATAAAAAAATATTATCAAAAGACTAAAAGTTATGTTAGAAGAGGCAGGAAGGATAGAAGAAGTTATGAGAATTCAGCTGAAGGAAAAGTAAGAAAATTGTGAGAAGCTAGAAGCTAAACTTGTTTCCTTAAAAAGGAATTAGAAAATTTAATTGCTCAGTTGAACAGAAGCTTGAAGTTTGAAAAGAGTATCAAAACCTTAGATCATATCATCAATTGTCAAAGGTCAAGAGTCAAATGACCACCAAAGAAGATCCAAAATCTACGGGGCCATCAAAGAAATTAAATGAAGAAAACTCTAAAATTTATGTTGATGTACTCAAAATTTCCATCAGTGATGAAGAAAACAATGTTCCGCAAAAAGTTGGAATTTGTCCTAAGGACAACAAGGACATATTCAAAAGATCTTTCCCACCAAGGCAACCTCACATGAACTGGTACCCAAATTATTTATTTAGCTATTGCTTTTGATATAATCATTTTGGTCATAAAGCAATAGATTGTAGAACACATACAAAAAATAATCATGTATGGAAAAAATGCATGAATTCTTATGGATTCTCAAACATAAACTATAATTAATTTTCCCCTTTATTTGATTACAATGTTGTATGCTATAAATGAAAAAAATATGGGCACAAAACACGTTTTTTTAGAAGTGACCTTTTGGAAAGTCCTAGACAAAACAAGGATGTGGATACCCTTGTCAAACAAAAGAAAGAACTCATACGAGTTTGGAAAAGGAAGTAGCAACAAGAGATGCAAAAGAAGGAGGAATATATGCTTGTGAAAACTTCCCTTCATGCTCAAAACAAAGGAAACCAATGGTATGTTGACAGTGGATCCTCAAGCCACATGACATGTGACAAGAGCAAATTCCTCACTCTAAAAGAAGTTAACGGAGGTAGTGTGACATTTGGAAGCAATGCTACCGAAAGGATAGCTTGAAAAGGTAATCTAAGTCTCAATAATGGAAAGAATAAATAGAAAATATCTTATACATTGATGGTCTAAAAGACAATCTTCTTAGTGTTAGTCAAATGTGTGACTAAAGATACAATCTCACATTTAATTCTTAGGGATATGAAATAAGGAAGGAAGGCTCGGGAAGATTAGTGGAAAGTGCATATAGAACATCAAGTAATGTATATATCCTCAATGAGATCTAGGGATAAAAGTGTTATACGAGACAAACAAATGAAATATGGTTGTGGCATAGAAGACTAGGTCATATTAACTCTGATAATTTGGTAAAAATCAGTACTAAACAAGTAGTGAGAGACATGCCAAATATTGTCAAACCTTCAAAGACTCTTTGCAAGTAATGTCAACATGGAAAACAAACAAGAAAAAGCTTTAAATCAAAGGAGTACTCAACAATGAATCCATTGGAACTCGTTCATACAGATCTTTGTGGGCCTACAAGAACATAAATTCTATAAGGCAAAAATCACTTCATGTTGTTCATTGATGATTATTCTAGAATGACATGGGTTGCATTCCTAAAAGAAAAATATTAAGCTTTTGAGAAGTTCAAAGCATTGAAACCTTGGTTGAAAATGAAATTGATTTTAAAATCAAGTGTTTTAGATCAGATAAAGGAGGTGGGTCTATCTCAAATGAATTTCAATGATTTTGCGAGACTCGTGGGATAAAAAGACATTTCTCGACCGAAGGAAATCCACAACAGAATGGAGTGGTAGAAAGAAAAAATCAAAATGTACAAGATGGAAAGAACAATGTTGAATGAAGACAATCTATCAAACATATTTTGGGGAGAAGCAATCAACACCTCAGTTTACATTTTGAATAGAGGGAAAATCAAAGTCAATAACAACAAAACATCTTATGAGTTATGGAAAGGCAGACTAACAACATTAAAATACTTCAAAGTTTTCAGAAGCAAGTGCTACATAAAGAGAGATGATGGGGATTTGGGAAAATTTGACTCTAGAGATGATGAAGTTATATTTCTTGGTTATTCATCAAGAAGAAAAGCTTACAAATGTTACAATACAACATTACACAAAATCATAGAGAGTGCCAATGTAAAATTTGATAAAGCAGGGAACTAGAAGATGGAAACACAAGTAAATGTTCAAGTAGATGAGCCAGGATGTAATGAATAAAAAGAAGAAGAAGAAACAAAACGCCAAGATACAAATACACCATATAGATTTTTCCAAAACAATCACTTGAAAAATCTAATTCTTGGTGATAAAGATACGAGAGTTCAAACTAGAAGAAGACTAGTTGGTGCACCAAAATGTGTAAACCTTTCATTGCTATCTAAAATAAAGCCTAAGATTTTATAGAAACTAGAGAAGACAAGCATTGGATTGATGAAATGGAAGAAGAACTAAATCAAGTTGAGAAGAATCAAACATGGGAACTTGTTTCAAGGATGACAGATAAAAATGTAATTGGCACCAAGTGGGTTTTTAGGAACAAGTTGAATTAGGATGGGAAAGTAATGAGAAATAAATAAATATTGGTTTGTAAAGGTGTTGTATTTTTCTACTCTTCCATTGTTCTAGGGGGTTCTTTATGGTTTATTCTAATTCTTCTTTACCATCCTAGAGTGACCCTGGTTCAGATTTCATAAGCTTCCCAACAAAATCCATTTAAAACTATTGATCCCTCTGGTAAACCAGAAGGCAATGCAGCACACA
This sequence comes from Picea engelmannii, assembly GCA_009831015.1. Classification (NCBI taxonomy): domain Eukaryota; kingdom Viridiplantae; phylum Streptophyta; class Pinopsida; order Pinales; family Pinaceae; genus Picea; species Picea engelmannii. The sequence continues at coordinate 330,794 of ML792349.1, forward strand.
GAGTGTACTACACAATCTCACCCAAGATAGCTCTATGGGTGGATGCAATACTCAGGTGTTTGCAACCTGAGACTGAGTGAGATCTGTGGTTGTGCATTGTAAACTTTGATCATACAATCTAACATCTAGTGATAACATTCATTCTATGCATGCATGTGGAATACCATATCTACTTAGTGGCTTCATTTATCTAGAATTCATCAATTAATTAGACATAAAGATGCATACATTCATTCAGATAACATAGGGTTGCCATGGTTCACCCCCTCCTGGGCTACGTCCACAAAGCTCTGGCTCTCGGGATTTTATTATAGTTCAGAATTCTCTCACGTCGCATGTGGTTACAATATTAGTTCTCCCCTTTCCCACGGGCTCCTCGATCCCTGCGAGGCTGACTAGATCGCACCAAGCTCCTTAGCCTGCGATCTAACCCTCGGGATCGAGTCGCTCACCATATTTATGACTCATACAGTTCTTACATCTTTATCGCATCTCCCTATTGTCTCATCTCGTCTAAGTACTACTTATTTATATCCTTGGCTCATCGACCATTACAATGAATTACAAAAACCCTAACCCTAACGTCATTAGGTATTCCTTGCATGCACGCCTCGCCTTCTTCTCTTACACGTGTTTCTTTTCCTCCCAATTGTCTCTTCCTCCTTGCATGCTTCTCCTCTAAAAATAAGTTTTCTTCATGACTAGGCCTGCATCCAACAGGACCCCAACACTGACATGTGGTTCGCCTTGAGCCACCTAAACCTTGTGCGCTTCTTCGATCTCTCCTGCGAGAGCCTGGAACTTCTCTGTGAGTTCCTTTGCTTGTGTTTGAGCCTGCATGGTCTTCTCCCTGAGTGCGTCCAATATCTAAACTTCAATCTCATCGTTGATCATCTCTGCGTACTCTGTCTGAGTTTGTGCCATGTTCTTCTTCACGTCTTCCGCCCGCGCAATGACCTCCACTGCTCGCTTTTGGAGCGATTCCATTTGAGCTTGGTGCTCCTTCTTCTGTGCCTGCATGACTATGAGTTCTACCTGTAGCTTCTTCATATCTTGTGTTACTTTGACGTGCTCAATGATCGACATCGTCTTCTTCCTCTGCTTGAGGTCTTGGATATCTGCGCTTATCCTCTCCTCTTCCTGGTCCCACTGCTGGACCTGTTGATACTCCTCCATCTTTGTCCATAACTATGATGCTTTATCGAACAAGTCGGCAGCTATGCTAACTTGTCGCTCCATATCCTCTATCTACGCTGCTACTTCATGCTTCCTCTTCTCCTTCACCTCTGGGGGAGTGGTAGGTATGAGTTGTTCTCAGAGGTGTTCGATATCCTACCTATATTGATCAATTTTCTGCACAATCTGATCAATATTCTACGTAGTTGTGAGCTCTGTTGTCTGCGCACTCTTTGGGATTTTCTCATAGGTTACAGCCAATTCCTACACCATCCTATCTGCATGGTCTTTCACATCATTGGTCTTGATCTTGACCTACTCAAGAACCAATTCCAATTCTTCCATGTTGTCCCTTGCCTGCTACAATTCCACTGCGTCTGTGCGTGCGCACGATTGTACCTCATGCGCGACGCTGAATTGCAGTTTATACAAGGCCTTGGTTGGTATATGCATCATTACCAATTGTATTTGGGACAAATCCTTCAAGGGTGTTTGACCGACAATTTCATCCATGCAAAACATGTTGGGTGTGACGTGAAATGTAAAACTTTCTGATCATGCTCGCTCGATCCAACCTTGTATCTTGTCTATGATGTTGTTGGGACTGATTATTTTCCTCTGCCTGCCCTTTTTGTTTCTATGATTTTCTCAAGGAGTTACCTCATGTCTTCCAGCTCATCCTTCATCCTATCCCTTTGGCACTGAGCTTCGTAAAAGTCCTTCTTTGTTCGATCCTGGACCATCTGGGCCACGAGGTCTGCGTCATCCTCTGTGATCATGCATTCTGGTGGTGTTATGTGTGCCATAGATTTATTTCGCGCACCCCCCATTTGATAATTGGCCTCTTGGTATGGCCTTCCTCCTGTTGAGTAGGAGTCGATGTAGTCCCCTGTGTTGTCTCAGTCTATTTTTCCTATTCCTATGACGCTTGGGTGTTTTTCTTCTTCCCCTCCCGAGTGCCTTTCTTGGACACACCCCCTTTCTTCTGTTGCAATGGGTTTTGAAATGTCCTTGGCTTCTTGGGAACCATTATGTCTTCTATAGGTGTCTGTTCTTTCCCTTCCTATACCTCCTTATCTGTGGTCATCTCCTGATTCAGGACTGGAATCCTCCAGTCACCGTTCCAATCCCTTATGGCCATTTCTACATCCTCTTCCTTGACATAGTACTACAATTGTAACAATTGGTTGTTGGGATCCTTCCGTGCTTCGATCCACATTGTATGCCTGGTCGCTTTGAAGTTGGCTATGCCCTGATACTATGCGACCACTTCTGGTGTAATCTTACAAGTGTTGGCGATGCTTTCCTACAAGTCGTTATAATATCCTTTGAGAATGGTTACATTCGCCTTTTTATTCTTAGGGTCTGGAATGCACCCCAATGATAGGTATCGTGTTGTTTGGAAGGGATTGGATCTTGTGTAAAATAATGAATACTTAGGCTCCTTCCATCCGACCAAAGCGATCAGGATGAGTAGCCATGAATAGTGAAATTTTGTCCCCAGGTCCTACGTTTCCTTGCAGTCTTCCAGGAACAAATTCAACAAGTATGGGGCCCATCTAAGTGTGGTTCCCTCCACACACTGTACTACAACTAGGATGACCCTGACAGGGACTTCCTCCTTGCAAAATTTCTTGAGTAACTTACACGCCATGATTTTTGTGGCCATCCTTGTCACTGCGTCACTAATGCACTTAATTATGATTTTGCGCAACCCTATTTTTGTACCATACTTCTTCTTCATTTCCTCGGCCAGTTCCTTCTCCTTCATCTTGTCATCAAGGAGCTGAGCAAGTGTCTCCCCCTGTGTTGGAAGACCTATGATGTATGCAATGAGGTCCACATCTATCGAGACGACCTGTTTCATCCACAAGTATCCTTCGTGGGTGACTACCATCAGCTGCTTGACACAGTTCTTTGTGTCTCGTCCCCTCCCAAAGTGTGGGATGTCCAACAGGCCTAGAATCCTGGTTTTGGCTAGTCCTGCTTCCCACTGGTGTGGTTGGTTAGTTGGTTTTCCAAAGGGTCCTATACCCACATTTTTTGGGTAAACTTTCTTGGAAAACTATGGAAACTTGTCCGTGTTAGTCACATCATGGTCTGAGTAACACAATTTATCCATGTGGCCTAACATGTTGCCCGTGATATGCAAACCATCCAAAATGCCCAATAAGACTATGATTATGGTGTCCTTCTTTCGCAGTGATCTTGGTATTTGTTGTTTTCCATTCCATTGTGGTGGCTAAATCGACTTTCCAGCCTCCATTGTTCTGTCTTCTACATACTCCTCTGCCTAGCTGGTGACATCTTCCAATGTGCCCTCCTGTGGTTGTTTTGGCATAGTTGTGTCTGACCTCTCTGGCGTGGTCGTTTCTGCCCGTTTTGGGACCGTCTCATTGACTCTTAAGGCTTCTTCAGATTTTTCGGGGTGTGAATGATTGCCTGCGTCCTCAACCTATTGGCCCTGTCCCCATTCCGTCACATCAATGTCCATTCCCACTGGTGTTGTCTGTTGAGTTTCCTCCACCATTGGTGTGGGGCTTCCTGGTGTCATATCGGGCAACGAGATTTCATCCACATTGACAACTTCTGGAGGCTAAGGTGGTTGTTTTTCACTTCCCTATGGTTGTGGTGGTTCTCTGACGTTGCTTCGAGGTCATCTGCAAGTATGGCTCGGCTCTCCCAGTTTGGGTAGGGCCATGGTGGTGATATGTTGTCCACCACGCTTTGTGGGATCTGTAACCTCTAAAAATGTTCGCTCTTCTTTGTATACTCTATTGCTCTATTCTTTTCTCAATTTCACAATAACCCTTCCAATCCTGGTGTGCTTCCTTTATATATAAATTGTGTGAAGCTTCCCGAAGACGTTACCGAAATTGCGTTTTAAATGAACAGGCACTTCCCGCTTACTTGCCATTGATTTCCTTTTCCGTTGCCAGTTGGCGCGATTAATGTGACGTCCCATCAATCGTTCTTGTCATTCAATTTTGATAGCCATCATCCACTTGAACTTATTTTCCATACCTACCATTTTCATTGTTTCCGCCTTTTAGTGACCAGTTGTCCTTTCTCCGTCATGATAGCGTTTCCGAGTGTGCATGCTCATTCTCTTTTCTATGCGCTATGCCTTTATTGATATCTTTTGATGTCCAACACGATATATATATATATATATATATATATATAAGTGCTAGGAGGTCGACTGTCCCTATACAGCTTAAGTCGACTCCCATTGATCATCCCTTTGAGTTTTGTTCCTCCTAAATCCTTCAACTGTATATCTCCCCCATCTATGACAATCTTTACTTTGTATGTTCCCAACCAATGCATTCTAAGTTTTGCTAGGTGCTGAAGAGATTTACTTTCATACACCAAGACTAAGTCTCCTTTTTTGAAATTTTTCCTTTTGATATGTCTTTCATGCCAATATTTTTCCCTTGCTTTCTGCACTTCTTGATGAAATCCCGCGGGAATCCTATCTTCCTCCATGACCATCAGTTGATTTAGTCTTTCATGTACTACACCTCTCTCTATCATGTTTGTAATTGCTGCTACGCGCAGATTAGGTACCGAAACTTCTAATGGCACCATTGCTTCTTGTTCGTACACTAATCTGAATGGTGTCTACCCTATCAATTTTTTGCATGTGGTCCTGTATGCCCACAGTACTGCTGGTATCCTCAAGTCCCAATCATCCCTATTAACATTGCAGATCTTTGTCAGTGCATTCTCAAGGATTTTGTTAAAGGCTTCTACTGTTCCATTTGCTTGAGGATGATATGGTGTACTCTTTTGATGATAAACTTCAAACTCCTTAGTCATAGCCCTAATAGTGTTGTTAATGAAGTGACTGCCTTGGTCACTCATCAAAATCCTTGGGCATTCAAATCTAGTGATGACTTTCTCAAACAAGAAGTTTGTTGTTGTATCTATGCTGCAATATTTTACTGGTGCTCCTTCTGCCCATCTTGTCAGGTATTATGTCACAGTGATAATGTACCTCGCTCCTGACCTTTTTTGTTGGTGGGTTGATTGGTCCACAAAATATATTGCCCATTTTTTGAATACCTGCAAGGTTACTTGTGGTCTCAGGGGTGTCTCGTCCCTTCTATTCAGTTTACCCACCCTCTAACACACATCACATTTTTGGAAGTAGTCCTTTGAGTCTCTGTGAACAGTCGACCACCATAGTCCTGCGCGCAATACCTTATGCGTGGTATCTTTGCCTACATAATTTCCTCCTACTATTCCCTCATGGGATTTTGCTAAGATCCTTGGTATTTCATGCTCTAGCACACATCTTCTCAAGATGCTATCTGCACCCATTTTATATAATTTTTTTGCAATCAACTAATAGTATGCAACCCTGACTACTAGGTTTTTCTTCTGCGCAGTGTTGAATTCCTGTGGTGCAGTCCCTGTACTCAAGTATTGAATGATTTCTGCGAAGTATTCATCAGCTATCTAGATTGAAAATAGTTGCGCATCAAGAAATTTTTCCTCTAAGTTCATAGGTTCCTCCCCATTAGTGATCCTTGATAGGTGATTAGGTCTTGCATTCAACTTTCCTGGTTTGAATATCACTTCAAAGTCAAATTCTTGGAACAACAATAAATATCTACAAATTCTCCCCCCCAACACTGGCTTGTTGACGAGGTATTTGAGCGTTGAATGGTCTGTGAACATCTTGAAATGTTTCCCCAATAAACATTTTCTGAATTTCTGAAGTGCATAGACCATCGCTAAGCCTTCCCTTTCTGTGGTATTATAATTTTTTTTCGATTCTGACAGTTTTCTACTAGCAAATGTTATAGGATGGTCCAATTCTCCTGATCCTGGATGCAACAAAATATCTCCAAGTGCCATGGATGATGCATCTACATGTACATGGAATTTCTTTTCCAAATCATGGAATACCAGTATTAGTGCAGTTACCATCTTTTCTTTCAGTGTGTCCAATCCGTGATGACAATCCTCATTCCAGTGAAACTTATTATATTTTCTTAGCAATTTCTCCATTGGCGTAGTGATCTGTGCATACCCCTTTATAAACTTCATGTAGTATCTTGTATGTCCCAATGTTGCTCTTAATTGTCGGACTATTTTTTGTGGTGGTATATTAACAATTATTGCAATCTTGGTAGGATCTACTAGGAAGCCTTGTTTGCATACTATATGGCCCAATGGTATCCCAAAAGGTGTTCCGAAGATGCACTTCTTGATATTTAAAGATATCTGACAATGCCTACATCTTTCTAAAATCATCCTCAACACCCCTACATGGTCTGTCAACAAGATATAGACTGTCCAATCATCTAGATATACCTCTAGAAACTAGTGGATGAATTCCTTGAATGCCGCTATAACTACTCTGAAAAATATTGTTGGTGCATTCATCAATCCAAACGACATGACTGTATACTGGTAGGATCCTCATTCTATGAAAAAAATGGTATTGTATCTATCTTCCGGTGCTATCTTGACATGATGGTATCCTGAGAATCCGTCGGTGAATGAATAAGCTTCATGTCCTCCTACATTCTCCAACACCTCATCTGTGAAAGGAGTAGGGAACGGGTCATGTAGGCATGCATCATTCAACTTCCTCAAGTCGACACATATTTGTATTCCCCCTTGTTTCTTCTCCTAAACTACCATCAAGCTTATCCATTCTGATTCCTCTACAGGTTCTATGATTACAACCTCCAACATCCTATCGATCTCGGCTTTGAATTTTTTCTTATAGATCGGATTTAGTCTATATGGTCGCTTCCTGATCGGTCTTGCCTCAGCTCTGAGTGGTATCTTCATTTCACCTATCTCTCTTGCTATGCCTTTCATTTCTATGAACGTTTTTAGGAACAGGTTGATGTACTCGTGCAGTAACTCTGTTATTTGTTTCGTTGTTTTCTCATCCCAGTAGTCTCCAATGCTGGCCATTTTGGGGTTCTCAACTATCTCAATGTTGAATTTATTTACCTTGATCGGTGCAACAATTAATTCTGATTCCAAAGTTTGGCCTTCCACTTCTCTTTCACCTTCACCTTCCTCAATCTGAATATTGTGTGGGTCATCTTCATCTGGTGCTTCTTCCTACACGTGGTAGCGTGACAGTAATTCTTTGACTGTCTGTTTGTTTTGTTGTTGTTCTTCTATCATGAGTTCAAATTTTGGTTCGTTAATGAATATCACCCCTCTAAATTATTTAAGTGTTGCATCTATGTTGGGGTTCTCATGCTTAAATGAGAAAGTGAATGTAAACTTCTGTTGTAATATTGTCCAGCTCATAGTTCCTCTGCGTAGTTCCTGGTCTGTAGACCAATTTGTTGGGATTCCTTCTAATGTGTGAACAAACTGATGGGTACACTCCTCCAGTGGTGTCATTTTCCATAGCATTTTGTACTTCTCCAAGTGTTTCAATGGTGTTCCCTATCCATCATACTTTTGTAGCTAGTTTCTTCCTTGTTCTGCACCAAACCTAAAGCACAGAAGCCACTTACATTGGTACTAGTCTTTAATTGTTTCCTTGTGTGCCCCCCACCATCTTGTAGGTGTTTCCTTGAGTTCTATATCCAAGGATAAGAGCCTCTGATTTTCTACCACTTCGTCTTCGTACCATGTTAAAAATAATTTTAAGTCATTCACCCCATGGAATATGGGAGGTTCCCTTATCTCTGTACCTACCCATCTTACTGCACAGTCTATTCTAGTGCATATTCTTGGGAAGACTTCGTGTAACCTCTGTTGCCAATTTTCTAAGACTGTATCTAAGTCTGACACACATGAGGTGATGCTTCGCCAACTGAGTACCCCATCTGCAGTTGGGTTCACGTAATATTGATCTGGCGTAGCTGTGCTATACAACTGGTTAATTTCCTCCAGGTCTAAGAAAGTAGGTTATACAAACCTTTCCCCTTCTGATGGGTCCAATGGCGCAACAATGAATCTGTATTCTCTTGACTTAAAGGTCATATTCCACATTTTCAGGTTGATTATGGTCTGGTTATCAAATTCCCAATCCAATACAAGCAATGTCAGATAAGGTGTTGTGCCATCCACTATCTCGATTATTTTGAAGTCGGCTTTGGTCCACACTCCATCTAGATCTATTGTCACTCCTTTTATTCTTTCAATTGGTAGAACTTTGTGTTGATTTGCTAGTTTCAGATGAACATGTGAATATCCTAATGTGGGTTCTCCCATACATTTCCATGTTTTTTTAGGTAATACATTTACTTCGGATCCTAAATCTAGTATAATATCTCCCATGTTGAAATCTCCAATTATGGCATTCAGTCTGAATTCCCTGTTTGTTCTCCTTCTTGTATGCAAATCATTAACTATTTTATGTTCTAGATTTCCTTCTGTCTCTATGCTACATATTTTGTAATACTTTAATAGAGGATGGATCATTTAGTAGTCTAACACAAGATTTCAAAAAACCTTTAATCGTACTTACTTGTCCCAGTTGTTGTGTTTCTTCGGTGTGATCCAGTGATGGAGGCATCATGTATCCTAGTACTTCCTTACTATACTGTGCAGTGGATGTCGATGCAATGTCTGGATTCATAAATTCTTGTCTAGCTTGCTTGAATATTTCCTTCTCGTTCTGTGCATCAACCTGCTTCTTTGGTTTGGCATTCTTTTTCACCCATTGGTGTTGTTCGGGATCTTGTCTTACTGCGTCGTTTCCTATTTTAGCTCCTCCCCACGTAAATATGTTGATGTTTCTTCCTTCATCCCTCACTTTTGCTGAGATCCACCGAACATTTTGATTGTTCTGATTTATGTTTTCCTAGATCTTCCCTAATAGTGTCGTACATTCTTTTGTATCGTGATCTGATGCGTGAAAATACATACAGGCCAATGGTGGAAGTGGGCATTCTCTTGCATAGTGTCCTGATTGTTGAAAATTGTGGCATACCACTGGTCCTATACCTCTTCTAAGGCCTCCTCTTTCTCTTCCTCCACCTCTATACCTAGCTCGATCCCCTCGCAGTGTGTTGTACTGAGGTGCCTGGTTATATTGCATGGTATTATACTGCGGCTGCACAATGGTGTATTGTTGTTGCAGAATGTTATATTTTTGTTGCACAGTGTTGTACGGGGCTGGTATTTGGTTGAAATGAGGTGTGTCTTTCCCGATCATCATTTCTACTTGCACCCTGTATGCATCTGATGTTCTTTCCCTCATAAGGTCCATGGTTCTGCAATCTTTGTCATCATGGCCTACTGACTTGCAAAAGTTGCAATATGAGCTCTTCGATACTGTCTAGTACTTCTGCATCATTGGGCGGTGGTATGGATTGTGACCTTGTTTCTTAAAGATCTCACACCATAGTCCTCATGTTTGTAATGGGTTTGTCATTCCTGATGCCAAGTGTTGCATGAATGTTGGACATTCATTCTTATGGTGTCCTTCTGTCCTACATGTGGTACACCAAACAAATTATATTTTGTCCTTACCTTTGTTCTGGTTGAGATGGAAGGTTAAGTTCTTCAGATTGTCCTTCATCTCTTCTATGGTTGGATATATCTTCTTATATTGGTTTTCTTCCAGTTGTAGGGCTGCCTATAGAGCCTCTTCTTGCGTCTAAATTTTTTTTTGTCACAATGGATACTTCAAGTGTGGTAGTAGTGAATTGACGAATAGATGTCTATGTTGCATATATTTCATGACGTATTTTAGCTTTCCCTTCAGTCATTTGAATCTTTGGTCGATCTCCCATACAGATTCTCCTAATTTCTATCTAATCTCTATCATCTTGTTCATGTATTGATCCTCTGAACTAGGCTTCTAGAACTCATTTATTAGCAGCTTCTTGATATCTCTGATCGTTCTGGTTGTCCCTAGTGAACTGTTTGCATCTAAACTCATATACCAATCCAGTGCATGATCTCTTAGTGTGATATCTAACTGTGCAAGATTAGTGTTCTTGTTTTTTATCTGTTTTTCTTCCTAGATCTTCTCACAAATAAAAAAGTGCTTCTTCAGGTCCTTCGATGCCTCTCCTTTGAATTTGGATAAACTGATGGTGGGATCATGTCCGACCATCCTGAATGATGAACTACTACCTCCGCGCAATGTAGATACTTGACTACTGCTTCTTGAACTGGATCCCCCAGTTGTTTCTCCTTGTGCAGATGTACTTGTTGTTGTCTTCCTTCTCCCAAAATTTGGTTGTCTAAATGGTGGTTTTCTTCTTGGTGTATTAGTCGCACATGGGTTTATGGGTTCCACACTGACATTGATGTGGATAAGAATGATACCTTCTATTTCCACTCTTGGACTTCTCGTATTCCTCTCATATGTCGCGTGCAGGATTTCCTCAATCTGCTCCACAGCTCGAAGATCCTCTACCTCCTCTTCATCACTTGCCAAGCCTTCCCTCCTATGACTCTCTTCTTGGTGTTTAGCTTATATTGGTAGGGTACTCCACTGCGTGTCTTTCCAATTGTTTCCATGATCCTCTTGATCTGGTCTTCGTTCATCATGATTGGGTCCAAGGCCTCTTCCTTCTTTCCTTTATCCCCTTCTCCTTCCATTTCCCCCTCTCATGTCAATGATTCCCCCCTCCCCCCATGCACAAAATGAAGTTTAGTTGTATGACTCCATCGCCATTACACCTTTGTTATATAGTAATATCTTAATGGAAGTACATAAAAATATGATGTACCTACCTTGAGTTCCTTTCAATAACTCTTGTTTAGATGCGTTGTACGACTTGGATGTATCTACTGCAAACTCTATGATAAATCCGAAAACAATGTTGTCTAACCAGAAATCTACTATGTGCGTAAACTTATTATCAACTTGTTGCAGCTGCGTGATATCTTCAGGATTCCACTCTAGTTGTTTGATCTGATTTGTAGGATGGTTGTATTTCAATCTTTTTATCCACTCCTGCAATATGTGTGGGAAATCACAGAAAAATACTTCATGCAAGTCGGTGAATACGTACATGTCCATATATTTGCGCGGTGTGAACTTCAGGTTTATGTTATCTTTCTGTGCAAAATCCAACTCCTTTGTTTTCAACCAACTTTCTATCTCTTTCTTCATGGGATTCCACGGTCTCAACATTCCCAACTAGATTCTCATTCTTTCAATGACTTGTTGTCTAATTCAACATTCTTTTGACGCGTATTCCCCCAATCTCACATATCCAGTCCCATTTTCTTCCAAGCCTGAGAGCTAGATATTTTTGGATGTAGCCTAGAAGGGGGTGATCCACGGTAACACTATGTTATTTGAATGAATGTATGCATGTTTATGTCTGATTAATTGATGAATGTTAGATAAATGCAGTGACCAAGTAGATCTAGTATTCCACATGCATGCAGAGAATGAATGGTATCACTAGATGTTGGATTGTATAAATAAAGTTTACAGTGCACAACCACATATGTCACTCAGTCTCAGGTTGTAAACACCTGAGTATTGCAACCACCCATAGAGCTATCTCGGGTGAGACTGCGCAGTACACTCTGTGTGTTGTGTTTCCTTCTGGTTTACTAGAGGGGCCGATAGTTTTACAGGGATTTTGTTGGGAATCTTATGAAATCTGAACCAGGGTCACTGTAGGATGGTAAATAAGAATCAGAATAAACCATAAAGAACCCCCTAGACCAATGGAAGAGTATAACAATCCAACAAAAGGCTATGCTCAATTTGAAGGCATTGATTTCGAAGAAACCTTTGCCTTGGTTGCTAGACTAGAAGCTATCAGAATGTTTTTGGCATTTGCATGTTTCAAAAACTTCAAAGCATATCAAATTGATTTCAAGTATTCCTTTCTCAATGGTAATTTATAGGAAGAAGTATACATTGAACAACCAAAAGGATTCTTGTTATCAAAAAATAAGGATCATGTGTGCAAATTGAAGAAAGCACTTTATGGGCTAAAACAAGCCCCCATAGCCTGGTATTCAATACTTGATAAATATCTACAACAACAAGGATTCAAAAGAGGAATTGTTCATGGTAATATCAAAATCAAGATAGTAGCATACAATTAGTCTATTGTTGTGGTTTATGTAGATTACATTATTTTTGGAGGTAGCATGAAATAAATGTGCCATGAGTTTGCAATAAAAATGCAAAAGGAATTTGATACGTCTATGCTTGGTGAACTATCATTCTTTCCTGGATTACAAATTTCTCAATATAACAAAGGCATATTCATTTCACAAACCAAGTACATCAAGTAAATTTTGAATAAATTTAGAATGGAAGATTGTACACCAGTCAACACACCTATGGTCACAGGTTGTAAATTGAGCAAAAATGATGAATCTCCGAAAGCAAATCAAACATTGTATAATTCAATGATTGGAATCCTACGATATGTGGCGGCATCAAGGACAAACATTATGAAATAATTAGGATTGGTTGCATGATTTCAAGTTGCACCAAAAAAAACTCATGCCCAAGTTGTAAAGAGGATATTCAAATATCTAAAGGGCACCTTGGACTTCGGCTTATGGTAATCAAAAGGTGAATATTTCACTCTAACAACATATATAGATGTAGATTGGGAAGACAATGTTGATTATATAAAAAGTACAAGTGGAGGAGAATTATTTTTGGGAAACAGTCTAGTTTCTTGGTTGAGTAAGAAACACTATTTAGTCTCTCTATCCATAGCATAAGCGAAGTATATTGTAGTAGCAACATATTTCACACAAGTTCTTTGGATGAAGAAAACACTACAGGATATCAAGGTATAATATTATCATCCAATCTCAATCATCTGTGACAACACAAGTGCAATCAAAATTTCAAAGAATTATGTTATGCACTCAAAGACAAAGCATATTCCCATCAAGTACCACATCCTAAGAGAAAAAATAGCCAAACTAAGTGTCAATATGGAATACATTGTCACCAAGGAACTAGTTGTAGATATTTTTACCAAACCCCTTCCCAGAGAAACATTTCCATATCTCAATGAGAAGTTGGGAGTTATATCCATCTCATCTCGTGAGTAAATAAGAATATCTCAGGGGGAGCATACCTTTTCCATTGATTTAAAGGGGGGGGGATTACAAATAGGGGAAGAGTTGCAGATAGGGGGAGGAGAATTACAAATAAGGGGAGAGTTGTAGACAAGAGAGAATTATTTTTATTTCTATAGGATTACATTTTTTTAGTACAGAGTTGTCATCAATGACAAAGGGGGAGATTATTGAATAAATATTTTCATTGATGTCAAAGGTAAGTAAGTATTCACATATAAATATTCAAAGGGAATGTGAATTTAATAAATACAAAAGTGGAAATGGATTTGATCTGAAAATGGGCGAGTACTTTACTTTACACAAGTTTTCAATCGAGAATCATTTTCTGACGCATTAGTTGCATAAGGATTAAAGGGCATATGAATCCATGATTAACCATGTTTTTAAACAACAATACATAACATACATGAACTCAAATGAAATAAATCACATCAAAATACAATAGAGAGACAACCGATGTTGGTAATGGAGTTCACCCCTCCTGGGCTACGTCTCCAGACCCACTTCAATTGGAATACAGATCGCTTTCATTCCTTCTTCAAAATATGTTGGGACCTTCTCATAAGTGATTACATAAGAGATGTCTTATCCTTCAATGATGATTCAAGAAGACTACTCACACTCATATCTCTCCATACATCAAGAAGGATAATTCCTTACACGAATAAGTCTCTCAATGCTTAGGAGTAGTAGCACTATGGCTCTCTAACTCCACTCATTCATTCTTCATCACTCTCCTCCTTTCAAAGGGCTCACATAAGGCATTATATAGTCTTTCCTCACTCCCTCTTAAGAAAGAGCATTAATTCCTAGATCCACAATAATAGGATCTAACTACAAAAGCGGAAAAACAAGATCCATGAATGTAGGATCTCAAACTATCTTGAAACACATAATGGGAAAAGTCTCAAAACCACCCAAAGACTCTTCATCCATGTCCTTGATTCTGTCAACCTAATAGTGATAAAAATGGCAAATTGGTGTGAGGTGGTTTCTCACATAAAAACCAATTTCCAAAATGATAATTTAATGATAAATACGTGAGTCTAATTTCCCTCACAAGTATTAATCATTTTACATCAAAAGTGAATAATATATGAATTTTCCAAAATCTCATAAAGCATAATTAAATGCATGAGCATCTCATAAAAGCATAAGAATGGATGAGACCATTTTCTCAAAAAGAATTAATAAAATGCATGAGAAATATAAAACTCAAAACATATAAGTTCACCACCTTCGCCACTCTGCAAATCAGCTTGGTGAACACAGTAAAGTCCTTCCATGTGTGGAAATCCGTCTGGATCACGCCTCCCCACAAAGAATCTTTTGGTCTCCAAAAGTATCAACTGTATCTCTATACAAATGTCCTCAAAAAGCATATTCTTTCAAGACTCCTTCACACACGTACTTCGAAATTAGAATGCAAATCCAACACTTGCAACTGCTGCAAAGAAAATGTTTTGGAAAGGCACATCCCTTGTCTCCACCTTTGTTCTTTAGAGCTGAAATGTCGAAGCCCACGTACATAATCTTGTAACCTGTATCAGATGATACATGTACCAAAATATTTAGCGTACCTTACTTGCCAAGAGTTTATAACTACACTCTTGGTCAAGTTTACAATGAATCGCCAAAATGTCTTAGGTAAATCACCTCATACAACTCATTACAATTATGATTACAAAACGAAGCCACTTAAGGTTTAAGGTGCAAAATAATGCCTCTCACTCTCCTCACTCAAGAGTGGCTACACAACCATTACAATGCTTCATAATCATTAAGTTCAAAGTTAAGGTAACATGCCTCAAATGTGCACTAGTTGTGGAACTTTATGGTTTCCAATCTCCACTACAAAAGTGAAATTTATATCAAAAACATTATTTCCATGATTTTATAAAACACTCATAAACAAAAGATTGCTAAAATGGGCTTAAGCAAGGCAATGCCTCTTACAAAGAAGTGGCTACAATACCCATTACACATTTGGCAACATAAATAAATGCACTAGTGGTAGGATCTATGGTCTCCAAATCCACTATAAAGAATGTGCACATAATGAATGTACAAAAATGGGAAACAAACCCACCAAAAGTACTCGAGGATGTCCTCCAAAGCAACATACAACCTCTTCCTGATCCATCGATCCAATGAAGTAAAACTCAATAACACATTGCAAACTAATCCATACATTCCAGAGAGCACATATGCAACTACCTCACTTATTCTGATGAGGACACCAAATTCAAACATCTTTTGAGAGGCTAGAATAAATTCTAACCATACTCATTGTTCACATATACCCGTGGGTATTTTCCAGTTGGTTCTGGATATCAAAATTGTGTCTGTCGCACAAAATATGCAGGCTAAGAATAAGAACCTCAATATGAAAAATCATCATATTCCTCGGAAATATCACCATCCACTGTCTTGCAGTCCTCTGACGATGTTTCTTCTTGGCGTCAGTGGCCCATGTATAGTCCACTACTTATTGTTGTTGTGGTCTCCTGGTTGAGCCCCGGAGACTGTGCATGAGTAGAAAGACAAAAGAGACGTCAGAAAGGCGTAGTCATTCCTGAGCCCAAAGGATGGTCGATAATCATAAGTCTGATGGACATGAACATCGATCTTGCCCACCGCAATCTTGAATATCTAAGTTGCGTTCATGGCGCCAAGAATCTTATGGAATTTAGCTTGGGCTCCATGCTCGTTTGTTATTACGTCCGATCCGGAGGTCGCCAAAGATATGCTTAGCTCCCCTCACTTCGCGAACATACCCCTCAAGCAATCAACACAACAGTTGTTTTTTGGGAGGGCCATTGGATTTGCACCCAATGGGGACTACTGGAGGCTACTGCGAAGAATTCCATCTTCTCATCTCTTTGCCCCATGCAGAATCGTTGCCCACGAACATTTAAAACATGCACACCTCGCACCAGGAATTCGAGTAGAATGAATGAGATGTGAAGAGATTCCCTCGGAGCTCGATCCCTATTAACAAAAAAAAACTCATGAATTGATTGGTCCTTCAATACCAATAAAAGGCATAGTGAGATCATTGGAGATCACTCGTCATCGCCAATTAACTCATAAGCCTATAAAAATATATGGACTATTATAAAGGACAACGTGACTGGAGATTTCAAATGAGCTCCAGAAATTGAAAATGCAGCCAATATCCATGCACGTGAGTTGTGTGTCGTGAATTGTCTTGAAGACCTGATCTTGGTATCGATGCATAGGAGCTTCGAGAAGCTTGGGGATGTGGAATGGCAGAGGCCCCTTGCGATGCCTTCATTCGAACTCCAGCCAACAACAATTAATGGATCCTTCTCATTGACTTTTAGAAATGGGAATCTGCACTCTATGTGCATGTGTGCAGAGCTGTTCAATTTCCAAAATAAAAATGGGAAGCCATGACGTTGCTACAACCAATATATAACCTTATGCAATCTGAATGGAAGAATACCATCATTGTTGCAAGTGCACCAAATGTGCCAATGAAAATAACAGCATTAGATTTCCACAATTCCAAAAGAGCCGAAGTGCTTCAAACATACATGGTGCAACCCCGATTAAGGATGTTGCTATAGAAATCTAGAATCTCGATGTATTGGAGAAGCCTCGATGTTGCACAGACCAAAAATTCTGCAAAATTAATCTCGTAAATGCATTTTTTCCACAAATTTTTGAAGTAACAAACAAAGACAATGCATCATAGACTAATTATTTTCCCAATGAATTATTTTCCCTATGGATCCTTTTAACCATGTACCTTCAACGAAATATTGCTATTGTTCAATCCGTTGAACTTCGTCAGCAAACCTCTTAGGCATCGATTCTGGCGGATCTTGCCAAGCTTCGGGATCCATCGCCATAAATTCCATGTAGAAATTGACGGTTGTATTGGTGGGGATGTGACATCCAACAAATTCATAGGGCTGAGTGACTTCATGGGGTATCCACTACACGTATTTTCCCCATTGATTTGTCCCTATGTCTGATCCTGATTATTTTCAGCATGAAATAAGTCCCCATTGATTTGTCCCTATGTTTGATCCGCATTATTTTCAGCATGAAATAAGAGCTGATATATAATAAAGAAATGTAT
Organism: Picea engelmannii; assembly: GCA_009831015.1. NCBI lineage: Eukaryota > Viridiplantae > Streptophyta > Pinopsida > Pinales > Pinaceae > Picea > Picea engelmannii. The sequence goes on from ML792349.1 coordinate 348,102, forward strand.
AGAGATATCTTGGATATCCAATAATGTAACAGAAATGTATCATAGATGAAACCATAAACACATACACAATTTTATATTAATGAGCGAAAATGTACAAAGACTTAAAAACACAGAGTGAAAGACTCGCTAGAATGGTGGCAACTTATCTCTGAGAAGAGATGTGTCCACTACTAGCATTCACAAGAAGATGATTTTACAATGAGGCTACAAAGACATTTTTATCATAAATAAAATCTAAAACCCTAACCCTAGAAGATGAAAAGCTAACAATTTTGTGGACCCCGTTTTGGGTAGTTTGGTGTATGAACTTCCTAGGGGCGTAACTTTGGCATACGATCTTCGTTTGGGGCGCACAATAGTTCATTGGAAAGGTATCGTCAAGGAGATTCATTTAGTGGGATGAATTTGAGACCTCAACAATCATTGAGAATCTCGATCCAAAAAAACCTTCATTTAGGCCCTCAAAATGGCCCCAGAAGTTAAAAACTGCTAAAAATAGTAAATTACCAAAATTGCTAGAAAACTGTTTTGAGCCAGTTGGAAAAGGTGGGTGGCAACCAATATCCACATGGATCACTGTCAAATCGCATGATCTCATTGTATGATGACATATCACTTTAAATATGCCATCACCCATTGAAGTGGATAATGCCCAGGCCAAAATTGCTTGACCCAATATCTTTGACGAGATCATAGCAACTGCTATCGTGCATGATGGGAAAAATAGAAAAGTTTCATGGAAATAAATCACACCATGCATGGCCAAAATATCGACTGATAAGCCCGAAAATCCTGTTTCCTTTTGTTGGGTCAAGAAAGAATCACGCTTGTTAACACTCGGAAATTTCTTTGGCTTGTATCAAAGAAAACCCCAAGGTAACTGTTTCAACCAGATTTAGATTGTATTATGACCTATACAACCATAGAGGGCTCTCTCATATGTCTAATGAATGGTAATAACTCAAAGGATTCATCAATAAATGCACAAAGGTCTGATTCTGCAATAGGACAGGTTTGTTTTTGTTTTAAAAGGGTTGGTAGTACAAGCTTGAGGAAGAAACCATTGGGCAATGGAGTCAACTTCTGAGATATATGTGAATATTAACACAACTACATATTCCTGAGGGAACAGAGGAAAAACAAACACACCTTTTCAACAATAAATAGTATTCAGATGATGGAAAGACAGAAATAATAAAATCCCATTACGAATGAGAGCATCTAATAAGGATGAATTCTCAATTGCAACTTTAGAAGAAATAACATAAAGGTTGACTACAATGAACAAAGCACCTAACAAAGGGTGAATTCTGGACCTGCAATCATTAAAACATGACACCAGCATTAACTATATGAAGGGAGAGTCTATTAAGGATAAATTCCGATCATTTACTCTTATCTATGTTTAGAAGAAAGAACAGAAGTGAAATGAATGTGAACTGGGGAAAACACACTAAAAGGGGACACCGTGATGAATCTTTGCTATCAAAACATTCTTTGCTTGTATTGAAATTTATGAGAAACTACAAAGTTTTTCAGCTACAAAGGAAGGCCTCTATCTAGCCAGTCCCAACCTCGTTTACATGAAAATGATCCCCATATATAGAAAACCAATGTCACCCTTGGTTGTTAGGGTCTGACTACTCCCTCCTAGAATCACAAATCCGACTTCTTTGAAAGAGAACAATAACTTCAACAGATTTACTAAAAATAGAAAACTTGACTTTGTCAAATCATAATCGTAACCGAAATATTATTTACAATCATTGATCATGATCAAAATTCGACCATATGGTTGTGATGAGTCATCATGTGCACTGTTGGACACTCTATCACCCTTGCACAGCAAGTCTGCTACGCAACAGTAACCTACAACAAAAACACAGCAGATGCATAGCAGACTGGGAAAATAGGGATCAAATATGGCATCATATATTCCGAATAAAAACACATTTTTCAAAATTGAGATCATTTTTTGTCGGTAATCTCATTATAAAGAAAAACCTCTCTCGGTTTTTTGAAATTTGTCTCCATATGGTCGGAATATGTGTCGCAAAAACATGTCTCGGACAATAAATCATGAAAACTAAAAACTAAGGCTCAAAGATTCCTTCGAATATCCAAAAATATGAAACTCTTTTCAAATATAAGAGAGGTTTTTATTATTTGGTTTGTCCTCGAGAAACAAATCTTGGGGATTTTCAAAATTCCTCTCGAGTTGGTCAGAAAGTGATCTTGAAGTTGACCACTAAACCAGTCATTTGTGCAGTGTGCCCTATAGCCTATGCGCAGGAAAATCCTATGCACAACAACATCCTCTGTGCAACAACATCCTTTGTGCGGTAGCATCCTCTGCGCGACAACATCCTATGTGTGACAAGATCCTTTATGCGACAAAATCATATGCACAAAAACATCATCTACGCGACAACATCCTCTACGCAACGACATCCTCTACACGACGATATCCTCTACACGACAACATCCCCTGTGCAACAACATCCTTTGCACGACAACATCCTATGCGTGACAAAATCCTATGCGCGACAAAATCTTATGCGAGACAACATCCTTTGCACGACAACATCCTCTGCGAGACAACATCCAGTTGGTCAGAAAGTGATCTTGAAGTTGACCACTAAACCAGTCATTTGTGCAACACACCCTGCAGTCTGTGCATAGGAAAATCCTATGTGTGACAACGTCCTTTGCGTGACAATGTCCTTTGCGTGACAACATCCTTTGCACAACAACATCCTATGTGTGGCAACATCCTTTGCGCGACAACATCCTATGTTCAATAACATCCTCTGCACAACAAAATCCTCTGTGCGATGAAATCCTTTGCACAACGAAATCCTCTACACGATGAAATCCTCTGCGCAGTGCACAACAAATGAACACATCAAAATCCTTTGCACAACAAAATTGCACCATGAGTATGCTTTTGAAGTTTGTAATGATACCAATGACATGGAGTGTCATGATTGTTCCTTCTCTAACCTCATGAAAGGTGATGATGAACCATAATACCTTTTGACATGATATTCACCCTAACCTATGACTCATATAGGAATGCCTTTATTTTCCCAATATCATGTCATGACTTTGAAAACTTTGGACAAACCTCTAACCTTAGCTATGAAAATCATGGTTCTAACAATGCCAATGGAAGCTCTCATCTTTTATATGTAACCTTGTTCTACTATGTGCAAGATAACCAGGTTAGAGTGGATCGTGCAACTTCTCTCTTAATATAAGCAGAAAGGATTACAATCACAATTGCCAGCAATGGTGTTCCCAAATTTTTTCTTCTTTCATCCAAGGCATTGGATGGACTCCAAAATCCAACAAGATCCAACGACTTTCCTCTTCATAAATGGCGGTAAATTTGAGTGTCCCTTTCTGTTGCAACCAACAGGGACATTGGATTCCATTACCCATCGCGCTTCCTGTAACCATACAATCGGTGACTTGTTTGGAAACTGTTATGAGATATTTAGAAGATAAAGTTGACCAACTTTCCCTTTCACCCTCTTGCATACTGCTTGATCCAATGGGTCGTAATCTAGTTCTTGAATTGGTCAGCGAATAAAGATACGACAGTCTCCAAGAACAATATGAATTGCTCCATATTTCTGCCTCCACACTTGAGATTAGTTTCCTTTGAATATTTTTCAAACATAATAAAATAATATGGAGGTTCTATACATTCCTTCTTACCAAACTTAGTTTCGCAAGAATGTTACCCATTTTCTGCTTAACCAATTTAAGGTACCTTCTTTCGACGATTGTGCTTCTTCAGAGACTGATGTAGGAACATTGTCCACATGTTCCATCACCCTTTGTGCAACATCTCTCTTGGTGGATTCTTCCCCAAGTTTCTTGTTTGGTTTATGGTGAATTTCGGGATGTAACTTCCAACACTTCTTCTCCCAATGGTCACTAATTTTGCAGTAACTACAAAAATTCCTTCTCTTTCCATTCAACGATGAATTCGTGACAGGAGGACTTGGAAGGTGTGGTTTCTGTTTCGTCTCACTTCTCGTGGACTCATCTATATTCTTAATCCAAACTTTCTTCATATGATGCTTAACTACATCATGGTTAGAATATCTAAAACATAAACCATTCTTCTTATTTGCAATGAAAGAATTTGAATGACTTTTATACCTTCCTGAATTGTCCTTGATCTGATGAGGATAAGTTGGCTTGATTCCTTTCTTGGAATCTGATGGTGAAGATATGGTTTTTTCTTCAACAACCTTTGAGAATTCTCCATTCTCTTCCTTTCCATAACCCAAACCTACAAATCATGGTATTTGTACCACCTCTAATGGTTCACTGATTTCTTGGCCATGAATGCCAAGTCCACCTCCTTCGCATCCCATCTTAGTGAGGAGTTGCATGCCCATGTTAGTTTCATACTAAGAAAAAATTGAACATGAAGAAACATCATATACATCGGTTTGAGTTTGTGCGTCCACGATAGAGGGCTCTTTGACTTCCATTCATTCACCATGTTGCAACTTATCCAAGAGATCATCCTTGGTTTGCAATTTGAGTTGCAATTATTCAATAATTTCGTTGAGAACTTCTCCATGAAGTTGAGACCTCTCTTGAAGCTCTTGCTTCTCTTCTTCTGCAACCTACAAAAGTCTCCTCAAATCTGCATTTTCATCTTGAATGCTATGATTTATCTCTTCTAATTCTTGAATTCCTTATGCTTTCTTCACTCCTTTTCCCATCCTGCAAAGCAGTCGGCCTAGCTCTGATACCACATGATCTGAAAATGGGTGAGTATTTTACTCTATGTAAGTTTTCAATCGAGAATCGTTTTCTGATGAATTGGTTGCATAAGGATTAAAGGGCATATGAATCCATGATTAACCATGATTTTAAACAATAATACATAACATACATGAACTCAAATGGAATAAAGCACATGAAAAGACACGAGAGAGACAACCGATGATGGTAATGGAGTTCACCCCTCCTAGGATTCGTCTCCGGACCCACTTCAATTGGAATATGGATTTCTTTCATTCCTTCTTCAAAAAATGTTGGGACCTTCTCATAAGTGATTACATAAGATGTGTCTTCTCCTTCAATGAGGATTCAAGAAGACTACTCACACTCATATCTCTCCATACATCAAGAAGGATAATTCCTTACATGAATAAGTCTCTCAATGCTTAGGATTAGTAGCACTATGGCTATCTAAATCCACTCATTCCTTCTCCATTACTCTCCTTCATTCAAAGGGCTCACATAAGGCATTATATAGTCTTTCCTCACTCCCTCTTAAGAAAGAGCATTAATTCCTAGATCCACAATAATAGGATCTAATTACAAAAGAGGAAAAACAAGATCCATGAATGTAGGATCTCAAACTATCTTCAAGCACATAATGCGAAAAGTCTCAAAACCACCCAAGGAATCTGCATCCATGTCCTTGATTCTCTCAACCTAATAGTGAGAAAAATGTCAAATTGGTGTGAGGTGGTTTCTCACATAAAAACCAATTTCCAAAATGATAATTTAATGATAAATACGTGAGTCTAATTTCCCTCACGAGTATTAATCATTTTACATCAAAAGTGAATAATATATGAGTTTTCCAAAATCTCATAAAGCATAATTAAATGCATGAGCATCTCATAAAATCATAAGAATGCATGAGACCCTTTTCTCACAAAGCATTAATAAAATAAATGAGAAATATAAAACTCAAAACTTATAAGTTCACCACCTTCACCACTCTGCAAATCAACTTGGTGAACACAGTAAAGTCCTTCCATGTGTGGAAATCCGTCTGGATCAAGATTAGAAATGAAGTTACGTGAAAGTGGATTAGAAATAAAGTTACGTAAAAGTGGAGTAAAACATGAAAGCAGATTAAAACAGGTAAAAATGAAAGTGGAGTAAAAGTGTACATGGTATTTGCACATGGTTTTAAAACCCATGGTGGTACTTGACCCATGGTATGTTGAAAAATAAGTTTAGAAATAAAAAAGGGGGAAATTAATTATTTATTTAATAAAAGTCATGTCTTTTCAAATGAACATGACTTTTCATGTAGAACTAATGGTAAATTATAAAAGGATAAGAGGATTATGAGAAAGATAGTGTGTGTGGGTGAAAATGTAATATCCTTATGCTTATCATTTGAAGAGTGAAGAATGAATAGCATTCAACGAGTGACGATTAAATATTAGTAAAGATAATATATGGTGTTCTAGCAAATAGATCTAGCATTCTAGCAAGAAAAAATTGTGAAGGTATATCTAAGGAAAAACTAGAAGAAGAAGCAAGAGAATATGGTGAAGGAAGAGAAAAAAAAGAAGGAATGAGTGTCGAAGAGATATGGAAAAAGAAAAAGGAGAGAGCGTTGAGCCGATATGATGAAAGAAAAATGAGTGATTTTTGAGTTGATCTGGTGAAAGCAGAAGTAGAAAGTAAAGAGCAGATTTGGTGAAAGAAAAAGTAACGAGCGTAGAGAATGTTTGGTGAAGACATAAGCATGAAGCAGATCAATGAAGGAAATTCATATGAAGAACTTGTAAACTTGTAAGTAGTTTGGTGCCTACATAAAAAACAACTATGGGAATTGGTGTTTCTAGTAGGTCAGTGCCTATAAACAATAGAGGGGATTGGTGTCTCTTGTAGGTTGGTGCCTGCAAAAAACATAGGGGATTTGTGTCTCTTGTAGTTCGTTTCTTACAAAAATCAAAGGGGATCGATGTTTCCTATAGGTTGGTGCCTAAAGAAAGCATAGGGGATCGTTGTATCCTATAGGTTGGTTCCTACAAATATTTTTGATCGTAGATTAGTGCCTACAAATTTATAAAAATAAGTTTTTGTGGTTTTCTCTCGAAAGGGTTTCCAAATTAAATATTTGTGTCTTCTAGTTGTTACATTTATGTGATTGCTTCATTATGGTATATGAATGTTAAAAAGAAAAATATATCCTTATACTGATTCACCCNTCAGTATAAGTGCGTGCTCAACATGTTTTTCCATAATATTGTCTTTTAACTCAACATCCATCATGGCTCTACTAAAGAGTGCAATAGGATGTTCAAATCCATCTTCATTTTTTTTTGTAGTAAAATATCAGCTACAGTATGTTCTGATGAGAAAGGGAAAAAAATAAAATATTTCATGTAATCAAGGCTCACCAGTACTGGAGCTTTTGTCAATGTATATTTGATTTTTTGGAAATAAGATTTAGTAGTTGTAGTCCATTTCACGTCATTTCTCTTCTTAATCATATTTGTGATTTCCTTTTACGATCTATGCAAAATTAGGAATAAAATGTCTTAGAAAATTAATCTTTACCAAAAATTATTGAACTTCTTGTTTGTGTTGAGGGAAGGGAATAATTTGTATAGCTTCTACTCTTTCAAGATCCATTCAAATACCATCTTCATTAACAATATGTCCTAGGAGTTTGGCCTCGGTCATAGCAAAATAAGACTTTTTTGGGTTTAGAGACAGGCCATATTTTTTGCATTTAAGGAAACAATGTCTCAAAATCTCTTGGTGAAGCTGGTTAGTTTTGGAGAATATTGTCATGTCATCTAGGTATATTACAATAAACTCATTTTTCTCATCTGTAAAAGAAATATCCATTTCTCTTTGAAAATTTTATCCAACATTCATCAGTCCAAAAGGAATCTTGTCATACATGAAGGTACCTCATGATGTGATGAAGGTTTTTTATCTCTATCATATTTATGAACAACAATATGGTTATAGCCAGAAAACCATCAATCATTGAAATTATATGTGCATCGACTACCTTTTGTAATATATGATCCATTTTGGGTAGAGGGTAATTGTCCTTTAATGGAACTCGATTCAAGTTTCTAAAATCAACACAAAGACAAATTTCTCCATTCTTTTTCCAAACAGAAACTAAATTAGCAACCCATTCAGAGTATCTAAGTGGAACAATAATATTGGCATCCAATAATATTTCACCTCTTTTTCAATTGCAGGTAAAAGTAAAGGGTTTACCTGTCTAAGTTTGTTTCTGAAGGGTTTCACCCCCTGTTTAAGAGGTATTATGTGTTAAATGATAGAAGTGTCATAATTTTTCGAATCTTCATAACTCCGAGCAAATACGTCAATGAAATCCTCACAAATATCAAGTTACTTCTATTTTTACTCAGGAGATAATGATTTAGATAGTTTTATAAACTTTGTTTCTTCAACCGTTCCAAGATTAACATCTTGTACTTCTCTGATTGAAGGCTTCAACGTAGGATTTAAATTTGCATCCTTATGGTCGAATAACTTTTCCAAAGGGATTATCCCTTTGCGAATACAATTATTTAGGAGTTGCACAATGTTATGATTAGCAATTTAAATAGCAAATTTATCAGGAGTGTTGTGTCCTTCCCTGATGTCATATTCATATTCTTCAATATAACTAGCAGAAAACTCCCTAACCATCTCAATAAACCTTTTAATCTATTGGTTATCTTCAAAAATATTCCAATTCTTAATATTATCAGGAATATATGGTCTATACATAATCTCAATTTCATATTTTAAGTGAGTAATGTTTGGTTGCTTAAATGTTGTTGCAGCCACAACTAATGCATCTGCAACTTCATTTTTTCCTCTAGGTACAACTATGAATTTTACAACTAATAAAAAATTATCTTCAAGGTCCCAAACTTGAATTTTGTATGCTCTCAGATGTGGATGTTTTGTCTAGGATTTGGCCTTGACTTGATTTATAATAAGTTCGGAATCTCAAAAAAATGACAGATTCTTAATTTTCTTTTTCTTGGCCTTTTGAAGTCCAAGGATGAGAGCTTCATATTCAACAACATTGTTAGTAGTTTCATAATTCAAGTTATAAGAAAAAGGAAAATATTCTTTGAAAGAAAATAAAAAGAGGATACCAACACCAAATCCTTCTCTGGGAGAAGCACCATTAATGAACATCTTCCAAACACCATTTGAATCTGGCTATGTTCTATTTATCACCTCACAAATCGAGCTTTATTCACTATCATGATTTGAAACCGATAAGACAAAATTCTCGAGCTAGTCATTTTATGCAAATACAGGATGATTTTGTGAATTTTTAGAATCACTAATTGTATATGAAAAGCAAGCTTCTTTGTATAATCTACGAGTCTATCCTCCAAATATTTGTATAGTAGCATAAGAAAAATCTAGTTACAAATTCCCTCCTAACTTCGCACCCCATGATCTAGACAAAAGCATCCCAAAACCAAGAAAAATATCGACAACTACGATGTCCATCATTATGCTTTTACTTGGAACTTAAGCCAAGTTGACTACTAAATCTTTAATCAACCCTAAACATTGTACTTTCTTTGAATCAAAGGTATATAAGTCCTTATACAATTTTTTAACATCAAGGCCTAATTTTTTCCATAAATACCTTGGGAATTAAAAAATGAGAAGGTCCTGAATCTAACATACAACTATATAATAATTGGTCATGGATTGTTAAAGTAACATAAAAAGGAGCTATAATATTTTATTCTTTTTCAAGGTAAGGACCTACATATACCTTAGGTGTATCTTCTTGTAAATTAATAGAATCTATGTTTGATATTCAAACGGGAGAAACACCAATAAATTTACTTAATTCTTCTTTAAGAGAAGGTATTTTCATAATTTCATTTAACGGAGCAAGAATTAGAACCTTATTAAGCTCACCAGTCAAACTGAAAGAGCTTATGTTTGAAGCAGGAATTTATTTACTTGATGAGTCGATAGTGGGCATTATTGTTTCCTTTTGAGTGCCCAATGTTTTCTTTATTGCCTTCTGGTTGTGTGGTTGAGTTGGAGCAGTTCTTGGTCTCAAATCATAATTATGTTGTATCTATGCTAAAACCATGTCAACAAAAGATATGTACTGATCAACCCATATATTCTCCATTTCTTGTTCGGACATGTTAATATTCTAAGTAAAAAGAATTGTTGAATCATGATAATCCTACTCAGTCAGGTGTTCATATGATTCCTTATCCTCTAACCAATTTATTTCAGGCATTTCATATGACTCGTCAAACACTTCATGTTCATGTAATTTATTTTCATAATCCTCCACTATATTGTTGTTAATTGTCAATGGGTGTTGTGTGGGAGGTTCTTCAACCGTTTTATCTCTCTTAATCATTTGATAATTAAATTGTCTTCTAAAATTTACTGCATTTCTAGGTTGAAAACCAACATTCATTTGTAGTCCAGTGTTCTAAAATAAATTCTTTTCTACATTATTTTGGGGAACTGAGGTAACAACTTTGTTTTCCACTTCAAGCTTAACCATCTTACTAGCCAAATATTTGAATATCTTAGTGATTTCATCAATTTTTTTATCCTAAGTATTGCTTGAAGATGATGCCTCAGATTAATTTTCCTCTATACTTTTCTTATTTTCTATACTTTTCATTTTTTATTCATTCTTTCCTGCAACGACCAAATTTCCTTCTAGGTCCATTGCATCTATCTGCATAACAACCAATGCAGTTTCTCTTCTTTATATTAATAACAAGGAAAATTTTGAATTAAATGTTGAAGAATAAGTAACTTTAGTAGCTGCAACAAAAGGCCTGATATCTTCTAGAATATTGTTATAGAGCTTCTTAAATATTTTAGTAAATTCAACAACATGTTCATCATTTTTCCTCTTTAGGTATGCAAACTTTGTGAGGTAGTATTGGTGATTGTATTTCTCACCCCACTGATTCAAAAAGGTGGTTTCAAGCTCATCCCAACTAGTGATACTATTTACTGGTAGATTCGGAAACCACTTATGAGCATCACCCTCAAGGCTCTACACAAAAAAATTTACATACACATCTTCTTCTGAAACACCAATATTATCAGTGCAATTTGGAAAGGAAACTATATGGTCCTCAGAAGCAATCACATTCTAGCCATTATACTTCGATAATTATTTTAAATACTTATTATGTAAGTCATGTAAATTTTGTGGGAGAACCAAAGGTCGATAACAAGTGTTAACCCATTGTTGAACTTGAGGAGGCATATTTGTTCTGGAAGAGAATTAAGATTCCTCTAATTTTTGGGAGAACATTTAGGTGAAACTAGATTGAGAATAAGAAAAACTTTAGCCACTTATCTCCAGGTAAAAACCATTAGAAATATCCACTAAGGGAATATTCTTTGATAGAGGAGAACCAATAAGTCTCTAAGGAGGGGTTTTGTATTCGAATTTATTTTCAATGTATTCAACTTTAGGAATAACACTACCTTCAACAACAAATGTACCTTAGGATGAACATCCTATGTTTCTCCATATATTATCCTAAGAGAATAATTTCTTGGGATTAGATGAGGTAGAAGTATAGGGAATTATTTAGTTAGAATGAGTATGTTTGGAGTTATTCTTTAGCTTTACTCGATGAATAGGTGAAAACATCGGGGTAAATTTTCTTTTTAAGATAGTAACACAAATTGTTTTCCTTCGTTCACCTTCAAAGAAAAAACTTATAATGTCATTTGCGAGAAATAAATAAAGACCAATATTAAACCTTTTCGAAATATTTATAGATGAAACTCAATCAAGTTTTAGAGAAAAAAAAAATACTTACTCGAGTCATCATTCTCTATATTATTGAGATTGCAGATTTGGTTGGGCCAAAGTATCTTTTTGAGCAAGAACTTGCTAAGACCTCTCAAACTCCTCTCGATTTCTCGCTATTTGTAATGTCAATTTGTAAAACTAATTCAATAGGCTTATTTGATCATCTAAACCAAATAAAATATGATATTGTACAAGATTTGATTGAGTCATGTACGAGAACTTACAAGATTTCAAGAATATATAAAATAAATATCAAGATAGCCTGAATTTCCTCCTCGGATGATCCAAATGGATCCAAAAAGGCCAAAAATTCAAAGTTTTAGGATGCAAACGAATCTAGCACCATTACGTACTGCTCGTCATGCCCATTTCGACAGTATCTTCTTCTTTGAAAATGGACTTCGTATGCAAAAGATACCGCGATCTGAAGTTTTTCCCAAACAAACAAAAAGTAAAAGTCAAAGTCAATAATATGTACTACTGACATCAGAAATACATCACCATGACACATGGAAAATGATGTCAACAAGACATCATGTTGACTTCAACATGTTGATGTGAAAGCACCAGAGGCTGACACATGTTAGGCAGATTTGGCATTTTTAGGGCTGAGTTGGCATGATATGGAATTGACACATGGACTGTACGAACACTGACATGGTAGTTCATACGATGACATGGCCCAGTGAAAACTTTCCACATGGAAGTACAGATAATAAGACGGTAGACAAGTGGCACCTTCCGGATCGAACATGTGGCAGACAGGCTGGCGTGGTATGCTGACTCGACAGCTCGATTGGTGGTTGACTAGGAAGATGACGGGGCTTCGACAAATCATTTGGTGACACGTGTCCCAATCACAGGGTGCCACATGGCATCCTAGATTAGGAGAATAAGATTTGGGTCAAAAAATCGTTTGGACTCCCGATGGTTCAAACTTTTGACCTTCTCTATAGGCAACGACTTAACAATAATCTGATGACTGGGGTGGCGGACAAGTGTGCCTTGATACCACTGCCATCGCCCTCAGTTTTGATTACAATGTGGTGCATATGGGGCTATATAGTTGACCCAGCATCGGCCACATGGACCTCCATACGATGTGGAAGCAAGAGATAGGGAGTACAGGTTGACACTTGGACCAGGCGTGTGGCCACATGGCCCTCCACATGATCTATGGTCAAGAACCAAGGGCTAGGATCGACTGCCTGTCACACTACCACTCGGCCACATGGCTTACCATATGACCAAGGGCCATAGGAAAAGGGGAGCACACCCAATATACTACCAAAAGTGATTTTTAAACTTTATAATTGGATTTTTAATGATTTTTGGGTTGTTTTAATGGGATTTTGCCCATTTTTGGCGAATTTGGAGCCCAAATTAAGGCCAGATATTGGGGAGAAGTTGGGATCTGATCCCCAACTCAATTGTTTTTTAAACAAATCCTTTTTGGAAGTTCAGAACAACAAAATAATGCCAATTTTTGAATTCCAAGTCATTTTTATGCAGGGAAGCCAGGAGAGTAACTGAGCTTTGGAGGCCATTTCTAGGAGTTCTACTTCACCTTTTTCAATGTCGTATGTTGTGTTGAGTTCCTGAGACAAAGAATAAAATTGTTGTGTCAGTCAGAGAACAAATTGATGTAATTATGATGTACTTTTGAAGCATTGAAGATTAATAAGAAAGCCTCCGCCACTGAAGACAGGCTCGAGGACGTAGGCAACTTTGTCGAACTCCGTTAACAAGTTTTGGCATTATGGTTTGTTTTTATTAATGCTCATTTTTTTTCTGTATTCTTTATGATGGATGCAACATTATTTCGTTAAAACTCCTTCTTCTTCTCTTTAATTTCTAAATGGTAAATCAACTCATGCAAAATACTTAACTAGGTCATTTAAAAGATCATTTCGGATCAAGTGGTATCACATCAAGTTGATATTTGGTTGTTTTGAGTATGCATGATCACCAAGGAAAATTTAAGGTGTGGTGAAGTAGAGCTTGTAGAAGGAGATCATGAAATTGGATCAAGAAAAAGGACGTCTCAAAGTGAAAAGATGGCATCGGAAGAAGGACTTTCTCAAAACGAAAGAGAGTTTCAAAGAACTTTATTTTCCATGTCGGAGATGGTAAAATGTTGTACGATGATTACTTGGAACATAAGAGACTTATTCAAGGAGAATTTTCAAAGAAAGACAAAAGTGAAGAAGGAGAAGACCCTCCAAAACCTCCCCCTTCACCTCCTTCATCTCCATCTTCTTCTTCTTCAAGTACAAGTTCAAATTCTACTTCTACAAGAAAACATTCGCATTCCCGTAAACATAAACCTGACATGCCATTACTTAAACTTGATGTGAAATTCGAGTTACCCTTGTATAATGGAGAAGTCAATGTTGAAAAGCTTGATAACTGGGTTAGACAGATGGAGGTATATTGCAGTGTGAAAAAAATCATTGATGAGGCAACCAAGATCAAATTGGCATCGCTTCGTCTTGTTGGCACAACACTCATCTTTTGGCAGAGTAAGTTGCAACATGGTACTCAACAAATTGGTAATGTATTTCCATCATGGAAAGATTTTATTTTTGCACTTAGAGAACAGTTCTATCCTTTGGGGTATAAGGGGAAGGCTTTAATTGAATGGAAAAGTATTAAATTAAGAAAAGAACAATCGGTGCAATAATACAAAGATGAATTTCATAAGATGGCTTTGATGTTAAATATTCCATTACATACACAAGAAACTCTTATGAAGTATATATGAGGTTTTCCTGCACATATTCGTAATACTATTTTTATGTTTGGACCTAATAATCTTGATGAGGTTTATGTTCAAGCAACTTATATTGAAGTAGGAAAAATTGAAGTTAGTGTATCAAGGGAATCATTTTCAAAGAAAGAAGGCAAAGGAAAAGGCAATGTGAAGAAAGAAAACTCAACTACAGTGAAGGAAAAGAAGCTCTCTTGCAAGCATTGCAAGAAAGAAGGGCACGATGATGAGAATTGCTGGAAATTGCACCCAGAGAAGAGACCGAAATGGTTCAAAGGGAAGGAAACAAGTTGCAGCAGCACAACCAATGAACTTGGGGTCAGATTCAGGTGATGAGACTAAAATCACAGCAGTTGGTTTGTGAGGTAAAATTGGTGATGGTTTTGATTCAAGAAGTAAATTGTTTCATATAAGGGTCATTATGAAACGTACCAAGATCGAAACTTGGTTAGATAGTGGATCTCAAGCTAACTTAATTTTAGAATAAGTGGTTAAGAAATTAGGATTAAAAACTAAGATACATCACAAACCCTACTCACTAAATTGGATAAGCAAAAATCACAAATTGCTCATAACAAAACAATGTGTCATAAAGTTTGCAATTACATATAAGTTTGTGGATGAAGTATTATGTGATGTGGTGTTGCTAGAAGCATGTGGAATGGTCTTAGGTATCCCTTATTTATATGATCACAAAGAAATCTTCTTCAGGGAACATAATCAATATCACTTAACTAAAGAAAGGAAAAAATATGTTGTGCATACTCATCATATCAATGGGAATCAATCTCGTTTTACAATGGAACAATTAAAGAAGACAACTTATGAAATAAATACACCTATGATTGTACCAGATGATCTTAAGCATGAAACTAAAATGGTCGTAGCATGTATATCTACCCATACTTTGCTTCAAGATGAGTTTTTGTCATCCAGGCCTGTAAAGAAGAACATACATGTTGGTTCATTTTCAATCATGTTTCTGATATGGTTATCGTTGCTAATGTTTTCTACATGGATGGTAGTGGGTTCAGAAAGATGTGAACAAATACAAATGGCTAACAATATGTGTCCAGTTATCATGGTTTTTTTGTAATTGATTATGATGTGACAGGTGCACAGGACAGATTCGATAGACAAAGGAAAAGTGGGGAGGCCTATCCTACACTTGATGTCTGGTTAATATCCTTTTGGAGGACCAAAATGTATCAGTGGGGAGGTTTGATCCAAACGGATCCAAAAAATCCAAAAATTCAAAGTTCTCAGATTCAGATGAAACTAACTCCATCGTGTAGTTCTCGTCGTGTCGATTTCGATAGTATATTCTTTTTCAAAAATTGACTCTGTATGTGAAAGATATCGCGATATAAAGTTTTTCCCAAACATGCAAAAAGTCAAAGTCAAAGTCACAGTCCATATTGTTGACATCACTAGTACGTCAAGATGACACATGGAAGATGACGTCAGCATGTCAGCATGCTAACATGTAGCACCAGAGGCTAACACGTGTCAGGAAGATTTGGCATTTTTAGGGCTAAGTTGGCAAGGTACAAAATTGACACATGGACTGTACAGATGCTAACATGGAATTCCATATGATGATGTGGCCCAGTGACAAATTTCCGCGTGGAAATACCAATAACATACTGGTAGACAAGTGGCACCTTCCGGCTCGGAAATGTGGCAGACAGGTCGATGTGGTATGCTGACTCAACAACTTGGTTAGCGGTTGATTGAGCAGATGACTGGGCTCTGAAAAATCATGTGGTGACATGTGGCCCAATCACAGGGTGCCACGTGGCACCCTGGATCAGGCCAATAAGGGCCAGGTCAAAAATATTTTTGGACTCCTGGCGGTTCGAACTTCTGACCTTCTCTGTAGGCAACGACTTAACAATAATCCGATGACCGGGGTGGTGGACATACATGGATTGATACCATCTCCATCGCCCTCGGTTTTGATTACAATGTGGCGCATATGGGGCTAGCTCGCCAACCCAACACCAACCACATAGACCTCCATACGACCCGAAAGTAAGAGATAGGGTGCCCAGGTTGACACTTGGACCAGGTGCGTGGCCACATGGCCCTCCACATGACCTATGGTCGGGAACCAAGGGCTAGGACCAAGCACCTGTCACACTAGCACTCGGCCACATGGCTTCCCATATGAATAGGGGTCAGAGGAAAAGGGGTGTGCGCCCAATATGCTGCCAAAAATGGTTTTTTAAGTTTATAATTGCATTTTTAATGATTTTTGGGTTGTTTTAATGGGATTTTGCCCATTTTTGGAGGATATGGAGCCCAAATTGAGGCCAAATATTGGGAATAAGTTGGTATCTGATCCCCAAGTCAAATGGTATTTAAATCAATCCTTTTTGGAAGCTCATAATAGCAAAATAATGCCAATATTTGAAGTCCAAACCATTTTTATGCAGGGAAGCTAGGAGAGTAGCTGAGCTTTGGAGGCTATTTCTGGGAGTTATGCTCCACCTTTTTCAGTGTCATCTATTGCATTGAATTCTTGAGACAAAGAAGAACATTTTTGTGTCAGTGAGAGAACAAATTTATGCAATTCTGATGTACTTTTGAAGCATTGAAGATTAATAAGAAAGTCTCCCCCACTGAAGACAAGCCTAGAGACGTAGGCAACTTTGCCAAACTCCATTAACAATTTTTGGCATTATGGTTTGTTATTCTTAATGCTCATTTTATGTTATGTATTCTTTATGATGACTACAACATTCTTTCATTAAAAATCCTTCTTCTCTTTAATTTATAAATGGTAAATCAACTCGTGCAAAATACTTTACCATGTCATTTAAAAGATACTTTCGGATCATCGGAAACAATGACAAATCGAATGTTTTTCCTTAGGTATTTCCTCACAATAAAACAATTCCAAGAAACCCTATGGAGGCTCAGAATAAGCTTCCCCACTTTAGGCTTGCTTGGAAGAATCCAGAAGCCAAAGGGGGAAACCCTCATAATTTGAATTAAAATTTATAAATATAGGATATTGTTGGACACACCTACCACACTTAGAGGGGGGGGTGAATGAGTGTGGGGCTCTTTTTCCCAAAACTTCCCTCTTGCACAAAACTTATCAATTAGCATTCAACATTTATTCATTACTCATTGTTGTCATTTATAACCAGTTATATGTAGGCACATCTCAGCAACATATATCAGCAATATATCATCAACAAGTCATCATTATAATGGACACAAAGAACACAAGATGTATGTACAATTTTCTTTTTATTACTGACTACAATCCTTGGGTTTATCAGCAACAACTGAATAGAGTACAACTCTACAAGAGCACCATCTCTATATGCAAGACTCATCTTACATTCTTAGCACCAACTGAGATGAGGCAACAATCCTCAACAGATATCAATCTATCAACAGGTATGTGACATGTCAGTAGTGCAGCCTGCGTGTGAACGCGCCCTGGCTCACTACAACCCGCGTGTGAACGCGACCAGTGTATAATGTAACAAGTGTACGCTCTTGAGAACCTAGGGTTTTTCTTTGCTTCACATGCTCAGATCCTCTGCAACCTGCAATCACTTTCTCTTATGTCTTCCATTGTCCAAACTGACCCACAACCAATCACAATACATCCAAGATTTCCAATAGCTTTCTCATGCTCCACAACAAATCAATATGAATGTTATCTCAATCATGCATAAATAACTAGTGTACCATAGCAATCATGTCACAACTGAATCACAAGAGTGTTGCTCACTCCATCAACCAAATCAACCAAATGGAGCCACATCATAGAAGTCATACCAAGAATGCCCTAAGCACTCACAACATATCAAACAATAGCATCTATCAAGAAAATAATGCAACCATACCAGTGTCTTAGTGATATATATGAGGCCATAGAATGTAGATCTGGAACCTTCCTCATCATCCAAGATCTTAGCACTAGCTCAAACAAAAATCTCCATGAGGTTATTCAGTCCACGCTCACTGTACACAGTCAACCCACATGTACACTCACCCTATACACAGACAGCTCGCGTGGGCATCATAAAATAGGGTTTTCTGTGACTTCGAGACTTTTTCCATCAAGATCTCTGACATTTACGAAACTTTGATGCGTCCATGAGATCCTCCTCTCACTCTCTTTCTCAGAATAGATCTTCAATCATTCTCAAGAGATCCACACCAATAAGATGCTCTCACAAGAATCTCTCCATCAATACTCCAAAAGATATTACCAAGAAGCTCTCCATTGATCCACTAAGGATTCTCATAAAAAATGTACATTTTACAAAAGATCCTAGCTTCTTATTTATACTTTCATCTTCTGGGTCACTTAACCCATTTTTAGGTTACTTAACCCATTTCTAGGTCACTTAACCTATTTTCCTTATTTTAGGGTTAACCACTTTCTATAAATAGAAAGTTCTCCAATACTTTATCATTTAAATATTCCTTCTTGATTTTGTCACTTTACTTTATCATTTAAATAATCCATCTTAATTTTGTCACTTTACTTTATCATTTAAATAATGATTTCTTCTTTTCAAGCACTTTTACTTCTTTGACCTTTTGGGGCTTCAAGCCTTCATATGGGGGTCCTCCAACTTCATAAGGCCATAACTCTCAAACCGTGAGGAGTTATGTGAAATTCCACATACCATCGGAAATGGCATGACAAGCACTATCCATCTAGGATAGTTTCACCAACAAATTCATTGATCTTCATCTCATTATTCCACATACAAGCATGGGTCCTCCAACCATTTTTCTAGAATAACTTATTCCATAAAGCATCTTCCCGTGAGGGATCTCACCATAAGGGGACCACTTTGGAGTTCATCCATTTGTGCACCTTATCAACCATGATAAGACAATAATGATTCATCTTTGCATCGATTGGTTTCCTCTTTGACATATATCATTCTCATCAAGGGCATCATATCAATCAATTACTTGACATCAATCAATGACATCAATCAAACCAAACCATTTACATATGATCCAACAATATCCCAAATAGTCAAACCATTGGCATCAATGACAACATGATCCAACAATCTCCCCCTTTGGCATTGATGGCAATACCAACATTGATGTCAACTCCAATTACCAATATTGATGTCAACATGTAGACAGGGCATGCTCTACATCAATAGTCAATGTGACTATATTTCCACATCAATCTCTCCCCATCAATCACATCAATGTGATTATATTTTTTTATTATTATGCCATTGTGTGGCATCAATGGCAAAGGGCCATTCTCCTCTTGGGGCTGTTCCCCATGTCTTGTTGCCGTTGTATAATCTCTCCCCTTTTGAACAAGGGATATCAATCTGATGTAATGCTGAAAATGCATCGAACATACTCCCCTTGTGACCATCGCTCCTCCTGAAATTATGCTTATGTGCTCTTTCTTCAAATGTAGTAATAGGTATGCATCTGATAAAAATATCCTCCTAGAATCATGGGAAGAAGAATGACTCTCCCTAAGGGTATGTCTCCCCCTATCTTCTCTGCAAGATGAACAATATGTTACCATATGATGATCCTTGGACCTGTTCATGCATCAGACTTGTGCCATACCAAGCAAAAGATATGTCATTAATGAAATAGAGAATCATGAACAATATATCCACCAAGTACATCATGTGCCAAAATGTGCCCACCATGCACAACACCCATGTACATCAACCATGTACAACAACAATGTGCCAAAAGATATATTCCATGAAATGTATCCACCATATGCCAAAATGTGCATCTACCAATATGCCAACATGTGCATCTACCATCCATGAGTGTACCATCATACATCATTACTTACACCAAGCAAGTATATCAACCATGTGTCAATAAGATAAGACTCCCCAATGATGTACAACATGATTATCAACTACATGTCTCAATGTGTAGCCCATCCACATGAAAAATGCATACACCATGATATCCAACAATACCATATGCTTCCAATAATACATCATAAGATATATCAATGAAACTTCAAAAAGTACCAGCCATGTACTCCAACAGATCAGAATCAAAACATACTCATGGGTTAGTGTCATGCACCCAAGATTTATTTTACATCGTCACCTTACATGATCTAACATAGAACCATGAAAAACTTACAGCAAACAGTGTCAAAACCTGTGATAAAAAATGTCAGACTCTGCATTATAGAGTTATACCATCACATCAAACTCCAAGCCATGTGCATTGCCTTTTTCCCAAGGCTTTTCAACAGACACGTGCCTGTTGCACAACTAAGCGCGTGTGTACGCGACCTATTAAAGGTCAGAACACGTGGACATGCGACTGTCACCACTGTTACCTATGTGTGCCTTAGTAAATGACACATTTGAACTTCCCTTCTGATCTGGTTGCTCTGTCTTCTTCACCCACTTCTGTAGATGACCCTTCTCTTCAGAACTTGAGCTCTGAGTATCCATCTTTTCAAAGATGTCTCCCTTTCTTACTTCATTCCTTCTTCTAGCCATGCTGTGTGAAGTCCTCATCATGGACTTTCTTCTTGTGTTCCAACACTCCTGGGATTTGTGGCCAAATACACTACAGCTGTAGCATCTCATAGAGTTACAATGAACATAAATATGTCCTATTTGATCACATCTCCAACACCTTGTGGTGTTATAGAATATTTCATTATATCTCCTTTCATAAGGTCTACATTCAAAATATTTGTGACCATATCCATTACATGAATAACAATTCCCATGAAAATTACTTTCATACCTTTGCTTTGGTGTCCCAAAAATGGCTTCTTGATTTCTTCCTTGCTTTGTTCTTTTGAAATTTTCTTTGCCTTTTGTAGATGGTTTTTTTGCAACATTGTCTTCTTTCTTTGATGGACTTACCCCATGCTTCTTTGAGGTGCTTTCTTAAGCATGTTTATCTTCTCCTGTGTATCCAAGACCTGATTTATCACATGATGGTCTTTGACTTTCCAAGATCTCATCCAAAATTCGTGAGCTATTCAAGAATTTGTTTGGCTTCTCTACCTTCTTTCTAAGGTCAACAATTTCAGATTCTAATTTGCAACATGAATGTTCCTTTTCATTTATTTGAATATTCAATAGTTCCTCTATTCTTTTGGCTTCTTCAATTTGGGTCTTGAGATGGACAATAGTTTCAAAACTTTTACTAATCTCATCATCTATATTCATGTCTTCTTTTCCATTCTTTAGTCTTG
>ML792349.1:386331-412225 GCA_009831015.1 Picea engelmannii
ATTGTATGTACTAGCTACACATACATTTCTTGTACATATACACTAGTATGTATGAGTTCCTTGTTCTCGTACCATAAGATACCTTAACTTCGGGACGAAGTTTCTTGAAGGGTGGGTGTATGTAATGACCCTTTTCTTATTAAAATGAATAATTTCATAAATAATCCTAAAGACTAGCTAATTATAATTAATTATTATATAACCTTAATTAATTATAAGTTGTTAATTATTTTTTATTTTTTTTATAATTAGCTTAAGTATGATTAACTCTTTGATTAAGGGTTAATGTTTGATTAATTATTAAGTGAGTCATTAAATGATTAAGTGTTAAATTATTGGTTAGTGATTAATTGATTATTAATTAAGTAATTGATTAATTATGTATTAAACAAATGGGGGAAAAATAAAATATAAGGTTAATAGGGTTACGTATCCCATGAGGGATAACGTAACCCATACGTAAAAGGGAACATTAATTAAAGGATAAGATAATTAATATGAAATAAATGATGGATGGAGCATTAATAAAGAGATAAGGTGTTTGGTGGGGAGTAAAGGTGCGAAGGCGGTGAAGGAGGCATAAGGGAAGGAGGAGGATTCATTTTGAGGGGATTATTCATTCATGCATTCGAGGGGAGAGGAGATTTTGGGAGCATTGGGACAGAGTGAAAACAGCGGGATTTACAGTGCACACCGGGGCTGAGGGGTTTTGGGCTCGGAGGGCTAGGACGTCCATAGATGTCCTAGGGCCAGGCGTACTGGTCGGTAGGGTGGTTGGTTTTGGGGTGTCTTAAGGAGAAAGCGGCTGCGGATAGGTTCAAGCGAAAGGAGTGACAGCATCAGAACGAGGTATTTAACTTGTTATGCAAATTGTTATGTAAATTTAACTTGTTATGCAAATTTTTATGTAAAATGTTATTTTATTTATTGAAATCTGGGAGTGAATATGCTAGAGTAAGCGAATTTTGAGTAAAATTCAAATTTATTGTTCTGTTTTAATACAATAGTAGTTTAAATTAAATCTCGGTCACTACAAACAACTCCTTTTATATCTTATTTACATAACTTCCAAAATAATTGACTTTTAAATAAAACTATCAACCTTAAAATTATGCTAACTAAAATAACTACTTTTTGGTTTTCATCTTTTGACCAATTTGACTTTTCCTAATAGGAGAAGCCCCAGTAGTGGGTTCCTTGATAATAAGACTTTTTCCATTTTGATTCGTTGTAATGTCCCCCTCCAATTGGTGACTCGTTATCCTACACAACTCTCGTAAGATATAGTAAACAAAGAAAAAGGGGAGTCAAAGTATCAAACCTTAAACATATATTAAATAAAATAAATAATTATATTTTAATCAAGTAAGGGTTTGATTTGATAAAGAAGGAATATCTAGAAGAAACATAGAAGAAGAATAAATCGAAGGGGATCCTATCTCTTTGGGAATTATGATTTGATATGTATTGAGTACTCTTATGGCCATCGTTTTCGTTAGGGTTTTGGGAAAAACCATTCCAGTGCAGGTTTAGTTCTGGTGGTGCAATACCCACCCTAGCTAGACAAAGGAGAGTTCATTTGGAGTATTTGTCTTGTGGTATTTTCTGAAGATATTGAAGTATACTAGAGCAGAACATTGGGAGGCTTGTAGAGCCTCGGTTTCTATGTTGGCATCATACTAGGTCTCCTTGTGTGTTTTGCAGCTGATTGTGTAGTTGTCTAGCAACCAATAGTTTACATTCCTAGTCTTTTTCTGCAGTTGTTTTTACAACCACTAGAGATATTTGTATTGTTTTTCCCATTCATAATAAGATGTCATATTATTCTACTCTATTTATGTGTGTGTGTCATTTGTTTGATAATATTCCTCATTGAGAAAATTATTGTATGGGTTTAATATTATTTTCACATAGGAATAATTACTAATTTGGGTCAAGGATATTGCAGCAGTATCAGAGCTGGTGATTCTTCCAGCCTGTAATGCCGAGGAAGAATGGGGGTGGAGGAAAACCCTTTAAAAAATCATCAGAGATGAAGTCAGAAGAAATCCCATTAGAATCAAAACTAGAAGGAAGCATGGGAAACCAAGTTGAAGACAAAGTCCAACAATTGTTGGAATATATAGTTACAGGACAACTACAAATGACTGCTAGCCAACAATAGACAACACAAGTCCTGACACAACTCATTCAAATCCAAGAAGGTTAAAATGGGAATCAGACAGAGGGAAGTCAAAAACGTATTAGGGCCTATAGGGATAACAACAACACTCATATTCCAATACATAGCGGCTCACTGACAGGTACTATTAAAATACCAAGGCCATTATTACCACAATTTCTTAAGGAGCAACAGACAGAAGTTCTAGAACAATAGCACCAGGATAGTAATCCCCTTAATGGTTATGAAGAGTACCTAGACACACCAGAAGGTTTACATGAATCATTTTCTTTACAATATTATTACAATGCTAAATACAGGAACAAAGCAAGGGAATGGAACAAAGCAGTGCAGTACTAGCAAAACTATGATCTTATGTGTAGAGTGGGAATGTTAACTATTCCCTCTTTCGATGGATCAACTAAGAGTTCAACTGGTGCTTGGGTGAAGAATACAGACACTTACATCTAGCTCAACCCAATGACATAGGTATAGGAAATCAATATTTCCACCTTACATTTGGATGGGGAGGCTCATGAATGGTGGCATCATGGGTTGGTTACCCTTTGACATGCTAACATTACATCATATGTATAATTCACTCAGATGATGACGGACAGGTTCGAAAGAAAGGATCCTAAAATTCATTTTAGGGAGTTGGCCCAGTTGAGACAGATAGGTACACCGACGTAATTTATCACAAAGTTTCAGAGGTTGGCTATCAAGGTAATTGATATCTTAGAACAAAGGTTAGTGATTTTATTTACAGAGGGGGTAATTGAACCCCTGAAGTGTTGGGTTAAGGATTTTAGGCCACCCAAATTACAAGATGACATCAAGAAAACTTAGGATATGGCTGACACAATGGTCATAAAGGCCCTAATAAATACCTTCATTCCTTAGAAGAGGCAGGCGACAAATTTTCCTCAGCATACATGGACAGGGAAAGACAGTTGGATGAAGGCACTCAAAGAGAGATTAGAAGAAAGAAACTATGCTTTAGTTGCAAGGATCCATGGGAACTAGGTCACTGGTGTATGGGAAAGGGAAAGGTCCATTATATTGAAGTAATATCTAATGAAGAAGATGAAGGTGAGAGAACCTACACAGTCTTGATGAGGGTTAGAACAGTGGTGAGGCACCACACCTTGAAATTCCATAACATGCACCATTTCAAGAAGGGGTCAAGAAAGTGACCATAGCCACATTGTCAGGAGTCCCCAGGTACTATACCTTTTGAATCAAGGGCATTATGAAAGAATAAAGACTTAAAGTTGATCCAAATTTATGAGAAGAATGAAATGAATAACAAATTGAATACCATAACACAAAGATACAAAGAGAAACAATAGATATCCAGTGAACAATAACTTCTATTGAATAAATAAAATAGGATGAAACTGTAAAACTGCAGAACTGAAACAACTTGCTCGAATGGTGGTAGCTATCTCTGAGAAGATATGCGGTTGCTACTTGAGAAGAGATGTGGTTGCTACGTGCATCCATCTATGCAGAATGATTACAATGAGGCTCAAGAGGCCTTTTTAACATTATTCATGAATGCCAAAACCCTAGACATCCAAAAACCTAACCCTAGGAGATGAAACACCAAAATTTATGTGGGCCTCGATGGATAAGTTGGTACCTCAACTTCCCGAGGTTGTAACTTTTTCATACGACCTCTTTTTTAGGCACGTGATAGCCCGTTGGAAAGGTCTTTTCGAGAAATACACATTATGTTGTCAAAACATGACTTCATTTACAATTTGACTATGGCAAGCCAAAAAAACATTGTTTAGGGCCCCAAAATGGCCCTGGAAGTACAGAAAGATGTATTGACATGAAAAATTCCAAAATAAGCCAGTTGGATTAGCTTGGAAACCACCAATCTCCACCTGGAAGATGTGTAGGGCTTGAGACAGCCCCGAAAGTGTAGAAACCACAATTACAAAGAAGTATAGAAGAACGTGTTTAACTAAAAGTTGTCAAGAGGATCCAGTTGGAATAGGTGGGTGGCCACCAATATCTACCTAGATCATTCCTCCCCCCTGAGGAAGAAATGGTCTCCATTAGGTTGAGTTCCCCCATCAGGTGAGGAAACGTCTGCTGAATTTTTTCCCGGGTGAGCCATTTTCCTTGGTGTAGGAGTTTCCCTACCTTGACAACCCGATAAAGATGGATCCTCTGCTAACAAGTTCCCTTGACCTGTGTGTCCATTATCTAATCAGTGGATGTCTATTCCATGCAGTCAGGGTTGAGCTATGTTGGTGTCAATTGTTTGGCGATCTTTGAGGTGTCCAATAATGGTGGAAAATATGGCCGAAGGAGGTCCACATTAAACATTGGGTGCAAGCTAAGGAAGGGTGGAGTGTTGAGCTCAAAAATAATTTCTACCCACAGCCTTGGTGATAGTGTAAATCCCATAGGGAAGTGGGTGGACCTTCCAAAGGGGCCTTGTAAGGAGTTATTTCTACAAATGTAACTAGACCTTGTCTCCCACCTTAAAATGGTGCAGTACCCAATGTTGCTCATGGCGCTACTTGTACTTAGCATTGGCTTTCTACAAAATCTCATGGACCTATTGATGGATGTGATGA
The DNA here is from genome assembly GCA_009831015.1 of Picea engelmannii. NCBI lineage: Eukaryota > Viridiplantae > Streptophyta > Pinopsida > Pinales > Pinaceae > Picea > Picea engelmannii. The sequence goes on from ML792349.1 coordinate 391,090, forward strand.
ATCTACTCAATGAGCCAGGTGGCTTTTTTCAGTCTCAGAATAAACATGGGTAGATTCTACATGCATGGTTGCAAGAGGTAGTGAAACCTCAATGGGACCCAAGGGTTGGAATATCAGCCCCACCTGAAATGGGATATGGTCGATGGAGCTACAGAGAGCCTTGTTGTAGCAATATTGAACATAGGGAAGACTCCCATCCCATGTATGTGGATGCTTAGAGTTGTACATGCGTAGGATGTGCACAATCATCTGATTGGCGACCTATGTTTGGACATCAGTTTGGGGGTGGAAAGTAGTGGATTTAGTGAGCTTGGTGTCCAAAAATGACCAGAGACTCGACCAAAATGTGCCAAGGAACCTATTTTCCCTATATGAGGTGATGGTTTGTGGTATCCCAAAATGGACCCACACCCATTCGAAGAAGATATTGACAATATATGTTGCTATGATGCTCTTATTGCAAGTTGTGATAATGGCCATCTTCGAAAACTGATAAACCACCACAAATACACAATCATCATCATGTTTGGTGGATGGAAGGCCAGACATGTAATCCATCGAGATGGATTCCCAAGGACTCTCAGGAGTAGGAAGAGGGGTGTATAATCCTTGCTTCTTGATGGTTGTCTTGGAAATGACACGGGAAGTGCAAGATCTGATATACTTGTTGATGTCTTGTCGAAGTTTTGTCCAATAAAATGTTTCTGTAGAATAACCAAATTTTTCTTCACACCAAAATGTCATGCCATCCGACTGTACGCTCATTTATGGGAACACAGAGGTGGCCTAGATGGAAAAACATTCCATCCTATATGTGAAAATCTATGACATTTGCTCCTGTACCCAAGAGTTGATAGGTGGTTGTCTTTCAATCAAGTGTGGTTGTAGGTGACATCAATCAAGATGTCAGCAGCTTCGAAAAAGTGAAGGTAACCTTTCATAAGTTAATCATGTGTTGCCTTCAGTTTCATGACCCTGTCAATGAGTACATAAAGTTACACTTTTCAAATGCTTTGGAGCATGCAGGCTTGATCTTTTTATCAACATTTGAAGGTAATATGGGTGATCATAAGAATGAAATTAGTCAGTTGTCATGCTTTCCTTGTCTTTTATAGATCATTTGCAGTGAAACGAAGGATTCAGTTATCAAACATCTTGAATGGCTATGGTGGAAGTTTGCTTTCACCTAGCACTGTGTAAAAATCAGTTACTTTAGGACTATATATAAATAAGCTCCTTGGAGCATGTGTGTTTATTTTCGTTTTTACTTATCGAATTTTATTCCTCAGTAGGGTGTTTTGAGCTTGACTCCATATCCCAACAAAAGGTGACTGAAACTACAAAAGGAGATCTTAGAGCCTCACAAGGAGGGCTCTATCCCCCATGGATCCTAATGTTATCACATATAATTATAAGGGGGGTGTTTTCCCTAAGGATTTGGCCCTTGGGCGAAGAAAATGTGAGAAAATGGGTTTAAAAACCCGCCATATGCATTTTATCCAAACTCGGGGTGTATGAAGGCAGGGAAGGGGTGGCAACAGATCAGCATTTCATTGACTTGCGCAACGGAAAATTCAAAGGGAAGAGTCATGAGGACTCGTGAAATGCAAAGTCACGAAGTGATCTTGTCCATCCATTACATAAGGACACATGGCGCATGATCAACATGGAGAAAATCGTTTCGAAAAATATCAAGTGAGAAATGTTGGTGGTCGAGGTCCCGAAATGCCAATGGTCCGAGATCCTCAAATGTTGATATTCATTTGGGTCATCCAATCAAAGGGGACGCATGGCCCCTGATCCAAGAGATCGTGATTTCGTGACTCAAAGGTTTCAGCATGGAGCACAACGTGAGTTCACGAAATGCGAAATCACGACGCGCCTGAGAGTTGGGCCCATGATCACAGCCTGCGGTCATATGGAAGCAGGGCCATAAAGAAAGGGAAAGCTCATATCGAGAAACAGGAGACTGAGACTGTTCAAGGAAATGACCGTGGTCGTCAAATTCAAAGTAAATCCGATTGTCGATCTAGATCGCTCGTTTCGCGGGATCAAGTGTAGGAATATTTGAAATCAAGGGGAGGGAAAACTCCTGAAATGCGAAATATCGAGATTTCATATGGGATATGTGTAAGGTCCTTAGAGGAAGAAGCCATGCTTTCTTCCTGTGTTGTAGGTGCTGATCCTATATCCTCAGCTTAGCCTATTCATAAGGATAAACTTTCATATTGAGATCCCTCCTGGACTCAATCACCCTTACATCCCCGAGGAGCTTGAAACTTCTCTACAACCTCCTCAAATCTCATCTCATCGTGTTGTTACTGTTGTTCCTTTACATCAGTGTGATAAGCCTCATATTTATCCCACTAGTTTTCAAACTAGAATCAGAGACAGGTTGTTTAAACCTTTAAATATTCCATATCATCTCCATCCTTATCCTCCTGATTTCTTTAAATATCTTCCTCATTTTTCTGGGGAAGATCATGTTACAACTGAGAGTAAAATGGAGGCCTTTGAGAAATTTTTTGGTCAATTTGAGATTGCTCATGATGATGTTTCCATGAGATTGTTCTCAAATTCGTTGTTTGGAGATGTTGTTGTGTGGTTTAAATGTTTGGGAGCTGACTCCATTAGTTACTGGGTTGAATTATGCAATGAATTTTTGAAGTGGTGGGGTAAGAACAAGTCCCTTGATTAGTACTGGGATGATTTTAATTACATGAGGAGAGGGGAGGAGGAAGCCTTGGTCGTCTTCAACAAGAGGTTTTACCATGTGTATAATAATATGCCTATATAGATCAGACCCACAGGGACTACTACCATGGTGTACTATGTCATGGCTCAACATTCAGAGCTTGTCCTTCATCTGAGAGAAAGGAAATCAACACCTTTATCTTAGTTATTCATGGATGTTGGGGAAGTGGAGGAGAACCTCCGAGGTTGTGGCAGGATTCAAAGTCATTATTATGCCAACTCTGAACATAAGGCAGTTTTTATCTAATGTCCCTATGAAGAAAAGATTGTGGATAATTTTGTCTTCGACGCAGGTATCCATGAGCAGCCTCATCTTGATGAAAATCATGTGTATGAACAGCTAGGAGCAACAGTTACTACTATTCCTGAAATAGATATTTTTAACAATTATTTTCCTGATAAAATTATTGATTTAAAGGTTGATCATAGATATGAAAGACAACCCCTGTTTGATGAATATCCTAGTGATGATGAGCAACAATATTATCTTGTATTTTATCACTATGAAGACCGTAAGGATGATGCAGAGGTTGGCCTTGTCACAGAGGACATAAATTTAACCAGGAGCAGCCCTTAGTTGAGGCACATGAAGAGGTCATTTATACACAACCTGAAGTAAATCCACAGTCATTAGTGGATCAACAGCCACCTATGTCCATCCTTCTTCCATGTGTACCTACAGTTCACAGTAAGCATATTTTGGACCCACAGATGTCTGTGGTTGTCTTTCAATCAAGTGTGCATGTAGGGGCTCCAAGCAAGCTATCAGAAGCTTTGAAAAAGTGAAGGTAACCTTTCATAAATTAATCATGTGTTGCCTTTAGTTTCATGACCCTGTCAATGAGTACATAAAGTTACACTTTTCAAATGATTTGGACCATGCAGGCTTGATCTTTTTATCAATATTTGAAGGTAAAATGTGTGATCATAAGAATGAAATTAGTCAGTTGTCACGCTTTCCTTGTCTTTTATGGATCATTTTCAGTGAAGCGAAGGATTCAGTTATCAAACAGCTTGAATGGCTATGGTGTAAGTTTTCTTTCACCTAGCACTATGTAAAAATCAATTAGTTTAGGACTGTATATAAATAAGCTCCTTCGAGCATGTGTGTTTATTTTTGTTTTTACTTATCGGCTTTTATTCCTCATTGTAGAAATTTTAATACAAATTATGTATTGCCTAGATTCTCTTGATCTAACAATTACATGACACTATTAAATACAAAATCTCTTCTACTAATATTCTTGCAGAATTTAAAACATGATCACCAATTGCAATATCAAGAAGAAAGATCAATCACACATAACACAGATGTTTTACCGGGAAAGCATAAAGCTAAAAACCCCACTATCATATATTATGTATATATCATGGATCATGAAACAATATCATACAAAACTCTAATCCAAGATCTCTCAGTACAATATACAATCGTCTAACACTGTCATACAAAAATTGGCAAATGCATGTGCCAATTTACTACCTCCAGATAGCTTGCCTCCTCTGCGCAATCCCTACTAAATGGAAATCCATGCAATGAATGAATTCCTCTTGCCTAGGCTGCACATTCCTCATGGGAACATCCACTATCTGTGTGGTTGCATGAGTGCACTCACTAATGTCATAATTGATAGTCAAACTATCCCTTTCACCTGTTATCTCAATTGGGTCTCCACTGGATCTAACATGCATGTAGTTAATAGTGGTAAATATTCAGTTGCATGTGAGATCACTGATTGTGAATTAATTAATAATTAATTCATTGATCTCTCACTAGTGTAAGTTCAGTTACAACTAGTACAACTGAGCTTAACTCACTTAACTGAGTTAAACTACTTCACAACTCACTTAACTACACATCCAACTTTGTTACAAATTCGAATCACTCAGTTACAACTAATTCGATTTGCATGTCCCACTAGTCAACCTTTGAACTCGAATTTCCTATAGCTAACTGATTTTCCACTTCAGTTAACTATTTCCAAGTGCTCATTGAGAATAGACTAATATTTATTGTCCAACTATTATTAAGGGATAATAATAGTTGACATACATCTATAAATAGAATCTGCTCACCATCTATAAATAGACATCATCTATAAATAGAATTTGCTCATCATCTAAAAATAGACTTCCACCTAAAAATATCCTAAGGCTCCATCCTAGTGTAGGTGCATGATTTTCACTGGGATCTTCTTGTTGAATCTCAACACTCCCTCTCAACAAGAAAGGGATTATCCTTCACCCCGATCCTGTCTCAATGGTATTCAAATTTTCTCCTGGTGAGCGCCTTCGTCAGAATGTTTGCATCCTGATCTTCCATAGGAATGTATTGAAGCAACATGATCTTCCACTGCATACAATATCTAATATGATGATACCGGATATTTTTATGCTTAGATCTATCATGAAACATAGGATTAATAGAGAGTTTAATGCAACTCTGATTATCACAATGAATCACTATCGGATCTAAATGAGAACCAAACAAACCAACCAATATATTTTGATCTAGATAGCCTCACATGCAGCTTGACTCGCTTCCATGTATTTAGATTTCATTGAACTGAGTGCCACGGATCTTTGTTTCCTGTTGTAACAAGAAACAACTGTAGATCTGATACTAAATATCCCCCCTAATGTTCTCTTTCTGTCTGTTCGGTTGCCCACCCAATCTGCATCCGTGAAGCCATGCAAATTCACCTCATCTGTCTGTCTATACCATAATCCATACTCAGATGTGCCCCTCGGGTATCTCAAGACATGCTTACCCACCTTCCAAAATATCTTGGTAGGATTAACCATCGCTTGACTCAGTTGGTTAACCGCATAGCAAATGTTCGGTCTCATGTTCACTAGATACATTAGCGAACCCACTAATTGTCGATAGACAATAGTATCCACTACCTATCCAGATGTAGCATCCTCTTTCCTCCAGTTTCCGGAAAGAGGAGTATCCATGGGTTTGCATCCCTCCATGTGAAACTTACCCAGTATCTCCCTTGCATACTTTCCTTAAGACACAAAAAGTTCACCATCTCTCTGCCATATTTCCAATCCAAGGAAATAATGAATAAGGCCCATATCCTTCATCTTGAACTCCTTTGCAAGGTCCTCCTTGCATGAGTGTATTAGCTGCTCATCACCAATCAATATTAAATCATCAACATAAAGAACAATTATTAAAATCTTACCCTTGTAGATCCATCTCGAACCTACCACTGATTTTTCAACAAGTCTTGGGACAATTTCCCATGCACTGTTTTTGACAATGGAGTCATACTCCTCCACCATTGCATCAACCCAAGTGGGATCCTGCACTGCTTCCTGACAAGAAGATAGTTCAGTCACAATACATTTCCTCATGAGATCCATGTATCCAGTAAATCGATCAGGAGACTGTCTTTGTCTACATTGTGAAGTAGGGGCTCCTACATTCTGTGCAACATCTAGTCTCAATCTATCAAATTCCATGGTGCGCTTTCTGCCATTTTCATGGATGGATCTACATGAGTGGCTTCCTCCACTCCATGAACCTCCTCGTGTGGCTGATCCACATCTTGAGACTCATCTTTGGGAACCAACAGTTCCTCCTCCGCATGCAAGTCTAGCTCCCTCTCAAGCGACAACTGCATGACTTTCCCCTCATCAAATTTTATATCTCGTTGCATAACAGTCATCTTACTGTTAGGAAAATACACACGATAATTATGAGGTGCTTCTGTGTACCCCAAAAATATCCCAACTTTAGTAGTCGGCTCCAGCTTCTTCATGGCGTTCTTGGTCACATGCACATAAACAGATGAGCCAAAAATCTTAAAATGAGAAACATCACATTTCTTACCAGTGAAAGATTATTCAGGTGTACTCATGCCAAGTACTCTATGAGGACAATGGTTTTGCAAATAAACCACAGTGTTGCATGCTTCCACCCACAAATGCATTGGTAGGCCCTGATCATGCATCATCGCTCGTGTTCCACCCACGATCGTTCTGTTCTTCCTCTCTGTGACCCCATTTTGCTATGGGTTATGAGGCGCTATGATTTCCCTTCAAATTCCTTCTTTGCTACAGAAGTCTTTGAATTAGTTAGAGATGTATTCTCCACCATTATTGCTCCTCAGAGCCTTCACTTGCTTCCCCGACTCTTTCTCCACCAATGCTTTAAACTCACAGAACTTTGAGAATGTTTGATCCTTCTTCTGCCTAAAGAAGATCCAACATTTACGAGAAAAATCATCAACAAAAATAACATAATGCTTATGTTTTGTTGTTGAATCAACCGAGAATGGTCCACACACATCTGTGTGAATTCTCTCCAGGATCACTGAAGCATGGTTCTCATTTTCATGAAAGGTGGACTTTACATACTTCCCCATGGTGCAACCCTTGCACTGATCTAACTGAGCAAGTGTTCCCATTGGAAGTCCAGTAGATATTTGCTGCATGATTTTCAAAGATCCATGATGAAGATGGCCCAATCGCATGTGCCATAATTCACCCTTATCCCGACTCACCTATTTTTCTGCCTTGCCCATCATGGTAGCGCAACCATCTACCTCCAGCTTGTAGATATTTTTAACTTGAATCCATATCTTCTTGACTTGACCCATTGTTTTATGTCGCAAAAAATATTTTCCATCACTGAAAACAACGTCATAGCCTCTGTCCTCCAACATTGCGACTGAGACCAAGTTTTTCTTCAGACCTCGAACATGCATAACATCTTTCAATTGAAATGGTTTACCTAACTCCCTGTGAAAGGTAATGGTACCAATTACAGTCACATTGTATCATCCATCGCCACCCATCTCTATATGCATTTTGAGTTCTCTCTCCTCCAAGTCACTAAAAATCTCCTTATCTCCCGTCATGTGGAAGGAAGCACCACTATCCAAATACCACACTGATCCCAATGCACTTGACGGAATGCATGTGATAAAGGATAATTCAACTTCAAATTGCGAGACAAGGGCCTCACCAGCTGCAGCTCCATCAGTCTTCTTTTTCTTCTTCTTCTGCGGACAGTTAGTAGCGAGATGCCCATGTTCGTGACAGTGAAAACACTTCACTTTGGACAAATCCAGCTTCTTGATTTTAGACTCAAATTTTGAATGGAATTCCTTTCCCTTCCCTTTCCTTGCCTTGGCATCCAAATAAAAATCCTCTTCATCAATAGATCCATCAAAGTCTTCCACATTGCATATGGTGTAACTTTCCCATGGAGGCTTGAGACAATGTGGTCTCATACTCCCTCCAACAGGATCATCCTCGCCTTTTCCACTTTAGTTTTCCATGCATCAAGATTTGTAGTGTCTGCAGCATCTGGCTTAGGAACATCCTTGTCAATGAATTCCTTCAAGCCATTGTCTTCGAGCACTGCCTCCATCCTGTCCTTCCAAGAAATGTAGTTTGAGCTTCCATCGAGTGCATACTCTAACCTCAATCCATTGAAATCCATTTCAATCTTGAATTAGTTGTAGCACCAAGAAAGTCTTTCTGCAAATTCGAATTCTATCCAATCACAAACTCATCTTCTGCAATCTTTGACGATCTGATACCATGTAGAAATTTTAATACAAATTATGTATTGCCTGGATTCTATTGATCTAACAATTATATGCCACTTTTAAATACAGAATCGCTTCTACTAATATTCTTGCGGAATTTAAAACATAATCACCAATTGCAAAATCAAGAAGAAAGATCAATCACACATAACACATATGTTTTACCGGGAAATCATAAATCTAAAAACCCCATTATCATATATTGTGTATATATCATGGATCATGAAACAATATCATACAAAACTATAATCCAAGAGATCTAAGTACAATATATTATCGTCGTACACTGTCATACAAAAATTGGCAAATGCATGTGCTAATTTATTGCCTCTAGACAACCTGCCTCCTCTGCGCAATCCTTGTTAAATGGAAATCCCTACAATGAATGAATTCATATTTCCTAGGCTATGCATTCCTCATGGGCACATCCACTGTGTCTGTGGTTGCATGAGTGCACTCACTAATGTCACAATTGATAATCAAACTTTCCCTTTCACCTGTTATCTCAATCGGGTCTCCACTGGATTTGACATGCATATAGTTAACAGTGGTAAATCTTCAGTTGCATGTGAGATCACTGATTGTGAATTAATTAATAATTAATTCACTAATCTCTCACTAGTGTAAGTTCAGTTACAACTAGTACAAATAAGTTAAACTACTTCACAACTCACATAACTACACATCCAACTTCGTTACAACTTCGAATCACTCAGTTACAACTAATTCGACTTGTATGTCCCACCAATCAACCTTTGAACTCAAATTTCCTATAGCTAACTGATTTTCCACTTCAATTAACTATTTCCAAGTGCTCATTGAGAATAGACTAATATTTATTGTCCAACTATTATTAAGGGATAATAATAATCGACATACATCTATAAATAGAATTCGCTCACCATCTATAAATAGAATTTTCTCATTATCTAAAAATAGACTTCCACCTAAAAATAGCCTGAGGCTCCATCCTAGTGTAAGTGCATAATTTTCACTAGGATCTTCTTGTTGAATCTCAACACTCAGTAGGGTGTTTTGAGCTTGACTCCATAGCCCAACAGAAGGTGACTGAAACTACAAAAGGAGGTCCTAGAGCCTCGCAGGGAGGACTCTATCCCCCATGGAGCCTAATGTTATCACATATAATTGTAAGGGGGGTGTTTTCCCTAAGGATTTGGCCCTTGGGTAGAGAAAATGCGAGAAAAGGGATTTAAAAATCCACCATATGAATTGTATCCAAAGTTGGGGTGTATGAAGACGGGGAACAAGTTGCAATAGATCATCATTTCGCTGACTCACGGAGTGGAAAAGTCAAAGGGAAGAGTCATGAGGACTCACGAAACGTGAAGTAATGAATTGATTTGGGCCTTCTGTTACAGAAGGACATGTAGCACACAATCAGCATGGAGAAAGTCATTTCAGAAAAGCTCAAGTGAGAAATTTCAGTAGCCAAGGTCCCGAAATGTCGATGGTCTGAGATCCCAAAATGTCGATATTCATCTGGGCCGTCCGATCAAAGGGGACGCATGGCACCTGATCCAAGAGGTCGTGATTTCGTGACTCGGAGGTTTGAGCATGGAGCACAATGTGAGTTCACGAAATCCAAAATCGTGACGCTCCTGAGAGTTGGGCCCAAGATCACAACCCACATTCATATGGAAGCAGGGGCATAAAGAAAGGGAAAGCGCCTATTGAGCAATGAGCGGCTGAGACTGTTCAAGGAAATGATTGTGGCCATCAAATTCAAAGTGAATCCGATCGTCAATATAGATGGTTCATTTCGCAGGATCGAGCGTCGAAATATTTGAAATCAAGGGGAGTGAAAACTCTAGAAATGTGAAATCCGGATATTTCATATGCGATATGCTTAAGGTCATGGCCCATGGTCGCGTGGAGCGGTGGAGAGGAGCTATGACAAAGGCTGAAAGCACTCATCTTGGTCTCATTAGAAGATCTGTATGGTTTCAAGGCACTGGGCTTGACTCATAAGAGTCGTGAGCATCTCTTGGAGCATTCATGGGTGTCAGGCTCCATCCCGATCCCAATGAAAGTAGTTAATGGAAATTGGGGAGATTGTTGAAACCTCATCTCACCCCATAAATGGAAATCATGGAAAGACAGTCGTGTAGGCAAACTCTCACCTGAAAGTACCCCTGTCAACAAATTCTCCTGCAAAGCCCATATTGATCTTAGATCACGTCTGACAGAAGAATGAAAGTACAGACTGACAGAAGAAGATGCAGAAGCAAAGATTTGATTGTAGAGGCCAGGTCACACTCTCATGGTGGCGAATTGCTCTAAGTATAAATTCTCGTTTTTGATATTTTGTTATGAGGATGGTAGAGAAAAGATCTTGTATTGTAAAGTTTTAATGAAGCTTATGGTTCTCTGGTTATGCGTTGTAATTTGATATTTCTTTCTTAATGACAGTCAGCTTTCCTGCTCCCTCTTGTTTCCCTCTGCTGCTGAAAGAGTTCATGATTGACTGATTCACATGAATTATTGTGATTGTATTATGATGAATGTTTGATTATATTGTTTTTATAATTTCTTTCAGTTTCTTTGAGATTTGAATTCAAGAAGATCTTGTGCTTGATGTTTTCCTCCTTAGGTTGTTGGAAGACCTGATTTCCACAGCAGACCTCTACACTCTCCTCACCAAATTCTTCCCTCTATTCACCCTTACTCCAACTTACTGACTGAAGTTGATTCCAGACCTCAATTGCTTATGCATGCTAGTCCATATTTCTGAGTTAGAACGTTATTATTATTGAGTCTTCTCCATTTGACCACCTAAAACTCATTTACATTTACTATATAAACTAATGGGTACTGGGATTATTCTCATTACAGTCTGAAGGTGATTCCTAGTGATAACATAATGGTGCCTTTGTCGAGGACGGATTTGAGCAGATTGAAGAGCTCCCTGGGAAGAACGACATAGATCCAACTCTTGATGGTAGACAAGAGAGGGATACAGAAAATTGATTGTAATCATCTACCTGGTGACTCCACAATTAGAGACTCCACTGGGGAAGATCCTATTGACAGAAAGATGAAGGGAATGACTAGGTATCAACTTATGATATTTCTTCATGAACTTTTGTTATTCTTTATCAGCTCATTTTTGTTTTTCCCTTCACATATAAAGAGGATCATATTGTGTTTTGTTTATTCGGTTGATCACAAGGCTTCCTTTATATATCCATCCTTGGAGGAAGAATCCATACTTTCTGCCTGTGTTGTAGATGTTGATCCTATATCCTCAGCTCATCCTATTCATAAGTATAAAATTCATACTGAGATCCCTCCTAGACTCAATCACCCTTGCATCCCTGAGGAGGTTGAAACTGATCCGCAGACTCCTCAAATCTCATATCATCCTGTTGTCACTGTTGTGCCTTTCCATGAGTGTGATAAGCCTCATATTCATCCCACTAATTTTTAAACTAGAATCAGAGACAAGTTGTTTAAACCTTTAAAGCTTCCATATCATCTTCATCCTTATCCTCCTGATTTCTTTAAATATCTTCCTCATTTTTTTAGGGAAGATCATGTTACAGCTGAGAGGCATGTGGAGGCCTTTGAGAACTTTGTCGGTCAATTTGATATTTCTCATGATGATGTTTCCATGATATTGTTCTCAAATTCATTGTTTGGCGATGATGTTGTGTGGTTTAAATGTTTGGGAGATGACTCCATTGGTTCCTGGGTTGAATTATGCAATGCATTTTTGAAGTGGTGGGGTGAGAACAAGTCCATTGATAAATACTGGGATGATTTTAATGCTTTGAGGAGAGGGGAAAAGGAAGCCTTGGCCATCTTCAACAAGAGGTTTTACCGTGTGTATCATAATATTTATGTAGAGATCAGACCCACAGAGACTGTTGCCATGGTGTGCTATGTCATGGCTGAACATTTAGAGCTTGTCATTCACCTGAGAGAAAGGAAATCGACATCTTTATCTCAGTTATTCATGGATGTTGGGGAAGTGGAGGATAACCTCTGAGCTTGTGGAAGGATTCAAATTTAGTATCATCCCAACTATGAATATAAGGCAGTTTTTACTTGTTGTCCCTATGAAGAAAATACTGTGGATAATTTTGTCTTCGACGCAAGTATCCATGAGCAGCCCCATCTTGATGAAAATCATGTGTATGAATATCTAGGAGCAGCAGTTACTACTATTCCCGAAATAGATATTTTTAACAGTTATTTTCCTGATAAAATTACCGATTTAAAGGATGATCATAGATATAAAAGACAACCCCTTTTTGATGAATATCCTAGTGATGATGAGCAGCAAGATTATCTTGTATTTGATCACTATGAAGACCGTAAGGATGATGTAGAGGTTGGCATTGTCATGAAAGACATAAAATTTGACCAGGAGCAGCCCTTAGTTGAGGCACATGAAGAGGTCATTTATACACAGCCTGAAGTAAATCCACAATCATCATTGGATCAATAGCCACCTACGTCTATCCTTCTTCCACTTGTACCTACATTTCACAATAAGCAACTTTTGGACCCACAGATGCCCGTGGTTGTCTTTCAATCAAGTGTGCATGTATTGGACATCAAACAAGCTGGCAACAACTTTGAAAAAGTGAAGGTAACCTTTCATAAGTTAATCATGTGTTGCCTTCAGTTTCATGACCCTATCAATGAGTACATAAAGTTACACTTTTCAAATTCTTTGGAGCATGTAGGCTTGATCTTTTTATCATCATTTGAAGGTAATATGTGTGATCATAAGAACGAAATTAGTTAGTTGTCATGCTTTCCTTGTCTTTTATGGATCATTTGTAGTGAAGCGAAGGATTCAGTTATCAAATAGTTTGAATGGCTATGGTGGAAGTTTGCTTTCACCTAGCACTGTGTAAAAATCAATTAGTTTAGGACTGTATATAAATAAGCTCCTTGGAGGATGTGTGCTTATTTTCGTTTTTACTTATCGGCTTTTATTCCTCAGTAGGGTGTTTTGAGATTGACTCCATAGCCCAACAAAAGGCAACTGAAACTACAAAAGGAGATCTTAGAGCCTCGCAGGGAGGACTCTATCCCCCATGGAGACTAATGTTATCACATATAATTGTAAGGGGGTGTTTTCCCTAAGGATTTGGCCCTTGGGCAGAGAAAATGCGAGAAAAGGGGTTTAAAACCCCACCATATGCATTTTATCCAAAGTCAGGGTGTATGAAGGCGGGGCATAGGTGGCAATAGATCAACATTTGGTTGACTCACGCAGCGGAAAAGTCAAAGGGCAGAGTCATGAGGACTCTCGAAACGCGAAGTCACAAAGTGATCTGGGTCATCTGTTATAGAAGGACACATGGCGCATGATCAACATGGAGAAATTCATTTCGGAAATGCTCAAGTGAGAAATGTCGGTAGCCGAGGTCCCGAAATGCCGATGGTCCGAGATCCTGAAATGTCGATATTCATCTAGGTCATTTAATCAAAGGGGGTGGATGGCACTTGATTTAAATGATCGTGATTTCACGATCCATAGGTTTGAGCTTGGAGCACAACGTGATTTTGCAAAATGTGAAATAGCGACGCGCTTGAGAGTTGGGCCCACGATCACAGCCCGCAATCATATGGAAAAAAGGCCATAAAGAAAAGGAAAGAACCTATTGAGAAATAGGTGGTTGATATTGTTCAAGGAAATGATCGTGTCCATCAAATTGAAAATAAATCCGACCGTCGATCTAGATGGGTCGTTTTGCGGGATCGAGCATCAGAATATTTGAAATCAAGGGGAGTGAAAACTCCCAAAATATGAAATCCCGTGATTTCATATGGGATATGCACAAGTTCATGGCCCGCGGTTGCGTGGAGCGATGGAGAGGAGCTACTCCAAAGGCCGAAATCACTCGTCTTGGTCTCATTAGAAGATCTGCGTGGTTTTGAGGCACTGGGCTTGACTCAGAAGAGTCGTGAGCATCTCCTGGATCATTCATGGGTGTCAGGCTCCATCCTGATCCCAATGAAAGTAGTTAATGGAAATGGTGAATGTTGTAGAAACCTCATCTCACCCCATAAATGGAAAGCATGGAAAGACGACCGTGTAGACAGACTCTCAGCTGAAAGTTCCCTTGTCAATGGATTCTCTTGCAAAGCCCATACTGATCCGAGTTCTCATCTGACAGAAGAATGCAAGTGAAGACTGAAAAAAGAAGATGCAGACACAAAGCTTTGATTGTAGTGGCCAAGTCACACTCTCATGGTGGTGAATTTATCTGAGTATAAATACTCGGTTTTGATATTTTTTATGAGAATGGTAGAGAAAAGATCTTGTATTGTAAAGTTTTAATGAGGCTTCTGGTTCTCTGGTTATGCATTGTAATCTAATATTTCTTGTCTAATGACAGGCAACTTTCATGCTCCCTCGTGTTTCCCTTTGATTCTGAAAGAGTTCATGATTGACCGATTCACATGAATTATTGTGACTGTATTATGATGAATGTTTGATTATAGTGTTGTTATAATTCCTTTTAGTTTCTTTGAGATTTGAATTCAAGAAGATCTTGTGCTTGAGATTTTCCTCCTGGGCTGCTAGAAGACCTGATTTCCACAACAGACCTCTACACTCTCCTCACTAAATTCTTCCCTCTATTCACCCTTACTCCAACTTACTAACTGAAGTTGATTCCAGACCTCAATTGCTTATGCATGATAGTCCATATTTCTGAGTTAGAACGTTATTATTATTGAGTCTTCTCCATTTGAACACCTAAAACTCATTTACATTTATTGTATAAAATAATGGGTACTAGAATTATTCTCATTACAGTCTAAAGGTGATTCCTAGTGCTAACATAATGGCATCGTTGTCAGGGATGGATTTGAGCATATTGAAGAGCTCCCTAGGAAGAATGACATGGATCCAACTCTTGATGGTAGACAAGAGAGGGATATAGAAAATTGATTGTAATCATCTACTCGACGACTCCACAATCAGAGACTCCACTTGAGAAGATCCTATTGACAGAAATATGAAGGGAATGACTAGGTATCAGCTTATGAGATTTCTTCACGAACTTTTGTTATTCTTTATCAGCTCATTTTTGTTTTTCCCTTCACATATAAAGAGGATCATATTGTGTTTTGTTTATTCAGTTGATCACAAGCCTTCCTTTATATATCCATCCTTGGAGGAAGAAGACATACTTTCTTCCCATGTTGTAGATGTTGATCCTATATCCTCAGCTCAACCTATTCATAAGGATAAATTTCATACTAAGATCCCTCCTGGACTCAATCACCCCCGCATCCCTGAGGAGCTTGAAACTGATCCGAAGCCTCCTCAAATCTCATCTCATCCCGTTGTTACTATTGTGCCTTGCCATGAGTGTGATAAGCCTCATATTCAGCGCACTAGTTTTCAAACTAGAATCAGAGAGAGGTTGTTTAAACCTTTAAACCTTACATATCATCTTCATCCTTATCCTCCTGATTTCTTTAAATATCTTCCTCATTTTTGGGGGGAATATCATGTTACAGCTTAGAGGCATGTGGAGGCCTTTGAGAATTTTTTTGGTCAATTTGAGATTTCTCATGATGATGTTGCCATGATATTGTTCTCAAATTCATTGTTTGGAGATGTTGTTGTGCGGTTTAAATGTTTGGGATATGACTCCATTAGTTTCGGGGTTGAATTATGCAATACATTTTTGAAGTGGTGGGGTGAGAAAAAGTCCCTTGATCAGTACTGGGATGATTTCAATGGCTTGAGGAGAGGGAAAGAGGAAGCCTTGTCCGTCTTCAACAAGAGGTTTTACCATGTGTATCATAATATGCCTGTAGAGATCAGACCCACATATACTTCTGCCATGGTGTACTATGTCATGGCTTAGCATTAAGAGCTGGTCCTTCACTTGAGAGAAAGGAAATCAACATCTTTATCTCAGTTATTCATGGATGTTGGGGAAGTGGAGAAGAACCTCTGAGATTGTGGCAGGATTCAAAGTCAATATCATCCCCTCTCTGAACGTAAGGGAATTTTTACCTATTGTCCCTATGAAGAAAAGACTGTGGATAATTTTGTCTTCGACACATGTATCCATGAGCAGCCCCGTATTGATGAAAATCATGTGTATGAACAGCTAGGAGAAACAGTTACTACTATTCCCGAAATAGATATTTTTAACAGTTATTTTCCTGATAAAATTATTGATTTAAAGGTTGATCATAGATATGAAAGACAACCCATTTTTGATGAATATCCTAGTGATGATGAGCAACATGATTATCTTATATTTGATCACTATGAATACCATAAGGATGATGCAAAGGTTGGCCTTGTCACAAAAGACATTAATTTTGACTAGGAGCAACCCTTAGTTGAGGCACATGAAGAGGTCATTTATACACAGCGTGAAGTAAATCCACAGTCATCAGTGGATCAACAACCACCTACATAGGGTGTTTTCAACTTGACTCCATATCCCAAGAGAAGGTGATTGAAACTACAAAAGGAGATCTTAGAGCCTCGCAGCAAGGACTCTATCCCCCATGGAGCCTAATGTTATCACATATAATTGTAAGGGGGGTGTTTTCCCTAAGGATTTATCCCTTGGGTGGAGAAAATGCAAGAAAAGGGGTTTAAAAACCCACGATATAAATTTTATCCAAAGTCAGGGTGTATGAAGGCGAGGGGAAATAAATCAACATTTCGTTGACTCACGTAGCAAAAAATTCAAAGGGCAGAGTCATGAGGACTCGCGAAACGCGAAGTCACAAAGTGATCTGGGTCGTCCATTACAGAAGGACATGTGGTGCAGGATCAGCGTGGAGAAAGTCGTTTCGGAAAAGCTCAAGTGAGAAATGTCGGTAGCCAAGGTCCCGAAATGCCGATGGTCCGAGATCCTGAAATGTCAATATTCATCTGGTTCGTTTGATAAAAGGGGATGCATGGCACCTGATCCAAGAGATCATGATTTCGTGACTCTGAGGTTTGAGCATGGAGCACAACGTGATTTCACGAAACGCGAAATCGCGACGCGCCTGAGAGTTGGGCCCACGATCACACCCTGTGCTCATATGGAAGTAGGGCCATAAAGAAAGGGAAAGTACCTATCGAGCAACGAGTGGTTGATATTTTTCAAGGAAATGATCATGGCTGTCAAATTCAAAGTAAATCTGACTGTCGATCTAGATGAGTCGTTTCGTGGGATCGAGCATTAGAATATTTGAAATCAAGGGGAGTGAAAACTCTTGAAATGAGAAATCCCAAGATTTCATATGGGATATGCATAAGGTCATGGCCCACGGTCGTGTGGATCGATGGAGAGGAGCTACGCCAAAGGCCGAAAGCGCTCATCTTGGTCTCATCAAAATATCTGCATGGTTTCAAGGCAGTGGGCTTGACTCGGAAGAGTCGTGAGAATATCCTCGAGCATTCATGGGTGTTAGGCTCCATCCTGATCCCAATGAAAGTAGTTAATGGAAATGGGGGAGGTTGTTGAAACCTCATCTCACCCCATAAATGTAAAGCATGGAAAGATGACCGTGTAGGCAGAATCTTAGCCGAAAGTTCCCCTGTCAATGGATTCTCGTACAAATCCCATACTGATTTGAGTTCGCGTCTGATAGAAGAATGCAAGTGCAGATTGAAAAAATAAGATGCAGATGCAAAGCTTTGATTGTAGTGGTCAGGTCACACTCTCATGGTGGCGAATTTATCTGAGTATAAATACTCAGTTTTGATATTTTTTTATGAGGATGGTAGAGAGAAGCTCCCGTATTGTAAAGTTTTAATGAAGCTTTTTGTTCTCTGGTTATGCGTTGTAATATGAGATTTCTTGTTTAATGACAGTCAGCTTTCCCGCTCCCTCTTGTCTCCCTCTGATGCTGAAATATTTCATGATTGACTAATTCACATGAATTCTTGTGACTGTGTTATGATGAATGTTTGACTATGGTGTTGTTATAATTTCTTTCAATTCCTTTGAGATTTGAATTCAAGAAGATATTGTGTTTGAGTTTTTCCTCCTTAGGCTTTTGGAAGACCTGATTTCCACAACATACCTCTACACTCTCCTCACCAAAGTCTTCCCTCTATTCACCCTTAATCCAACTTACTGACTGAAATTGATTCTAGACCTCAACTGCTTATGCATGCTAGTCCAGATTTCTGAGTTAGAACGTTATTTTTATTGAGTCTTCTCCATTTGACCACCTAACACTCATTTACATTTACTGTATAAACTGATGGGTACTGGGATTATTCTCATTAAATTCTGAGGGCGATTCCTAGTGCTAACATACCCCATCCTCATCAACAATGTATCCCAAGTATTAGATCATGTTCATGCCAAAGGAGCATTTTTCCAAGTTGGCATATAGCTTGTGCTGCCGTAGAGTGCCCAAAACCTGTTGAATATGATACATGTGCTCCTCACAATTTATGTTGAAGATGAGGATGTCATCCAGATATACCACCACAAAAGAGTTGGTGAAGGGTCTCAATACATCATCCATCAATCTCATGAAATTTTATGGTGCATTTGTTAAGCCAAAGAGCATGACCAACCATTCAAAGAGACCTTCTTTAGATTTGAAAGTTGTCTTCCATACATCAGTTGGTTCGATGGGAACCTGGTGGTAGAAAAACTTAAGATCAATCCTGTTGAAGAACTTTTCCCCCTTGAGTTGGTCAAGAAGGTCATCAATTCAAGGAATTAGGTACCAATTCCTGACTGTGATTTTGTTTAATGCTTTGTAATCAGTGTAGAGCCACCAAGTCCCATCATTATTCTGCACCATCATAATCAAACTTATGCAAGGGGAGAATGTTATAACCCTAAATTGCACCACACATGCTTACCTGGCATCAGGCCAACTCATATCCCTTTCTTGCAAAAACTCGGTTGAACAACTCTTTGAAAATCCTCTTGTGTCAAGGCCCACACACCCTAACCCATTACTGCAGGTGTGTGCACGCTGGATGACTCACAACAACCCGCGTGTACCTAACAAAGCACGAAAAAAGAAAAGTTTCCGACGGAACAAAAATATATGGGTCAGTTAACTGAAACTCCCGTCCATGCATGGCCGAGGATTCATCCAAAACCCTAGCTCCTTCTAGCCTATAAAAGAAGGGGTAGGGGTACCATTTGGAGGAGGAAAAAATATAGCGAAGAAACTCTGCCCATTTACGTAATCCATTGTCCCAACCCTTTATCCTTTCCTCATGCCAAAGGAGATTTAACGCAAAGCAGTTGAAGGACAGAAGAAGAGGAGCCCAGGATTAGGTTCAAGGAGCGGTGTTCGGTCTCAACTTTTTTGTAAGTTGATTCACTTTCAGTAATAAAAAGAATATTTTTCCCGTCCCAATGCACGAATCATCTATGGTTTGATTAATTTATGCTTGATTTATAACCCTTGAGTATAGAAGTAGCATGTATGCATAGTTGTTGTTTGTCTTGAGTGCAGGTCATCTGTGGAAGGAACAGCACAAGCAAGTAATCGAAGAGCAACGAAGGATCTACATCGAATGCCGGTAATAAGGTTGGTGGTCCTTTTCCATGCATTTACTGTGAAAAAGGGGTTTATATCTTGGGTTGTAGGTAAAAAAGTAGTTTCTATTCGGTCAAAATATGCATGCAAGTCTGACCCTAGTTTGCTAGTCCATAGGGTGTTTTTCCCAACAACAGAATTAGCGACCATACTAGGGAGAATACTCTTTAGGGTTCCTGGATTTATTTGAGTTTTTGGGTAGTTTAAAGATTAGGTTTTCTGTTTTTTCTTTGCCTGTCTTTTTCTGTAAGGTCTGAGCTAGCAGGGAGTCTGGTTTTCCATACCAGCTTTCCCTGACTTTTTCTTGACTGTATTTTTCAGGACATGCAGAGGTACACGCGGCCTGCAGAAGGCCTAAACTCATGTACCCGCGCCCTATCCTCTTACAACCCACATGTGAACGCTAGATGTAGAGATAGCAGTAGCGTGTAGGAGTCCAGAGAACCTTAGAGGCAATCCTCCTCTTCCCTGTCGGAATTACACATTCTCAGGGGGTTTTCTGGAATCCTGTCTGAGTCTTGTTGGTTCACAATCCTATCTCAGATTGTCTTTTTTTTGCGTTATTATTCCTTACATTATTTGTCTTTTCTGTTAGAAAGAGCATCCAAGCCTTCAAGGGACCCTGGTTATCAATACCAGAGGCCTCTTCCTGGTCTGGACTGCTTGTTTTCATATTTTTCCTTAGAATTTAGATATACACGCGGCCTGTGCAAGGTCAGCCTGCATGTACATGCTTTCTGTCTCTGTTCATCACGTGTTTGGACGCGTTCTATTTTAGTGACTGTCGCGTGCTTGGACAGGCTACTTTTTGTTCAGGATGGGGCAGTCATCCCCTCCTTTGATGAGAAGTATTCCTCTCAGGTGTTTGATTCTAGGTTTGAACAGTCAGTAGGTTAGGTCATCTTACCCTTAGTTTGTTTTTTCTCAGTTAATAGTTGACAGAAAATTTAAAAAAAAAAAAAATATGGTTTTTAGACAAGCGTGAGAGTCTTTGTTTTTTTCTTGCCATTGTGTGATTCTTTACTCTGATTCTTTGTGATCTATGCTTTAAGCCAAAAAAAAAAATTCGTGGTTTTTTACTTGTCGGTATTTTCCCTTTGTTTCTTTACTAGCACTTGAATAAAAAAAAAAATCTTTTTTCATTTTCTTCTTTGGTTGAAAGGTGTGTTTCTGCATCATTAGCTAGGGAAAAGTATTTTGTTTCGTAAGTTTTTGCAGTCCACTTAGATCATAAGTATCTCGTAGTCGAGCGAAATTCCTTTAAGTTTGTTGTATAAAATATTAGA
>ML792349.1:422034-434293 GCA_009831015.1 Picea engelmannii
GATGGACACAAGCGCCTCAAAAATGGGAATAGTAACGAGTCACCGGGCTTATGCCCTCAAAAAATATATACAAGTAGGTGCTCGTGGCACATAAAAAGTCTAAGTCTGTTCAGGGCCTATGGGCCCTGTTATAATCATCCACATCTTGGGCTAAATGCCTAAACAACCAGACCCATGTCCGAGGTGCCCCCACAACATGAGGTTGCATGGATGGCGGCAGGTCCTCTATCTCTGCCATCGGGACTGTGTGATTGAGCGCAGTGAAGTTCCTCTCAAATCGTCTAAGGACCCTCTCGGCCTCTCCGGCTAGGAGGTTCCCTGGTACTGTTGCTCCCCCAACAGTGACAGTCACGGCTTCTGGCCGTGGACGATGCATATTCCATGCATAATCGGCAGGTCGCACGGGTCCCACATCTGCATGCAACAAACGTTTACCCATCAAATACTCTGGCATACAAAAAATGATATATATAACAAAAAGACATAAAAATTACATATGAAAACAAAAAAAATACAAAGGTGGGGACTTACCCATCTCCCCTCGCTCCTCACCAGGAGGCACGGGTATCTCAGGATTTCTAGAGAAATCTATCCCTGCATATGGGTAGTCCTCAATCACAGGGATCTATCGTGACAGCCAAGCAAAGAAATCATCGTTGAAGGACTCAACGGTCCTTCCACCACCCTGTCCCGGCAGTAAGACTGCCCATCTACACACTGCAGGGAAAGAGGCCTGATGTCCTCGTACTACAACCCGAGGACTGAAACTCGGAACTCTCTCAAAAAAGAATGAACACAAGATGGTCCCAAACCCGAAGTTCCTCTGTGTCCGTTGTCGGCAATCTGTCAATTGCCTCTTCATGCACTCAAGTAGTGTGGTACTCCAGTCAAAAATTTGTGCATTCATGCACTGGATGACACAGTTCATCTGTGCGCGTGAAGCCTGATGCAAGGTTGTTGAGCTGGTAATCCGCCCAATCAGTAACAATATAGTCTGTAGCGCTAAGTTAGTAATCTTGCTAATGGGTACCTGGGAGCCCACACGTTCGGTCCCAGCCTCACAATGCTCAACTATCAATTCTGAGATCTTTCTCGGCCCCGCAGGAAACGTCCGGATGTTGACTAGTTCCCCTCTCCTTGAGAGGCCAGTCAGAAAATAGATATCCTCGGTGGTGGGCACCAGTAATTGCCCCTCTAGCATAAATGTCTATGCATCAGGGTGCCAGTAGTCAATCAAGGCATTCAGTAGCCTTGGTTGTGCGTGCATAAATGGACATAAAAAGAATTTGAGTAAACTGCATTGCATTAACACGGCCATGACATTCGGATCTGCTGCAACCAACTCACTGACTGCCTCATGCTCCTTTTCCCTCCACTGGACATATATCCTACCAACACAACAAGGTAAAGGAGGGTCAGTACTTCCTTTTAGTTTTCTTTTTCATCATAAAAGGGGGGTACACGCGCGCTGTAGAGGTGACAGTCACGGGTACACGTGGGCAGACTTTGCTCTGCTCGAATGTACATGCAGCCTGTCTAGAGACAGCCCGCATGTACCTAGGGCTGACCTTTTTAAGGTCGACGCCCACCCAAAAAATAAACTAAATAATGAAATTGAAGTATTGAATAACTAGATAAGGGAGTTTGTACTTACTTGGTCCAAGCAGAAGTTTGTTTCGTCCACTGTAGCTCCCGGAATCACTATTTTTGGCAAAGGGGGTCTTTTGGCTCGAGAGTCAATTTCCAAATCAGCAATGGTGATAATGAGCTGCCAGCTTCTATTTATAGACTTTTTGGCCTCTTTTTGTCACTTTTTTGGCCTCCCTTATTAGTTTATTTATACCAAAAACCATTCAGAGTGATTCAGGGGTTATATGGGAGGGATTTGATCGGGTATTGGGACAATTTTTTTGAGTGTTGAGAAAATATTGGCGGTCCATAAAAAAAATTCAAAAATCAACTTGAGCATATAGGTTAGGTTATCACCCCAACTTTTGCATCTCGTTGTCTTTTTCTTCTGCTATAGGATCGATCCCATCAGGTTGTGACACGGAACCGTCATATCTTCTTTAGAAGTGTCGCAACTTGGTGGTAGAGCTTACCAGAACATGGATTCCCTAGGTAGGTCCTGGTTGCATTATGGTGTCCATGTCGTTTCTAAAAACATTGTAGGCTTGGGAGTCCGTATAGTCTTTCCTGAATATGAGTTTGAGCCTCATTTGCATAAGTCTTTTTCAGTCTTTGTCTCACCCTCAGGACTCCCAAAAAATAACAGGTCTTCTTTTAATCCCTTTTCAGACCCTCTAAAAATGAAAAGATTACTGAGCGATCTTGTGGCCTTTCACGCTCGTTAAACTGAAATTTGAAGTCACGTCTGTCTGACGGTAGTTTACCCCTTTTTCGGTCCGAACGGTCAACTGTACGAACAAAGGTTTACTCTATCAAATTTCCATTCTTTAGAAGAGTACTCTCATGTATAATTTTATTCCTTTTTCGGGCCCGAGGGACTAAATTTACGGAAAAAAAAACCCCTCGGAGTCTATAGTTACGCTCTTTTCAGAATCCCTAAAATTGAAAAGATCGTCGAGTGACCTTATCCTTTCACACTCGTTAAATTGGTCAAGAATAATATTCCTGACAGAGTCCATAGTTAAGCTTTTTTCAGACTCCTTAAAAGTGAAAAAATAACCGAGTGATCTTGTCCTTGTCACACTCGTTAAAATGGTTTTGAATTGATGTCTAATCGGTGCTAGTTTATCCCTTTTTCGAATCGACTAGACTATTGTTGAAAAAGGTCCCTAGCGGAGTCTCCTTTTATACTTTTTCAGACTCTCTAAATATGAAAAACCACCGAGCTTACCTTCTCTAGGCTCGTTAAACTTACATCGAAGGACATTACCATTGTGTGTTCTATCAACCACATTTGCTTACCTTATCCACCAGCTTTGTGACAGTTTGCTTCTGCGTCTTAACACCTTTGGCCGCCAGAGGATTTTTCCAGAGTATCATTTTACCATAACATCAGTCTTGTCCTTGTGACTTGAGCTTGTATGTTTGTAGTACTTGTTCCTCCATTGTAACGTAATATTCCTTTATTCTTTTTCCAGAATTATCGAAAAGAACAAAAAAATCAAATATACCCCAAAAAGAGGATGGGAAAAGTATTTTCTTTATTGGCAGCATAATGAGTCTCCCTTGGATAAACCACATCTGTCTGTTTGATCATCAGACTATGGGATGTAGTACGACCTTAGGAAGATTTTCTCGCTATATAGAGTTGTGTCCTCCACCGTTTGGTTATTCTTCCAAACATATGGAGAGTTTGTGTTGCCTCCTGCTTCGTAGACTTATGATTAACATATATGTTACCTGAGTCTTATCACTAGTCGTGCTATTGTCCAAGGGAATTTTGTCACTAAGCCTGAGTCGTCCCCTCTATAATATGTCTCTTTTCCACATACCCGACCATCCTGAATGTCCAATCAAGTCCTTGTTCGAAATCACTGAAGCCTTTAGTCAGATCATCAAGATTATCAAGTCCATAACCGACGAGCCGTCAAAGACCTCTAGGTAGTGCATTCATACACTCATATTACACTCTTACCCGAGTTTTAAAAGATTTTGAAGTTGTTTCTCGAGCTCTGAAGTTCAGCCATCAGGCCGAATCAGCTTCTGGAAGATGGATACTCTATATGTATATCTTTCTGATTTTGAGATGTAGCTCTGTTGTGTATTATTTGCGGCTACTCTTTATAGTTATTTGACATGGATCTACAGGTATTTAATTGGTAGCCATGGTTCTATTTTACCCCGATCATGGGTATGCTCACCTCGGTGAGACATTTTTTATTTTGCAGAGGGCACCTCCTGGTTCCTGATCCTTGGGCTCAATCGTTCGGCACATCAATGAAGATTGGTAATGTATTTCGGCCATCAGATGCTCTTCTGACCTCACACACTAGAGGGCATCTGTTATAACCCTAAATTGCACCACACGTGCTTACCTAGCATCAGGCCAACTCATATCCCTTTCTTGCAAAAACTCTGCTGAACAACTCTCTAAAAATCCTCTTGTGTCAAGGCCCATGCGCCCTAACCCATTACTACACGCGTGTGCACGCTGGCTGACTCACAAAAGCCCGTGTGTGCCAAACAAAGCACAAAAAAAATAAAGTTGCCGACGGAACAAAAAGCTATGGGTCAGTTAACTGAAACTCCCGGCCATGCATGGCCGAGGGTTTGTCCAAAACCCTAGCTCCTTCTAGCCTATAAAAGAAGGGGTAGGGGTACCATTTGGAGGAGGAAAAAATATAGCGAAGAAACTCTGCCCATTTACATAATTCATTGTCCCAACCCTTTAGCCTTTCCTCATGCCAAAGGATATTTAACACAAAGCATTTGAAGGACAGAAGAAGAGGAGCCCAGGATCAGGTTCAAGGAGCGATGGTCGGTCTCAACTTTTTTGTAAGTTGATTCACTTTTAGTAATAAAAAGAATACTTTTCCCGTCCCAATGCATGAATCGTCTATGGTTTGATTAATTTATGCTTGATTTCTAACCCTTCAATATAGAAGTAACATGCATGCATAGTTGTTGTTTGTCTTGAGTGCAAGTCATCTGTGGAAGGAGTAGTGCAAGCAAGTAATCGAAGAGCAACGGAGGATCTACATCGAACGTCGGTAATAAGGTTGGTGGTCCTTTTCCATGCATTTACTGTGAAAAAGGGGTTTAAATCTTGGGTTGTAGGTAAAAACGTAGTTTCTATTTGGTCAAAATCTGCATGCAAGTCTGACCCTAGTTTGCTAGTCCGTAGGGTGTTTTTCCCAACAACAGAGAAGTTGGGTCAGATGTGTCCCTTTTGAAGCAACTCTTGGATATGGCGCTTGATTTCATCATTTTCCATCAGCGAATGATGATAGGCTGGTCCATTAGGTAGTGATGCATCAGGGGTTAGATCAATTGGATTCTTGACTTGGCAGTGCGTCGGTACCCTGATGGGTGAGGAAAATATGTCTTTGTAATCTTCCATGATCTCGTCCATTTGCTTCTTCTCCAAAGAGAGGCTCTATGTAGAGGTCATGGATGTGGCATCAACCTTTTATTTACTACGAGCATGGATCACAAAGAAGAATAACTTCTCGGTCTGTGAAATGACCTTAATGCATTGCTTAGAAGAGATTAAAGAAATAGCGGTCAGTGGCACTACCTCTAGTATCCTATACAATTGTATACCAAAAGTAATAATAACATTGTGGCATCTAGACTCATACACAGCATGTCGCTTCCACAAACATGGTTAGCCTAAAAGAACATCACAAACTTCAAGGGGAGAAATAACACACAATACCTCATCTTTGAAGGGCTTGATGTTGTAGGGTAGACGACACTATTGGATGACGTGGAGATATCAACCTTGGCGAATCTGGTCGATGGTGTAGGGCTATGGGTGCGATGTTATCAACAGGTCTAGTCGCTTGATGACCTCTGCTGAAAACAGGTTCGTATGACTGTCGCTATCGACAATGAAATGCAATGAAGTCCCCTTTACCCACATCTGTGAGTGACAGAGACGTTCCCCTTCCTCTAGTTCTTTTGGTTCACTTGGTTAGAGTTTGGTGGTAGAAATAGTGGCACTGGGTTCAGCATCGATGATTTGCTTCCCACTTTCTGGATTTGATTCGGAGTCAGAATATTCCTTTGACTCGGAATATTTCATCTCGGCCACAAGTGACAACTTGGAGCAACATTCTTCGGTGTTGTGACAAGGAATTTTATGGTACTCACACCACTTTCCCATGTCCTTCTTTGACTTCTCATTATCCTTCTTGGGTTATGGCTTGGAATGGTTGTTCTGAGAGAAACCATATTTTCTCTGTACCTTGTTTGGTGGGTTGAGGCCACCTTTTCCCAGCTTCGGCTATGAGGAATTTGCAGATCCAAAATCTCATCTCTTCTGCTTAAATTTATGCTCAATCTTGACAACATATCTATAAGCCACACCTAATGATGCAATGTCCAGAAAATCCATTTTTGTTTGGATGTATCTGTGCAGAAAGTCATGGTATTTGAGCACCAGATGTTGTTCAAAGTCTTTGATACCTGATTTGGTGTGCAGAGTATGGAAAATATTGGTGAAATATGGTATTGTCTGGTCCCTTTCTTGACGCAGCGTGGTCCATCTTATGTACTGGTCATCATAGCTCCCAAGAGGGTAGTATTGTTCTTTAAAGGCATCCCTGAAGGAATCCCAAATGGGGGAGACCAAAAATATTGCAGATTCCTCTGTGGTCCTTTGCTCAGAGTACGTATCCCACCAGTCCTTAACATGGGGGACGACCTTGAGGAGTGCAAAAGTAATCTTTTCCCTATTGGAAAAATTGTGAACCGAAAAATACCCTTCAAGCAAATTCAACCATTTATCTATGGCATATGCATCTATCAATCCTTCAAATAATGGAATATCAAAATTTACTTGTACTTTTAAGGGGGTTGTGTGGCCGTTTGATGAAGATGTGTCTTTTGTGGGTAGTCGTCGAAGGATCTGTGCAAAGTTGTCCATCATCTCATTCCTTTGTCGCGCAAGGGATTTCTTGAGCAACATTTTAAAAGGATCTCCTGCTCCATCATCTTTCTTCTCATCTCCCATGAGTTATGGTCAGGTTCGGCATGTTTGATATTGCAAAGGCTCGACTACTTCAAGTCCCAACTTCTTGTACCCAGATCTTGTCGGGGACATCCACAAAGAAAAACAAATAAAGAGTAGAACTCTCTGATACCACTGATCTGGATTTATGAGCGAAACAAAATGAATAAAATATTGAATACCATAACACATAGATGTAGAGAGAAACATCAGATATACAGTGAACAATAACTTCTATTGAATAAATAAAATAGGTTGAAATTGTAAAACTGCAGAACTTAAACAACTTGTTCGAATGGTGGTAGTTATCTCTGAGAAGAGATGTGGATGCTACGTGCATCATCTAAGAATAATGATTACAATAAGGCTCTAGAGGCCTTTTTAACATTATTCATGAATGCCAAAACCCTAGATATCCAAAAACCTAACCCTAGGAGATGAAACGCCAAAAGTTATGTGGGCCCTGATGGGTAAGTTGGTACCTCAACTTCCCAAGGTCGTTACTTTTGCATATGACCTTCGTTTTAGGCACGTGATAGCCTGTTGGAAAGTTATTTTAGAGAAATACACATTATACCCTCAAACTTTTAATCTGTCTACAATTTGACTATGGAAAGCCCAAAAAACATTGTTTAGGGCCCCAAAACTGCCCTAGAAATACAAAAAGATGTACTATCATGAAAACCTCCAAAATAAGTCAGTTGGATTAGGTGGGCGGCCACCAATCTCCACTTGGAAGATGTATAGGGATTCAGATAGATCCCGAAGTATAGAACCCACAATTACAAATAAGTACAGAAGAACGTGTTGAAATAAAAGTTGTTAAGAGGAGCCAATTGGAATAGGTGGGTGGCCACCAATATCCACCTGGATCGACAATGTTGATTGATGGAGGGGCCACCCATAATTTCATAGATGCAACATTCGTGACCAGGAGACAAATTCCCATAGAGGAATTTGAGGGTTTTCAAGTAGTAGTGGCAGATGGGTACAACATGACATGTACCCAGAGGATTAGAGGGTTGGATGTGACATTGGGTAACTACACATTAATAGATGACTTTTATGTGGTGGAAATAGCAGACACTAATGCGATATTGGGAGTATAGTGGATATATTCCCTTGGAGACTTCAAAATGAATTATCAGAAAATGAGGATGAAATTCATAGACACTAGGGGTCAGTGGGTTCTCCTAAGGGGTATGTCATGAGGAGCACCTAAGGTTGTATCCAACAGATGCATGGAGGCTCTCCTTAGAGACAAATATGTGGCATGTGCAGTGGAGTGTTTAGTCATAATGAAAAATCCATCCCAATATCGTCAGTGTTACCATGTGTACATGAAGGAGTCACTGGGTAAGCATGACAAGGTATTCGGGCCACTACCAGCGGGAAGAGAGACCGAGGATTCAAACATGTCATTGTTTTAGAGGAAGGGGCCAAGCCAGTGATTACTACACCATACATGCACCCAAATAAGTTCAGGGACAAGATATAAAAGTCCATATAGGAGTTGTTGGAGATGGGATACATCTGACCTAACTCTAGTCCATTTGCTTTTTCAGTATTATTGGTGAAGAAGAAGGATGGCACGTGGATAATGTGCATTGACTACAGGGCTCTAAAAAATAAGACTACTAAGAAAAGATGCATGATACCAAGGATTGACGAGATGATAGATGAGCTAAATTGAGTAGTATATTTTTCAAAGATTGATCTTCGATTAGGATACCACCAGATCAGGGTGAGAGAGCAGGACATCCACAAAAAAACATTTTTATGTCATTATGGTCATTATGATTTTGTGGTCATTCCATTTGGTTTGAATAATGCATCAGCTACCTTCCAGTCGTGTATGAACCATATCTTCAACAAGCAATTGAGAAGGTTCATATTGGTGTTCTTTGATGATATTCATATCTATAGTAAGATGTGGAGGGAACATATGGGCCATGTGGATGATATTCTCACCATTATGGAGGAACCGTTGCTTTTTTCTAAGGAGGCAAAGTGTGAATTTGGATTGACGAAGATTGTGTATTTAGGGAACATAATAGGTGTTGAGGGAGTGAAGGTTCATCAAGAAAATTTCCAGGTGATATTAGATTGGCCTACCCCTAGGTTAATCAGATAGTTGTAAGGATTCTTTAGGATATGTAGCTATTACAAACAATTTGTGAAAGGATTTTCATAACTTGGGGAACCACTAACATATCTGACCAAAAAGGGATCATTTAGGTGGATTGAGAAGCATACACAACATTTGACCAAATGAAGAAGGTAATGAGCACTTTCCTGGTACTAGCACTTCCAAATTTCTCTCAACCATTTGTATTGGAGTGTGATGCATCCGGAGAAGGGATAAGAGAGGTACTGATGAAAAAACCCCATCCCATAGCTTTTGAGAGCAAGAAGTTGAGGGAAACAGAAAGGATCTACTCCACATATGATAAGGAGATGTTGGTTATTATGCGTGCACTATACAAATTATGAAAATACCTAGTGCGAGGACGTTTTGTAGTGAGGACCGACCACTACAACTTGAAATACTTTCTGGAGAAAAAGGATTTGAGTGTAAGACAACATAAGTGGGTGAGTAAGTTATAAGCCTACGACTTTGATATTGAATATGTTAAGGGCAAGAAGAATCTAGTTTATGATTCCCTTTCCAGGAGTCCTTCATTCTTTTCCCTTGTCGAGATCTCAACGGATTGGAAGTCTACCCTCTTGGTGGAATATTCCAAAAATACATTCACATGTGAGCTAATGGAAGGTACCAACCAGTATTACGGATACAGAGTAGTGGATGATATCATCTACTACAATGAGAGGATATATCTTGTCTCTGAATCCATGCTAAAGGATAATATATTGAGGGAAATTCATGATGCCCCTTTAGTCGACCACCTAGGGTACTTGAATACTTATAGACATGTGTGAGAGAGATTCTCATGGAAGGGTCTCAAGGATGATGTACTAAGGTACATGAGGGAGTGTTGTACTTGTCAGGAGAACAAGTTAGAAATGACACACCCAGTAGGTTTACTCCAGCCACAACCTATTTGAGAGAGGAAATGGGAGAGAATTTCCATGGATTTCATTACAGGGTTACCAAAATTCCAGGGTAGGGACTATATTTATGTGGTGGTAGACAGTTTAACCAAATATGCACACTTTTTTTCCATTCCTTCAAAATACAACATATCTCAGGTGGCAGATCTCTTCTTCAATGAATTTTTCAGACTCCGTAGTCTTTCGAGGAACATAGTTAGTGATCAGGATAGTCGGTTTCTCAATGTGTTTTGGCAGGAGCTATTCAAGTTATCTAGGACAAAATTGACACCTATTACTAGCTACCACCCTCGGTCAAATGGACAGACTGAGATAGTGAACAAATGGGTAGAAGGGTACCTGAGGAACTATGTGTCAAGATAGCAATGAGCATGGATAAAATGGTTGCATATCGGGGAGCATTGTTACAACACTGCTTATCACATGTCCATCGGGATGATTCCATTCAAGGAATTGTATGACTATGATGCCCCATCATTTGTAGATTTGGAATTTGGAGAGAGAAAGGCTCCCAAGGCCAAATACTGGTTGCAGGAAAGTCAGGAAATCTTGTGTATCCTAAAGGAGAATTTGCAGTTTGCTCATAACAAATAGAAGATGCATGCATATAGGCATCGGGTGGATCGTAGTTTTGAGGTCGGGGACCTAGTCTTTCTTAGGCTACAACCTTATCGATGGTCTTCACTGAATAAGAGTGGTGCAGATAAGTTGAAACACTTTTTTAATGGACCCTACAGAGTGATCATGAGAGTTGGAGAGGTGGCATATGAGTTGGATCTACCAGAGGGAAGCAAAATCCACAACACATTCCATGTGGCATGCCTCAAAAAGGGATTGGTCCAACAAGTCATCGCTTTGACAAATCTTCCTCTACTAGATGACGAAGGAAAATTGGTTTTGGCACCTAAAAGGATTGTGGATGTGCGGGAATGGAGATTGAGAAGCATATTTATTCGAGATTACCTATTCATATGGAAGGGGTTGTCTACAAAAGATGCTACATGGGAAGGTGAACATATTTTACAGCACCCTGATCTAAAATTGCTTGAGGACAAGCAATTTCAGGAAGGGAAGACTGTAATTCCCCCCTCCAATTGATTACTCATTAGCCTACACGACTCCTATAGGCTATAGTCAACAAAGAAAAAGGGGAGTCAAAGTATCAAACCCTAAAGAGATATTAAATAAAATAAATAATTATATTTTAATCAAGTGATGGTTTGATTTGGTCAAGAATGAAGATCTAGAAGAATCAGAGAAGAACAATGAATAGAAGGGGATCCTACCTCTTTGGGAATTATGATTTGATATGTATTGAGTGCTCTTGTGGCCATCATTTTCGTAGGGTTTTGGGAAAAACCCTTCCAGTGTGTGTTTAGTTTTAGTGGTGCAATACCCACCCTAGCTAGACAAAGGAGAGTTCATTTGGAGTCTTTGTCTTATGGTATTTTCTGAAGATATTGAAGTATACTGGAGCAGAGCAATGGAAGGCTTGGAGAGCCTCAGTTTCTACGTTGGCATCATACCAAGTTTCCTTGTGTGTTTTGTAGCAGATTGTGTAGCTTCCTAGCAGCGAATAGTTTATATTCCTAGTGTTGTTCTGCAGTTATTTTTACAGCCACTAGAGATATTTGTATTGTTGTTCCCATTCATTATAAGATGTCATATTATTATTCTCTATTTATGTGTGTGCGCCATGTTTTTGATAATATTCCTCATTGAGAAAATTATTGTAAGGGTTTAATATCATTTTCACATATGAATAATTAATAATTTGGGTCAAGGATATTACATTTGCTTCCTTTTGACTTTGACTTTCATTTCTTATTCCCACAAAATTTGACGATATCTTTATTATTGCTTTAATAGTTTCCTCCACCCGCGTCGAGATTTCTTGTTGAAATTGCATAGGGACACGTCTATATATAAGCATGTCATTACATTCTCCACCTGATAAATGAGGTTGTATGAGCACATTTTTGTACAATGTTTCAAGCTCATTTGTCATGGAAAATGGATTGGTGGGATGGATAGCAATAAATTCGGTGAGCATTGATAAAATAGTGAAATCTTGTCTCGATGAATTTACAATGGTTTTCCCTTAAAACACTTCATTTTCATATGTGGAGAACCTCATATCATCTTGTAGGGAAATTAAAATATGTGCATATGTGTATTTTAAGTGCAACCAACGGTCAATTTCCCATGAAGATAGCAAGCCAAATTTCTTGATTCTTTTGAATTGCTTCTTAAAATTGACAATTTTCAATTAGGCTTTGTCAGTCTTCTTTATAAGAGATTTTAGTAACTCTCCCTTATTTAGAAAATTTGTAACTGCTTCCAACATGTCTTT
This sequence comes from Picea engelmannii, assembly GCA_009831015.1. NCBI lineage: Eukaryota > Viridiplantae > Streptophyta > Pinopsida > Pinales > Pinaceae > Picea > Picea engelmannii. Next base: position 434,103 of record ML792349.1, read on the forward strand.
GGCTCCTGATGCCTTTAGATACTTATCTAATAAAGAATTCATAAACTCTATTGATCCGGATTATTTTCGGCACGAAATGAGAGCGGAGATATAATAAAGAAATGCACAGAGATATCGCGTATATCCAGTAATATAACAGAAATATATCAGAGATGCAACCATAAACACAGAGATACAGTAATACACGATTT
>ML792349.1:434359-492287 GCA_009831015.1 Picea engelmannii
TGGGTAAGTTGGTGCATCAACTTCCCGGGGTCGTAACTTTTGCATACGATCTCCGTTTTAGGCGTGTGATAGCTCGTTGGAAAGGTATCATCGAGGAGATTCATTTTGGGGCCTCAATCATGCCTTCGGATATCATTGAGAACTTCGATCTCGAGAAAACTTCATTTAGGCCCTCAAAATGGCCCCGGAAGTGAAAACCTGCTAAAAATAGTAAATTGCCAAAATGGCCAAAAAACTGTTTTGAGCCATTTGGAAAAGGTGGGTGGCCCTCGATATCCACCTGGATCATCTATAATCTTTCAGCTCGTGGAATTTTCTTTTTCAATATCTGGTAAAATATTGTTGATATCCAACCGAGCATTCTTAACAATGATTGTTTCACAATTTTGATACAATTCCAAATAACCTATGAACTGATCCATTACTTGAATAATTTAATCCCAAAGCATGTGTCTGGCTTCAACTAAGTGTTGTGTACTAGTGGCTTATTTCGATACATCATTTAAAAGCTTGTTAAGATTTCCCTTCTCTTCAATGAGAGTATTGATACTCTGGGTCTTCTGTTCAATTTGGTCTTCAAGACATTTTATATAAGTTTATTTATGTTAATAAATATCTCTATTATCTACTGTTATGACTGGGGTTACAATGGGTAACACAAAATCTAATTAAGGATCATTAGTTTCAAGTCTTTGCTGAATTTTCTCAATCTCCTCTAAATATTTATCTTGAAGCTTAACGTTGTCTTCTTTCAGTTTTGTAACTTCTTTAGACAACGTTGCAATATTATCCTAACAAGGAATCAACTTGACCTAAGATATCTTCTTGAACATCTTCTGCTTAACTTTGTGCTACTTCTAAGAGTTTCCTCCTCTCATGTTGTTCTGCATCCTTTCCTTTAGGCTCACTTGCATTCTCTGTTGAGGTTTCAATCATTTGTTTATATGTGTTTGATGAGTGTTTTAACCATGTAATACCGCATTTTGGATCCATTGTTTAAGTATCCATATCCAATATCACTGGAATTTTGGATTGAGGTATTACCTTCATCCCTTCTTTTCCTGTCGAAATTTGCATTATCAACAAATGATGCACATCTTCCCATGTTCTTTTGTTAGAAATCATTTCAATAGATACATTTGAGTAATGTTGATACATAGGTAAACCTACACTTCTATGATGCTCTGATATAACATGATGTGGGTCATACTTCCATAGCACGTCCTTTTTCAACCCAAAAGAAGAGAGTATCTTATTTACATGGTTAGTGGTTGATATATTCTTTATTATAACGGAAGAAAACTTAGCATGTAAATTGAAAGAAGGTTTTTTACTCTTTGAAATAAAATACAATTTGTCAATGGCTAGCCTCTGCCTATAATATTCTAAAGTGAACATATAGGGAGATACAAAAATAGGAAAATTATATGGTTCCACTTCACAACCATAAATCTTGATAACAATATATCTCTTGAATAGAAACCACACCCCTACTTTAATGTCAGGGTTCAAGTGGAGCTTTTGTTGATAAGTTATGGGAATAATAGGAGGTTATTGACCCATAAGAAGAATATATATATTGAATAAGAATCCATTATCAAATTCTCGGTATTCCCCTTCTGTTTCAACAAAGGTTAGAAAATAGGTTCATTCCCTTATAGGGAGTGATCGGCCTAAATCATCTTTCTGTATTAGCTCAAGGCCTCTTTTCTCATAGAAGTCAAACTATGAATTTAGGATTAAGAACATGAGATAAGATTGATAGCAAAAGGATTTTAGTTCTTTAAAGGATGATAATTGGATATGAATGGCATTGACGATGAAACCCACAAAATCAAACTTAGATTGATTTGTAGATTCTGAAACTTCATTCATTATAGCAAGGGTGACATCATCAATTTCAAAAATATCAACATAACCTAAAATAGAGACTATGATGGAAACCATTAACCTTTCATTAGGGGTACATAGCTCATTTTTAATTGGGAAAAATTCAAAGGTATAGGAAGGGTCAATAACAAACTCTTTAATTACAAAACATTGTTCCAGGGTAAACCAACTTTCTACTTTCTTCAAAAGATCAAGTTCTAAAATGGGTAAGTTGACCAAGGGTAAATTTAAAAACCCAACAATAGCCTTAGAAGATATGGCACAAACATTCTTGGTCCCATCAGAAGAATCAATACAATGAGTATTGGCATTACACAATTTGACCAGGGTCTGCATAAGGTCAGGGTACTTGAAAAGTCAGGGGAAAAAAAGGGTATAATACAGGCCACTATTACAGAGCCACAGGATTTTAGAAATTTCTACAAATTCTTTACTAATTAAGTCACTAATTTGTTTTCTACATCCCTCACTTATATGGATATCAAACACATCAGCTAATATGTTTTTAAAGTTAAAGTTAGGGTTTTCATTAACAGAGGAAACTTGTGGGGTCCTTCTTTTCCTGGATGACATGGTACTTTACAAATGCAGCAAGTCTTTCTTAGCCGAAAATATCATGTGGGTTTCCAAACACTTAGTGTTTTAACAGATGTTCAAAGTAAGGAGTTTATCACATAGTAATTCCTCCTAGGAACGTTCTCATAGCTTAATAACGACTCATTTTTCCAACTTTGATGTAATTTAGCTGGCACATTTAATTCTACACAAGAAAAAATAAATGCATTAAAGCGTGAATCGTGTAATTTAAAATCATAATTAATTATAATGTGACATTTACAATAATTTATTATATAGAAATAAAAATGGCCATGTGCCAGTTTTATATGTCTTCGGGAGGATTGGAATAGTTATTTCTCGGGTGATTTTCAATTTGAATTCAATATCCGCAGTCCAATCAACCATTGGATATTTCAAATGTAAGAAACCCACGTTAAAAGGCATTTTAGTCCGGATCCAAATTTCATATAAACCGTTGATCCTAGTCTATGTGCGACCATTGGATCTTTCGGTAGCAGATGTATGATTATAATAATTTCAACTTTACACTCGAAAACAATTTCGGTCGTAGATCAAGACCAATGCAAAATTGTTGGATCTCTTGGGTTGCATAATACTCGTTAAACAAGCTGCAAGTATGACTTTGAAAGCTAATTGCAACCGTCATATTAATATCACAAACCATTTTTAGATCTCAGTTTATGGATTAAACTTATAATGTGATTAACTCAACCTCCAAATATAATTGGTAATATAAATTTTGATAACCATCATGATCCTGCCACATACGAATCAAATTGAACATTGGAGATGGAATCGTTAGAAATCATAACCATAAAAGAAATAATTAGATCATAAAATGTATTTTTCTTAATTGTAATGAAATCAAGTTGCAATAGGAGGACAAACCATTAATCAAGAAAATTGTGTGAAGAACGTTGTGTGGGAACTAGACTCAAGAAATTTGAGTGAGATTATGGTTTGACTTGGGTTCTTGGACATGTTGGCGGGTTTTGGTTCTGCGACTTTGGGAAAGGAGGGCCAGGAAACCACCCAAGGTTTTCATGGAGCTAGGGAGCCATTGAGGTTGTTCCTAGCTGGCTAGGTGAAAAAATCTAGTTTTGGGTAGTTGTCATGAAGAGGAGACAACTCAAAAAACTCAATGGGATCAAGGGACATAAGCAACTTCAGGAGATGTATTTTACTAGTTTGTTATTCTTCTCTATGTTGTAGATTGAAATTATGTTATGAGGCCACTCTGAACTCAAAAATTTGAGATTTAAGTAGTTAATTCAATAGAAGTTATTGTCATAAATTATATTTCATACAACAAAAAACTTATTTACTATGTTGACAATAAATATTTTGTGTAGAGAAAAGTCACTTAGATTATAAGATTTATTGTTTAGCTCTGAGGCCCTGGTAAGGGCTTCACACATGAATTATAGCATGTTGTCCTTTATATCGAGCCAATGGATTATCAATGGAAAGTATGCTCGTTGGATCGTTATCCTCCAAGAATTTGACTTAGAGGTCATCACACCCAAGAGAAATAAAACCGTATCCCTCATTGAGTTCATTTCTAACCTCCCAAATTGTGCATCAGACTCATCATTGAATGAAAACCTTCTAGACAAACACGTGTTCACTATATCCATAGATGACCCATGGTATGGTGACATTTTATTCTATTTTTGAACCCAAAAATTCAGTCCTCATTTATCTCATGATGGTCGACAACATATTTGTCAATAGGCTCCTCAATATCTCTTCATTGGAGATTACCTTTATCATCACGGAGTTGATACCTTGTTGTGTCATTGTCCCACTCATGATGAGGTATAGAAAGTCTTAGATTCTTTTTCTAGTGGTGCTTGTGGTAGCCATCTTTCTAGGATGGCTATCGCCCAAAATATCATGCACGTGGGATATTCTTGGCCTACTCTATTTATGGATTGTATTAAGACAGTTAAACATTGCACTAACTATCAACTCTATGCCCCTAAGTTGTGAGATCCACCAACTCCATTGCACCATGTCATCATTATTGAGGAAAAGATATGAAATGATCTTACTCAAGCATTTTCAGATCCTGCTTGGGGAAAGTAAGATAGACGAGAATATCACCCTATGTTTATAGCCATCAAAATTGGTATCCTAACTCACAAGTATTGATTACAAGTGCTTAGACTGGTTTTTTTATAAATAAAAGCTTGCTGAAAAAATCATTATTTATGTAATTTTATGAACATAACAGATGTTGAAATAAGTATAGAGATAGAAGTAAAGACACCAAGTCAATAATCAAAATAGATGAGACATAAAGCAATCGTTTATTTCATTCCAATTCATCAAAAGAATCGTTCTCTTTACAAAATTTCCTGAGGAAGTTTTGGACCAAAGTCAAACTTAGATGTCCCCGATGAAACATACAAAAGGACTTCTGACTTAAAGTAAAAAACTAAACTTTAAAAGATGGATCGGCTTGCCACAGATTGCTTCCCACTCAACTTTGCACAATAGCCTTTGTCAGTCATGAAATTTAATTCACAAACAGACAATTCTACACAAACTATCAAAGATAGATCAACACCTCTGAGAAACAAGTGTCTGAATGATGTAATTCAGCCCAGAATCTTGTTGTCTATAATAGGACCCTACTATCATAAAAAAAATTAGGCTTCTAATGAATTAAGGAATGAATGAAAATTGAATTATCTCAACAAAACTCAAAGAGCAAACCTTAGTATGCTTCTCCTTCTATTCTCATGTGTTCCTCATTTTCCTTTTACCTTTAAGCAAATTAGAATTGGTTGAAGTAATTGAACTACTTCTTTTAGTTAAGTTAACTAAAACTCAACCAACTTTTTAGTTAAGGGGGAAAAGTAATAAAATCATAATAAGGGTTTTTAATAAATAATAACTAGTAGGTGGGACCCCTTGTGACTCCATTTAGTTCTTTAACAATCATAACACAACTAGTTAATCAAACAAAACATCCCTCCTTGTGACTCCCATCATCACTTTCATATTTGACAATTTATATAATTGATAATTGAAATTATTTCAACAAATATATTACCCATATATCCAAAAAATAGTGTGTTGTCCAAAATTTTAGAAGTCAACTGTTCTCAACAATTAATAAATATAAACTTAAAATCCATATTTTCCACTCTGGGAGGAAATCTTTCCCTTCTTGTTTTTGTCACCTTTTGATCTCTCTAAATTTGCCTTAGGTTGTGTGGATCCTTTAGGCCTAATCTCACTGATCACATGAGAGAAATCATCTCTCAAATGTAGGTCGGAGGACACGGATTTGGCAAAGTCATCTGAGGGTGAGGAGGGGGCAGCATTGGATTTTCCTTTGTCAGGAGCATGGTGGGCCTCAGTTTTTAACCTTTTGCTTGCATGAGAAGATTGTACTGGTGAGTGGATAGGGGTAGCTTGGGAAATTTTATTTACAGGTGGAGGGGTAGGTAGAGATAAGTTAGGCCAACCACAATGTTGGGAGACTGTTGGGTGGACAATCTCTTGTCATCCGTCGTTTTCAGGGACTTCGGGTTGCAGTGAGACATGAGGAGGCACTGGGATACCAGGGACCTGTGGGGCTTGGAATGGAGTCCTTTCAGGCCTAGGTTGGACTACTCCTTGCCCAATCTAGTTAAAAAATCCAACTTGAAATAGTTGGCCTAACTCTTGCGAGGCTGCATCAAAGTGTATAGAGAATATTAGCCTTCTAGGGCCCCTGTTCCAATTTCATCTTCCTTGGTTACCCCGACCATGGCTACCTCTGCTGAAAAAGCTCATTCTTGTATGCATTATTGATTAGAAAATAGTTTCTTTAACAACCATACATGACAACTCTTTTAAATATGAAATAAAGTTTGGCTCAACAACATATCAGACTCATGAAATCCAATCGATACAAATCGTTTAATAGTTGTCGATGAGCAGGGGGTGAAAAAGGGTTTTGGGATATGTGAGGGGTTGTATTAAGCGAAAAATGTTAAAGTGAGGGGGAAAAGATCATGATTATTGCTCACAGACATCAAACAATCAATTGTATCGTAAACCAAAAGAATATATCACTATAATTCATCCCTACGATCATTTAACTGCCATAATACAGAATTCATCTTAACTATAATTAAATTTTAGGAACGGGGGGTGGATAGTGAATATGGGAAGGCGAGGGGATTGTAATGTGAGAAAAGTGAAATAATGGTAGGGAAAAGAGCGAATATTGTTCGTAAAATCAATTAAGTAATCCATAAAACAGTTTTGTATTTAATGCAAAATGGTCTAACATCAACTAAACAATTATTGTGACCAATTAAACAATTATTGTGTGTTAAAACTTGTTCATTGCCCCACATTTAAATCTTCAACCCTTTTATATTAACACAGTGTATCATCATACTCAAGATCACTATGCCTTTCAAACTTCCTGTTAATAGGATTTTGTTTCTTTTCATTTCCTTCCCTTTTATATTTAAAACAAAATCCAAAGGAACACATAGTCATATTGCTTCAACTATGTTCAACATATTAAAATATCAATCTCTGCGAATAATTTGTAATTTCTCAAATCAAACATAGGCACAGGTCTTTCATGAGTTGAACAAACTCTTTTAAAACATGCTCGATTCCATTCCTTTGACAACATTAACAATTAAATTTGTAATGAAACCATACTATAGAAACCTCGTGCTTCATCTCTGATGGTGCAATAAAACAACACGATGCATGATGTCTCCATAAACCATACACAATAATAGCCAAGCCCCACACATCAATTTTCCAACTTGCAATAATCTCAATCGATACAAATTAAACACACAGCAGCCACCAACTTCAAATTATACCACGTTGTAGGAACACACAGACCAATGCATACGAAAAGAAGCATCTATGTGACTGCACATTACCATTTACTCCCAATAAATCAATTCATAACAATGTTGAGTTATCGATTCAAATGTCATAATACAAGGAGGAAATGGCTGTATACCAATTATCATTTCCAATTACAACTCTCCAACAACACGATCAAACATAGACGAGCCAATAATCAAAGCCAATGTCAATACTACTCAACAAACTTATGACATTCAACAAGATACCAGACAGAGTGCGGCTGGTTGAGTTTATCAAAATCAGGCTCTATAATCAATGAACATAAGAAATAATCAAGGGTTTGTTCGATCACCAAAACACAGGGATATTGGAGGTCGACCAAATCAACAGTAGGAGAGAAACCTTCAAGACAAGCACGGTGGAACCACAAGCGTTATAACCCTTAGATTTTTAAAATAGGGTGACAGTTAAACACCAGGTAGGGTAGGCCACGATGTAGAGGAGCAACGATTTCTCATTAAAGATTAACCAATACCAAGAATGCGCATAGTCATAAACCACACGCTCTTCTCAAGGGCCGAACAATGTTGATGGAAGTGCAGATCCCAGGTTCTACCCACCAATCCTAAAGCATACTTCTTGGCATAATGGCCACCCCATAACCAGTTGTATTGATGCCAATACCACAAAATAAGACCACGACCAGATGAAAAGATATACAGTGACCAAAAGGTGGTTTAAAATATACACAACAACCCCATAGCACCGAATACAATCGGATATGGTTACCATAACTGTGAGGAGGCGGGAAACAAGGCTAAACAGAGTGAAACCCTCTGACAAAATACCCATAAAGACAACAGAGAGCCATCACAGTTTCCACCACACAAAACAACCAATGAAATCATAATCTTCAACCATCGATTTTTCCATTTGCAACAAATAGCACACACAGTCATACCAGAGAAAACACCACGCATTTACACAGTTTCCAATCTCAAGAAAACACAGACCAACACATTATCGAGCTAACGTTCATTTCATACACAGAGTGAATTCATGGATGGGAGAAAAGAACCACACATGTAACCAATGGCTTTAAAAATGTGAGTTGGTCGAGCAGTTCCTGTCGCGCCTGAATCTCGGAGCTTAACCACAACAAAACCAAATGAACAATAATCATGCTAGGGTGACAACCCAATGGGAGAGGTATGGAGTGATGTGCATTTACTGCACATTGCTTCCATCCTCCACTCCATTCAATTTCATAGTACACGATAGCCAACCACAACCCTACAATTAATCCATGCCATTAACTCCATCCATCGAAACTTGCACACATTGCTTTCCAATTGCACCACCCCAATTCATATTAACCATTTCCAAAACTATGCTATAAAAAATATCAAATGCGCCCAATATAATTCAATATAATTCGTATAGCCACTAACCATGCTAGTTAGGACTAACAATAATCCTTTTTAATTTCATTTGCACATAGTACAGCATAACATAGTGTAGTATAGTTCCCTCTCTTAGATTTTTAAAGTCCCTTTCCATTGCTCTTATTTCTTGTTGTTACTAACATGTATCTTGTGCAGGTGTAATAGGTAATGGATCATGGAGCCAATATCAAATGTAATAACAGTCAATATAAGCCATTCATAACAAGTAATTTAGAGCTTAGAATAATGGAATCAACACATAAAATGCATTACCCATCTGCCATTATGTCGCAAACCAAACCAATACTTCATCATCAATCATGTAAAACCCTGTAAGTAGCATCGAAACAACGACATAAAATGTGTGATAAGACTATCTTTGTTCCTCCAGTCTACAAGGGGGTCCCACCTACTAGTATTATATATCATTAGCATAGCTTAAATAATAGGCTTTAGCAATACTTTGTGGGTGAAATCCTCGTTGCAATTTTTATCATCAATGATCACCATAGGCCCTTCTTGCAAATGGGCCATTGATTTCATGGATTCTAACCCTCCTTCTTTGGGTGATCATAAATACATTATTGTGGTTGTCAATTACTTCAAAAAATGGGATAAATCCATGCCAACATTCAATAATACCATGGATATTGTAGCTCATTTCTTTTTCAACCATGTCATCACTTAATTCAGGGTCCCAAAGCAATTGGTTTATGACCATGGTTGCAATTTTAAAGATGAAACCTAGTGTGATATAGCTTCACTGTTAGGTTTTGAGCACCAATATTCATCATCTTATTATCTGTAGAGGAATTTCCAAGTTGAGGTCATAAATAAAATCCTTAAAATCATGCTCCAACGAATGATGGATAAGCACAAGACCAACTGGAATCGCATGATCTTCCTAGCTTGATGGGCCTATAGGACCTTTGCTAAAAATTACACTAGGTTTGAACCCTTTCATCTCATCTATGGTGAGGAGGTTGTTTTACTGATTGAGTGTCGAATCCCCTCCCTCCATTTAGTTTTCAAAATCCTCCCAAATACCACTCCCTTGGAGAAAATAATAGTGACTTTGCAATGTGATAATGAATATCATCATGTTGCACTGCGAATGATTGAAGTGGCCAAAAATCATTCAAAATCTCAATAAGACAAAACGGTCCACCCTCGTGTTTTCTATGAAGGGGATCTAGTCCTTGTGTGTGATCAAGCCCACAATATCTTAGGTTGAGGAAATTTTGAACCATTGTGGAAGGTCCCTTGCATTTTCAAACAATTTTTAGGAAAGGGGGCATATCAACTTACAAGGCCGGAAGGGGAGCTTCTCCTTAACCCTCTATTGTGTTAGGCACCAACAACCCTCCTTTTTCTCATTTTGTCTACTTGAAAATCCCTCACCCAAGAAAATGGATCCCCTTTGTTTTCTCTTATTTGAAATCTTCTTGACTTGATTTTTTTAGCATGGATGCTCCTCGCCACTTTAAGTTTAATATTTTGGCTAAGTTTGCATTTTTTTTACTTTGGGCACTTAAGCAAATTTTCGAAGATGAGTTCTTGTTTTTGGGAAAGTTACTTTAAACCCCTCCAGTATACATCGAATGAGTTACCAAAAACTACTTTGATGTACGTCAGAGGAGTTCCCTCCAATAGCTCTGGTAACCATCGAGGCCCTTTTTGCAAATTTCTCCGAAGAACCAAACTTACATCATGTGAGTTCACATAAACTCCTTTTGTTTAACTGAAGGAGTTCGTATAAAATCATCTAGTCAAATCGGAGGAGTTCACATATTACCTTATGATAACCATAGTTAGACTTTGTGTTAAGTCTTCTGGTGCTCATCGAAGACTTTGATACAAAGTCCTTCGGTGTGTCCTGAAGGACTTCCCTTCCACATCATCAGTGTGATCCTTTTAAAACCTCTGACCACATTTATTTTCCCATTGGCTATAAAAGGGTGCTCATTCCCCAGATCTTAAACATTGGCTACCAATTTCCCAAAGGAGAAATAAATCACTAAGCCGAGAGAGAGCAATCCTGAAGCTTCCTCACCCTCCATGCATCACCATCATCTACATGGAAGTTGTCCAGGTAATCCCTAGAATCACCCATGCCCTCTTATCTCTCGCTTATTTATGTTTCTAGGGTTAGGGTTTTTCATTTGTTTAAATAACACGTTAAAATTTTCATCCTCCCTTGCAATCCATAACCTTTCCCACCCTTGACATCATTGTCCTTGGGATCGAGCTCCTCAACAGAATCCATGCACTACCTGTGTCCTTTCTCAACCCGGTCTTTCTTTGCTCACCTATACTGGGGTTCATATTCTCCTTGAGAATTGTAATCACAGGTTTCTACCCCAATTTTCAACGTCTTCCTAACCTCATACCATTGATATCGTGCGCAGTTTTACCCTATGCATTCTACTCATGAAGTAAGTCAGCCATATCCCAAGTCACTGGATGGTCTCCAAGCCCGAGTATAACCAAGACTTACTTTCCTTTAACCAAACCATTTCAAAAAGGTAAATTACAAGCCACCTGTGACCTCGATGCTCAAATCTAAAACTCTAACTCAAGCCCGAGAGCCAGGTAAAATATGATACAATTTTTTTGCAAAGTTAGTACAAAGTCTTTCATTCTAACCATATTTGTTCGCATTAAGTTATTTACTTTGGTTGGAGTTTTTTAAATTAATTTATCCAATTTATGAAAGAGATTAATGCTTCATCGGTGTGTTGTTGGGGAAAAACACCCTACGAACTAGCAAATAGAGTTCAGACTTTGCATGCAGATATGACCGAATAGAAATTACTTTCTACCTTCATCCCTAGATTTAAATCCCCTTTTCTTAGTAAATGCATGGAAAGATCAACCTACCTCGGTACCGACGTTTGATGTTGATCCTCCGTTGTGCTTGATTACTTGTTCGCAATACTCCTTCCAAAGCTGACCTGCATTCAAGACGAGAAACAACTATGCACGCATATTACTTATATACTCACGGGTTAGAAATCAAACATAAACTAATCAAACCATAAAAAGTTCATGAATTGGAAAGGGAAAAGCATTCTCTTTATTACTTAAAATGAGTCAACTTACAAAAGCTGAGACCGGCCACCGCTCCTTGAACCTGATCCTGGGCTCCTCTTCTTCTATCCTTCAACTGCTTTGCTTTAAATCTCCTTTGGCATTAGGAAAGGCTAAAGGGTTGGGACAATGGAATATGTAAATGGGCAGAGTTTCTTTGCTATATTCTTCCTCCTTCCAAATGGTACCCCTACACCCTCTTTTATAGGCTAGAAGGAGCTAGGTATTTGGACGAACCCTCGGCCATGCATGGATGGGAGTTTCAGTTAAATCACCCATAGATTTTTGTTCCGTCAAAAAATTTCCTTTTTTCATGCTTTTGTTAGTCCACACGGGCTGTTTTGGGTTAGCCAGCGTGTACACGCATGCAGTAGTGAGTTAGGGCGCATGGGCATTTATTCAAGAGGATTTTCAAATATTTTTTCAGCGGTGTTTTGGCAAAGAATGGATATGAGTTGGCCTGATGCCAGGTAAGCATGTATGGTTCAATTTAGGGTTATAACAGATGCCCCCTAATGTGTGAGGTCAGAAGAGCATCTGATGGCCGAAATACATTACCAATTTTTTACTGATATGCCGAACGATTGAGCCCAAGGATCAGGAACCGGGAGGTGTCGTCTGCAAAATAACAAATGTCTCACCGAGGCGGGCATACCCATGTTTGGGATAAAATAGAACCATGGCTACGAATCAAATACACTATAGATCCATGTCAAATAACTATAAAGAGTAGCCGCGAACAATACACAGCGGAGCTACATCTCGAAATCAGAAAGATATACATATAGAGTATCCATCTTCAAGAAGTTGATTCGGCCTAATGGTTGGAGATGAGATCTTCAGAGCTCAAGCAACAACTTCAAAATCTTCAAAACTCGAGTAAGAGTGTATATGGGTGTATGACTGCACTACCCAAAGGTCTTCAACGGCTCGTCCATCATGGACTTGATAATCTTGATGATCAGACTGAAGGCTTCATTGATTTCGAACAAGGACTTGATCAGATGTTCAGGATGGCTGAGTATGCGGACAAGAGACATTTTGAAGAGGGGTCAACTCAGGCTTAGTGACAAAATTCTCTTGGAAAATAACACGACAAGTGATGAGACTCAGGCAGCATGTATGTTAATCATAAGTCTACAAAGCAGGAGGCAACGCAAACTCTCCATATGTTTGGAAGAATAACCAAACAGTGGAGGACACAACTCTATATAGTGAGAAAAGCTTCCTAAGGTTGTACTACATCCCATAGTCTAATGAAAAAATGGACAAATGTGCTTTATCCAAGGGCGACTCATTATGCTGCCAATAAAGAAAATACTTTCCCCTTCCTCTTTTTGGGGTATATTTGATTTTTTTGTTCTTTTCGATAATTTTGGAAAAAGAATAAAGGGATATTACGTTACAATGGAGGAACGAGTATGAAAACATATAAGCTCAAGGAACAAAGACAAGACTGATGTTCTAGTAAAATGATACTCGGGAAAAACCCTCTGGTGGCCAAAGGTGTTAAAACACAGAAGCAAACTGTCACAAGGCTGGTGGATAAGGTATGCAAATGTGGTTGATAAAACACACAATGGTAACATCCTTTGATGTAAGTTTAACGAGCCCAGAGAAGGTAAGCTCAGTGGTTTTTCATATTTAGAGAGTCTGAAAAAACATAAAAGGAGACTCCATTGGGGTACCTTTTTCGAAGATAGTCTAGTCGGTTCGAAAAAGGGGTAAACTAGCACCGGTTAGACGTCGATTCAAAACCATTTTAACGAGTGTGACAAGGACAAGATCACTCGGCCATTTTTTCACTTTTAAGGAGTCTGAAAAAAATTTAACTATGGACTCCGTCAGGAATATTCTTATGGAACAATTTAACGAGTGTGAAAGAATAAGGTCACTTGACGATCTTTTCAATTTTAGGGAGTCTAAAAAGAGATTAACTATGGACTCCATGGGGGTTTATTTTTCGTAAGTTTAGTCCCTCAGGCCTGAAAAAGGGATAAAATTATACCTGAGAGTACTCTTCTAAAGAATGGAAGATCCATAGAGTATACCTTTGTTCGTATAGTTGACCGTCCGGACCGAAAAAGGGGTAAACTACCGCCAGACAGACGTGACTTCAAATTTCAGTTTAACGAGCATGAAAGGCCACAAGATCGCTTGGCTATATTTTCATGTTTAGAGGGTCTGAAAAGGGCTTAAAAGAAGACCCGTTATTTTTGGGAGTCTTGAGCGTGAGACAAAGAGAGAAGAAGAATCATGCAAATGAGGCTCAAACTCATATTCAGGAAAGACTATAAGGACTCCCAAACCTACAGTATTTTAGAGACGGCATGGACACCATAATGCAACCAGGACCTACCTAGGGAATCTATGTTCTGGTAAGCTCTACCGCCAATTTGCGACACTTCTAAAGAAGATATGATGGTTATGTGTCACAACCTGATGGGATCGATCCTATAGCAGAGGAAAAAGACAACGAGATGCAAAAGTCGGGGTAGTAACCTAACCTATATTCTCAAGTTGATTCTTGGAAAAAAATTCATGGACCGTCAAAATTTTCTCAAAACTCAAAAAAAGTGTCCCAATACCCGATCAAATCCCTCCCATATGACTCCTGAATCACTCTAAATGGTTTTTGGTATAAAGAAACTGATAAGGGAGGCCAAAAAAGTGACAAAAAGAGGCCAAAAAGTCTATAAATAGAAGTTGGCAGCTCATTATCACCATTATTGATTTGGAAATTGACTCTGGAGCCAAAAGACCCCCTTTGCTAAAAACGGTGATTCTGGGAGCTACAGTGGAAGAAACGAACTTCCGCTTGGACCAAGTAAGTACAAACTCCCCTATATAGCTATTCAATTCTTCAATTTTTCCTTTAAGTTCATTTTTTGGGTGGGCGTCGACCTTAAAAAGGTCGGTCCTAGGTACACACGGACTGTCTCTAGACAGGCCACGTGTACACTGGGGCAGAGTAAAGTCTGCCCATGTGTACATGTGACTGTCACCTCTATAGCTCACGTGGACCCCCCTTTTGTAGAAAAAAGAGAACTAAAGGGCAAGTACTAACCCTCCTGAACTTTGTTGTGTTGGAAGGATGTATGTCCAGTGGAGGGAGAGGGAGCATGAAGCAATCAGTGAGTTGGTCGCGAGAGATCCAAATGTCATCGTCGTGTTGATGCAATGTGGTTTATTTAAGTTCTTCATGTGTCCATTTATGCGAGCGCAACCAAGGCTATTGAATGCCTTGATTGACTATTGGCACCCTGATGCAGAGGCCTTCATGCTAGAGGGGCAATCACTTGTGCCCACCAACGAGGATATCTACTTTTTGACTGGCCTCTCAAGGAGAGGGGAACCAATCAACTTCAGGACATTTCCTGCGGGACCGAATAAGATATCGGAACTGATAGACGAGCACTGTGAGGTTGGGACTAACCATGTGGGCTCCCAGGTACCCATCAGTAAGATCACTAACCTATCGCTGTAGGCGATATTATTACTGATTGGGCGGATTACCAGTTCAGCAGCCTTGCATCAGGCGTCTCGCGCACAGATGAACTGTGATATCCAGTGCTTGAATGCATAGATTTTTTACTGGAGTGTATGAAGAGGCAATTGACAAATTTCCAACAGCGGACACAGAGGAATTTCGGGTTCGGGACGATTTTGTGTTCATTCTTCTTTGAGAGAGTTCCGAGCTTTAGTCCTCGGGAAGTAGTACAAGGACATCAGGCCTCTTTTCCTACAGTGTGTAGATGGGCAGTATTACTGCCGTGATAGGGTGGTGGAAGGACTAATGAGTCCTTCGATGATGACTTCTTTGCATGGTTTTCACGGAAGATCCCTGTGATCGAGGATTACCCATATGCAGGGATAGATTTTTCTAGAGATCCTAAGATGCCCATGCATCCTGGTGAGGAGCGAGGGAAGATGGGTAAGTCTCCACCTTTGTAGTTTTTTTTTGTTTGCATATGTAATTTTTATGTCATTTTTGTTATATAGATCATTTTTTTGTATGCTAGCGTATTTGACGGGTATACTTTTGTTGCATGCATATGTGGGACCCATGCGACCTGCCGATTATGCACGGAATAGGCGTCATCCTTGACCAAAATCCGCAGCTGTCGCCACCGGGGGAGCAACAGTAGTAGGGAACCTCCCAGCCGGGGAGGCTGAGAGGGTCCTTAGACGATTTGAGCGAAACTTCACTGCACTCACTCGCATAGTCCCGATGGCAGAGATAGAGGACCTGTCGCCATCCATGCAGCCTCATGTAGTGGGGGAACCTCGGACGTGGATCCGATTGTTTAGGCGTTTAGCCCATGCTGTGGACTATTATAAGAGGGCCCATAGGCCCTGAACCTATTTAGACTTTTTACATGCCACGAGCACTTACTTGTATATATTGTTTGAGGGCATAAGCCCTGTGACTCGTTCATTAGTCCCATTTTTTAGGGGCTTGAGTCCATCTATGTACTCTGGTTATTTTATGATGTTATATATGGGTTTTTTTATCTTTTGTGTCTTATGGATCACGTGTGCAAAAATGTATTTACATGCTTATGTCAATGTTCTTTCATATGTGTGCAACATGCCAATCTAAAATTTGATTAACTAGAGTATCTGTAATTTGGTTTAATCTCCTAGGAACATGAAAATATGTAATATAATCAAAGTTTCGTTCTAAGAGACGTACCCTAAGGAATCGTCGGTGTAAAGTTGGATCATGAACCCGGTATACTCTGTTTAGCTGTGACACAACCAGTTGAGCGTCGAGATAGACTCAGAGATGAGAGATACACAATGACAAGGTGTCACGAAGCAACTCAATAACTGCACTATACTCGGCGACATTATTTGTGGTGTCACCTAAGCATATACCTTCGGAAGATAACAACTGGCCCTGAGGTGTAAAGATTACCCAAGTTGCGGAGGCAAGCCTCTGAATGTGCCGACTAGCACTGTCTTCATACCCAATGAACACCTCAGAATCACTTGACATCTGCCATATTGACAAAAGATAACATCAATGACACGTCCATAACACTTAAAAGAAACTAAAAAGTAATAGTACAAATACTATACATATGTTACAAAAAGTTACCCATAGTGACTGCCTATGAGTAATACTTCTTGAGGTAGAGCCCATTTCTAGGCTCCGCCAAAGCATTCCCCTCAAAATCAACCAAACGATAAGCGCCCTTTTTTAAAACCTCTTTTATGATAAAGGGTTCAAACCACATGGGTTTGAATTTTCCTGCCCCTAGGGGGTCCTTATCTTGGTCATAGACTAGGACAAGGTTGCCTTCAAAGAAAATCCGAGGACGAATGGACCTATCATACTGACACTTGACCTTATGTTTGTGAGACTCGTTGGCCAAGGCTGCATCACGATGCTGCTCATTGAGCTGCTCAAGGTGTACTAACCGTTCTTCAAGTGGAGAAGTGTCTGGCAATAATTGTACTGCCAATTTTAGAGATAGGATCTGACATTCGATGGGAAAGACTGCCTCCAACCTGTAAACTAGTTGAAAAGGTGAGAAACCAGTTGTAGTCTTAATAGATGTTCGATACGCCCATAATGCCGAGTATAACATCAAATGCCAATTTGACTTGGCTGAGTTGATAGTTCGTTGTAGAATAGTCTTAAGAGTTTTGTTTACAGCCTCTACCTACCCATTGGCTTAGGGGTAGTAAGGTGATGAATGCGCTTGACGTAACCCAAGCTTTGATGTTAATTCGGTCATCATTTGGTTCTGAAAGTGACTACCATGGTCAGTGACAATCTCTCTCGAGACGTCGAACCTTTCTATGATCTGGTTGAATAAGAAGAGAGTTGCAGTCTCTCCATCATCTTTAAACATTGGCATAGCTTCGACCCACTTAGTGAAGTAGTCGACAGCTACGATGATATAGCGGTGCCCCCTTGCTGACGGGGGGTTGCAAGTAGTGTAATCAATCCACCACTTGGTGAAGGGACCAACTGTGATGACAGGAAACATAGGAGCGGGATGCGTCGTCATCTTCCGAAAGAAGACTTGGCACGGATGGCACTTCTTGACCGATTCTATATAATCTTTGATAAGTGTCGGCCAGAAGTAACCTTCTCGTAGAATCTTTTGGGTTGTTGCCAGCCCAGACAAGAGACCGCCATGAGCTCCAGTATGGCAATCGTTGAGCATGATGTCTGCCTCCTCATGTGTGAGACATCGACGTAAGATGCAGTCTACACCTCTCCGATACAACGTATCATTGAGTATGAGACAATTCTTAGCCTGATGGCATATACGCCGACGCTCATAACGAGAAGCAGAGGTGGGGCACTTCAAAGTCTAGAGATAGATAAGTATATCTTCGTACCATGGATCTGAAGATGTGATCAAAAACATATCTCCCCGGATAGGCGATTCCTCAGGCACAACGTCACCTGACTCAATTGGAAGTTCTGAAATAAGCTCTGCGAAGACCAATGACTTTTTGTACTTTGTTGAAACGAAGTCTAAGTCAAATTCCTGGAGGATGACTATGCATCTACTGATTTTTCCGCCTATAACCCGTCGTGTCAACATGTATTGGAATGGATTCACGACAGCAATGACGGTGGTCTTGCGAAACAAAACATAATGACGAAACCATTGAACATCATGAACTGCTGCCAACACAAGTTTTTCGATATGAGGATAACTGATTTTCGGTCCTACGAGGCCTCAGCTCAGGTAATAGATTACGTATTCTGAGAATGAATCATCTTCCTGAACTAAAACCATGCCAATGGTTGACTCTGTGGCAGCTAGATACAATAAGAAATATTTGTTATAGTTATGTGGTCGTAGCAGAGGTGCAGTTGTGAGGGTTTGTTTTAATGCATCGAAAGAGCATTGAGTGGCTTTGTCCTAGAAAAAGGGAACATCTTTCTTCAGTAAATGCATAAATCCCTTGGTGATTTCAGCATAGTTGGCGATGAAGCATCGTAAGAAGTTTTCCTTTCCTTGTAGACTCTGAAGTTGTAGGATTGTGCATGGGGGGGGCAACTGGATTATTGCCTCCACCTTGAGAGGATCGACCATGATCCTTGTTGTTGATACAATGAAACCTAGAAAACGTCCTAACGTTACGCAGAAGATGCACTTGTTTGGATTCAAGCGAATCATAAAGTAGTGACAGGGTTCAAAGATTAGTCTAAGGTGTGTAGGATGATCTGTTCTCTTGCGAGATCGTGATGCTAAATCATCTAGATAGGCATCGACTATATGCTTGAGATCATGAAAAGAAAAAGACATGGCCTGCTGGAAGGTGGCGCCATCATTTTTAAGACCAAAAGGCATCTTACGATATGTGAATGTACCCCACGGACAAATCAATGTCATTTTGTGTTGGTCTTCGGGTTTGATTTGGATTTGATTATATCCCGAAAAACTGTCCATGAAAGAAAAGGCTTCGCAACCAGCACATTCATCAATGATCTGGTCGATGAATGGTGTTGGAAAATTATTTTTGGGACATGCCTAGTTAAAATCATGGAAATCGGTACATACACGAATCGTGCTTTATTTTTTATTGACCGACACAGTATTTGAAACCCATTGAGTCAAATGGATAGGGTAGATAAAACCTGCCTTTAGCAATTTCTCAACCTCAATCTTGATTGTTGCTGCTTTCTTGGGATTAACTAGACGAAGCTTCTGTCGAACAGGCTTGGCATCAGGATACATTGTGATTTCATGTTCAACTATTTTTGGATCGATACCTGTCATTTCCTCATAAGACCAAGAAAAAACGTCGTGGAATTCTTTGAAAATATCTATGTAGATTTGAATCTCTTCGGGGGAGAAATCTGCTTCGACGAAGATGTTCTCCATGACGCCAGGGTTTCGGGATATGTTGATTGGTATAGTTTCAGTGATAGTTGCCATATTTCCCTCAACATAAATTTCATGTGTAGCTAGGAGGTTAATAGGACACGACTGATCTCCCGTCATGGTCACGGTGAATTCTCCTACTTCGATTTGGCTTAACTCTGGGAGAAAATATGATCTATGATGAATATCTTCCCAAGGTTTGTCCGGACTAGTCATTGCTTCAATTACTGCTTCATCAGAAGGAAAGACTAAGTCTAACGAATCGATGTGAGCGAGAGAACCTTGAGCCCAAATAGGCTCTAGAAGTGGATCTAACTCTTGTGCATGAGTCGGATCAGTGTGAGATGAAGCTTGCTAGAATAAAGAGTACGCTACCTCAGCAACAGACAAGGGCATGGACATGCCTGAGTGCCCTGTCTCATCAATTGTGGCCGATGGGGAAAGAAGAATCCATGGATCCTCGAAGAAAGTCGTGCAGAATGACGAAACTTGAAAAATATCAATCTTATGGTGGTTAGATATAAATTTGATATCTCCCTGCGGAGGTGGGTAATCGAAGGTACCCATCAAATATGGGCACAAACCAACTCCTACATTGATGACACCTAGTTGAGGGTTATCAATCATCGGGACCGTGGATGCCCCCAAAGCTGGGTCAGGTCTAGAGAAAGACAATTGATCGATGGTCACTATCCATCCCTCGTATGGAAACAACAAGACCCGAAAAACTGTAGCAACCACAACTTGCATAACATAAGTCCAACTCCGTCCTAACAAGAGGTTATAGTCGAGGAGAGCATCGACTACCTCTAATTCGACACACATGGTCTTCCCTCCTAACTGCACGGGGAAATAAGGAATGATGCCATGTGGTCGGAATGAAGGATCGTCGAAAGCAGTAAGAAGAGTAGGTGATGGAGACAAAACGGGCTGGCCAATGGCCTTCCAACATGCCAACGACATAACGCATGTTGAGGCGCCCTCATCGACCACCGTGAGGAAGATATTCCATGTAAAAGTTTTCATGGGGTAAGCCACTACTATCTGAAACGCTACATGGTAAGGCAGACGAGGTTTTAAGTCGGTTGTATCTAACATGATGGTACCCGGATTACAAGTCTCAATAGAGCCCAAAGCAGTTAAAAAAGCTTTCCTCTGAGAAGGGAAACTTTGGAGGACCTCCAAAGAAGACATCGCACAAGGGGTTTGTGATAAATCTTCCACCACAAAGTAGTTCTGGGCGGCCGTTGCGTTTGGGTTATGAAAAGCCTTTTTAAATGCACCTTTTGGAATGCGTGTCATTGTTTCTCCCAACGTCTTCTCAATCTGTAGAGGAAGAGATGGGAGGTCAGCTTCTTTACCCTTCTCAGAATCACTTGGTTTACTATAATCGTGCGCTCTAGTCAATATGAAAGCATCACCCCTAACCATATATACATTCATGGATGACGGGTTGTTCGGAGGCGGGCAGTTTTCTTGGCTGCCCCCTTCCGTACTTGCAGAGGCTTGAGTTAGATTTTTCCCATGCTGAAATGGGTTTGTCAACACCTCTCATTGTTGCTACGTGACAAATTTTTGGGCCTCTACAAGTCGAGGACATAGATGGGTCAGGTGGCCTTCCGTGCATAAGTTGCAAGGATACCTCGCCTTCCATTTTTCAGTGTTGTCTCCACCAACATTATCGTTGGGTTTTTTATCCCCCTTACCCTTCTTTCATTTTTTTTTCTTCCCTTCAGGCTGCTGGGGGTCTTTGGGTCAGTCGACTGCACTGTGTGTACCTCCGATGTTTGGGTAGGGGGAGCAGCCAAAGAAGTAGTTTGGTTGGCCGATGTGTGTTTTATGGATAACTGTTGCAACTACTTTTTCAATCGCTCAACGGGCTTGGTTTGTGCTAAACCGACAATACCATCGGCATGCGGTCCAACTCTTTGTCTAGTTTTATCCAGTATTGAACATGGAACATCTGGAAAGATGTTGTATAATAAAATGGACTGAGAATAGATGAGCTCAAACTGTTCAGCCCTCATGATGGCGTCTTCTTCAGAGAAAACTCTGGATGTCACGAAGTCTTTGGATAATTGTGGGACCAAAGACTTAAGGAACCACTCGAGTAGGAATGCTGGTGGGACTGGTACCTTGATTAAACTCTTCCAGCATCTCCATTCTCGGATGTGATCAGAGATATGGTTTGTTGTTTTCTGTTCGAAATTGGCGAGCAGCTCTGTGCCAGCGTCATATCTCACAGGTAACTGGAAATGGTTTAGGAAAGCCATCTAGTTCTCCAAAAGAAGAGTATCTCGTGCGATTGAGCTCGATGTACCATTTCGCGACACTCCCAATGAGAGTACGTTGAAACAATCGCAACTGTACAGAGTCATCTTTCAATGATTTAGATGAGCACCAAAGATGAAAGGTGGTCACATGATCTCCTGGATCCTCATTAGGCTTGGCTTCGAACTTTGGAATGTCCGAAGGCAACTTCGTTGGCATAGGAGGCCAATGTGGATCGTGACAAATAGGGTCATTCAACAACCTTGTCAAATCTGGCAAGTGTAAAGTTGCTAGGAATGGTAGTTTGGGTTGTTGCTGATAACCTGGGAAAAAGGGTCCTGGAGTTTGACTGGCACCAAGTTTCCAGGAAAAGTTTGGCTGCTAGCCCGTATTCTGGTAGAAACCATGGCCTTGGCCAGCGTAAGGATTTTGCATCTGTGGAGACATCATCGGCTAATTTCCCATATAGGACATGGATTGTTGGGCATGCATTATATTCGAAGGACTTTGGGAAGGATTACCCCATGCTGGTCCCGTGGGGATATGCATGGTATTTTGTCCAGGGTTCCATTGATTGTGGAAAGAATTACCCCAGATCTGCATTTCGAAGGAGGGAACGGATCCTTGCCTTGAATTCCAAGGTCCTGCTAGGTTTTCCCCCTGTGCAGGAATAGTACCCTGCACATAAGTAGATTGTCCAAAAATAGGGTTGCCCCTAGTTGGGAAAGTGGCTGATGACAAGGTGTTGTTACCAAACATTCTATTCCAAGAAAACGGTGTCGAACCTACCGACATACTATGTGAAGGTGGTCCTTGACTCCCTGCTCCAAATAAACTATTGTGTGTAGGTTGCCCGACGGATTGTTGATGCAAACCATTGAGTGAAGGGGACGAAGGAGGGATATGACCTCCTGCGTAAGGAAAAGCGTTAAAAGGGACAGGAGTTCCCCCATGTGACCTTGCAGAGGAGCGCTAGAGCTCCCTGCCCCCGGACCCAAAGTCTGTAAAGTGGAGTAGGAAAGTACAGGACTTGTACCCAAACCAGGCATACCGTATGAGAACGGAGGGCATGTCGCACTAAGTGTAAAAGGGGTTGTGGCCGCCGCCAAAGACGGGTTCGGACCACTGTGCGAAGTAGTTGCGGTCGAGACCATGGTGGCTCAGACCGACGACGGTAGGTTAGGAGATGACTCTCCTGTGGTGACAACCGTGGTGGTAATTGAAGAATTCCCAGAAGAAGTAACAACATTTGTTTCCATTGTTGTGTGTGACACTATCTGGCGCTCGTGAAATTGAATTGGTACAATAAAAGGTGCCAAGAGATCAGTGGTTGAGGTTTCAACTGATCCAAGAGCGGTTGCTTCAAGGTCCAAAATGGTCGATTCCTCCGGGGGTTGTTCAGGCTCAATGGTTTGTAACCCGGTCGCTTCAAAAGACCCTTGTTGGTCTAGCTTCCGCCTTAATGGTGGCGGGGATGGATCCATTGTAACTGGCATCAGGCCAAGAAGCCTTCGTGATCGGTGGATCTTGGGATCCTCCACTGTGTGAGAAGATCCAAGACACTCTAAGGTAGTCTAAACGCTCAAAAGTAACACACACTAAGAAAAAAGTCCCTAGAAGATAAGACAAGCAAACACTAAATTAATTGGAAGAACAATTACAACAACCAACACTAGAGAAACTTACCGGTGCAAGTGCAACTTGAACACGAAAGCACCCTCCGGGTATACTCTGAAAAGCGTGGCCCGATGTCTGTCCTAGGTACCGCGGTATACCCCCGTAGTCACCTGTGTATCTCCCTAACAAAGATTGGCAACTAGGTTGCCAGCACGCAAACAGTCACCGGGCGGGTACAGTCAAAAGTCGGGTAGACCACAATGAGAAGGGTATCGAGCCCGAAGCCTGTCAAGGGTATCGAGAGAAAATGTTCTGGAAGACAATTAAGTACCTCGAACGGATTCGAGACCCATGAAGCCCCGTGGCAAATGAAAACGACAGAATCCCAAAAGAAGCCCTATGTATGTGTTCTCCACTACGATTGGTCCGGCTTTGGAGGGGTTATCTCTGCTACCTTTCCTCACGTGACCTTGTGTTTATCCCCTATGTTAGAGGGGGGTCCCAGATAACTTCCATGAAACTATACTTAGACACTCCCTATCTCAGACTCCAATGTTTGATTTTAAATGGCCTTGAAGAGTTTCCTCTCCAACCTAATCCAAGGCCCTAGTCTTGAACTAGTTTGTGAACCCTACAAACATAAAAGTCTAGTAGATTTTAAACTTAGCATTACTTTTATGGCTTTGTCTTACGTCAAGGGGTTTGAGGGTGAAATTGATGATGTGTAAAAGACAAAAGCAAAAAATGAATAAAAAAGCTGGAAACAAAACTTTTACTGAATGCAAAATTTCAACAACTTTTCAAAAGAAAGATTTTTTAACTTTTCTAAGATTTTGGACAGCAAACTCAAGGGAATTTCACTCGACTATGAGCTACTTATGATCTAAGTGAACTGAAAAAAATTATGAAATAAAAGACTTTTCCCTAGCTAATGATGCTGAAACACACTCTTCAACCAAAGAAGAAAATGAAAAGAGATTTTTTTTTATTATTATTTAAGTGCTAGTAAAGCAAGAAAGGGAAAATACCGACAAGCAAAAAACCAAGAAAAAAAATTATGGCTTAAAGCGCAGATCGCAAAGAATCAGATTAAAAAATCACACAATAGAAAATGTAAAAACATTGACTCTCACACTTGTCTAAAAACCGTAAAAAAAAAAAATATTTTTCTGACAACGTTTTAAATGAGAAAAAACAAGCTAAGGGTAAAAATAATCCTAAGCTATTGACTGTTCAAACAAAGATTCAAACACCTGAGAGGAATACTTCTTATCAAAGGAGAGGATGACTGCCTCACCCTTAACAGAAAGTAGCTTGTACAAGCACGCGACTGTTACTCAAACAACACGTGTGCGAACGCACGCTGAACAGAGACAGAGGGCGTGTACACATAGGTTGACCTTGTACATGCTGCGTGTATATCTAAACTCTAAGAGAAAATGAAAACAGATAGACCAAACCAGGAAGAGACCACTGATATTGATAACCAGGATCCCTTGAAGGCTTGGATACTCTTTCTAACAGAAAAACAAATACTGCAAGGAAAAAATAATAAGGCAGAAACAATCTGAGATAGGACTGTTAGCAAACAAGACTCAGATAGAATTCCAGAAAACCCCATGAGAATATGTGATTCTGACAAGGAAGAGGAGGACTGCCTCTGAGGTTATCTGAACTCCTACACGCTACTTCTACCTCTACAGCTAGCATTCACACGCGGGCTGTAAGCGGATAGGGCGCGGGTACATGCGTGTAGGCCTTGTGCAGGCCGCGTGTACCTCTGTGGGTCCCGAAAAACATAGTCAAGAAAAAGTCAGGGAAAGATGGTATGGAAAACTAGACTCCCTGCTAGCTCAGACTTTACAGAAACGAAAAGAAAAGACAGGCAAGAAAAACTAGTCTTTAAACTATCCAAAAACTAAATAAAATTCCAGGAACCCTAAAGAGTTAATTCCCCAGTACGATCACCAATTCTGTTGTTGGGGAAAAACACCCTACGGACTAGCAAATAGAATTCAAACTTTGCATGCAGATATGACCGAATAGAAATTACTTTCTACCTTCATCCCTAGATTTAAATCCCCTTTTCTTAGTAAATGCATGGAAAGATCAACCTACCTTGGTACCGGCGTTTGATGTCAATCCTCTATTGTTCTTGATTACTTGTTCGCAATACTCCTTCCAAAGCTGACATGCATTCAAGATGAGAAACAACTATGCACGCATACTACTTATATACTCACGGGTTAGAAATCAAACATAAACTAATCAAACCATAAAAAGTTCATGAATTGGGACAGGAAAAGCATTCTCTTTATTAATTAAAATGAGTCAACTTACAAAATTTGAGACCAGCCACTGCTCCTTTAACCTAATCCTGGGCTCCTTTTCTTTTGTCCTTCAACTACTTTTCTTTAAATCTCCTTTAGAATTAGGAAAGGCTAAAGGGTTGGGACAATGGAATACGTAAATGGGAAGAGTTTCTTTGCTATATTCTTCCTCCTTCCAAATGGTACCCCTACCCCCTCTTTTATAGGCTAGAAGGAGCTAGGTATTTGGATGAACCCTCAGCCATGCATGGTCGGGAGTTTCAGTTAACTCACCCATAGATTTTTGTTTTGTTGGCAACTTTCCTTTTTTCATGCTTTTGTCGGTCCATGCGGGTTGTTTTGGGTCAGCCAATGTGTACACACGTGTAGTAGTGAGTTAGGGCACGCAGGCCTTTATTCAAGAGGATTTTCAAAGAGTTGTTTAGTAGTGTTTTGGAAAAGAAGGGATATGAGTTGGCCTGATGCCAGGTAAGCATGTATGGTGCAATTTAGGGTTATAACACGGTGATATTAGTATCCACTGGCCCGATCCCTTCGAGAAACTTCATATAAACTCCTCTAGTTTTCACTAGAGGAGTTAATGCAAATCTCTCTGGTTCCCATAATAACACACCAGAGTAATTCACACAATTTTCGTTGGTTCATCAAATATTTTTTTGCAAACCTCCCCGGTATATTCAGAACCTTTCGCACAAATTATCCTGGTGCGCACTAGAACCTTTTACATTAACTTCTTTGGTACCCATGCTTATCCACCAACAAGATTTGTATAAATTTCTCTGATGTTTTTAGATACTTTTTCGTAAAATTCTCTAGTGTATAAAATGGTCATCGATACACTTTGTACAAACCCCTTTGATAGCCATTGAAGCAGTTCATAAGAAATGATCTGGTTTCAAGCCTATTGATATTTTCAATGTGGTTTTCGCTCTGGATTTTCACCAAGATTTTTAAAATGCCTACTATTTTACTCTCTTTGTCTGATGACGACTCCCCACCTAGTATCAACACAAGTGAATCCTTAACTATTTCACGTAGATTGCTTTAATAAACTCATTTTTGTGCCTAATCATGCTTATATCTTTGTATTAATCCCATTTTTTCTTTTCAAAATTAGACATGTCCCTAAGGAAGAAGGAAACCAACAAAGAACCTGCCACTGAGGCCTCTGGGAGTGGTCATCAGATCGAATATGAGCTAGACATTGTCGATGAAATGTACAATGACATCTCTAGATTCCTAGAAAAGGGATAAGATGTACTCAGATGGGGTGACATCAATAGAATGTTTAAAAAGAATAAATTTGCTACTGATGCTCAGGACCAAGACGAACTCAATATTTTCAAGAATATCAAAAAGTTTGGGATACATAGAGTAGCATCCCACTTTTTTGTATTCCCCTATGCCAACACCATTGCCCGGATACTTAAACATGTGGACTTAGGGAATAGGTACATCTACAATGCTAGGGGGAACCTATAACATCATTCTGGCCCGAAGAGCTATCCAAATGCTATCATCTAGAGAAGGGGACCAAGAATATAGACAAATAACTTCTTGATGAGTTCAATCATACAACCAAGGATCTATGATGCATCTGATACAAGCCAAATAAGCAGTTCAAACTCAAACCCACCGACG
Source organism: Picea engelmannii (assembly GCA_009831015.1). NCBI lineage: Eukaryota > Viridiplantae > Streptophyta > Pinopsida > Pinales > Pinaceae > Picea > Picea engelmannii. Next base: position 461,921 of record ML792349.1, read on the forward strand.
GATATCCCACAATTGTGCTAAGAAATCCTTATCAATACATGGTGTCCATGTTATGTAGGTCGTACGGGGAGCAATATGCCTCCAAATTTACCCTATAATATATGTCATTGACTTACCACTGTGTAGACAAAGGATCATTGTTCAACTAGGACGACATCCTATCAACAAACCTAGAAAAATCCATCATAATTGGCGTAGAAGCCTAGCCTGGGACCTTCTCAAGTTTCCATATCTCTTTGTACCTCATAGACATCATGTGTGTGGCACGCCAATACCCAAATATGGGTTTGGCATGGAAGTTGTTAGACCTGGCCATTCATATATATCAAAAAGTGATCTTGGAGCACAAGTATAGAATAGAGTACCAAAATATCTGCTAGCACTTCCTGGCTACGTTATACAAGCTCATTTTTTGCATGCTAGCCCCGTGTATGACTGAAAAATCAATGTGTCATCAAGAGGATTGGGTATTGGTATTTTATGGAGCACGACACTTCTATCAGGGTATACGGTGCTATGAAATTCCCCCACCTACTTCTTCAGTTTGTACCAGACAAACTAGTACTTTAAGAAGTGGCATATCAAATGATGATCAAAAGAGTAGGGGGAGTGCTTTACCAGGATAATAAGGCTATATGGAAACCGCTCCCATTATACATTGATGACTACTTTTTCGCAAATACAAAACAGTCCCAAGAAGAATTTGATGTATTATTATCGTACCACTTTAGAGAAGAGAGGTTCAGGAGGCATGACCCGAAGAAGATCGTCAAAGAGAATTTCAACAAGCTAGGAGTTCCTTGGAAGTGCACATCAGAGGTTTGGGAAGAATAAGAAGTACATTGTAACATGAGGAATTATGACGAAGTCCTCTTCAAGATATGAGACAATCCCATAGGGAGGGTTGCAAATGAAGAAAAATAAATAGAAGAGGCCAAAAAGAAGGAAGAAGAAGAAGCAATGGAAAAAGGATTTGTTGCAACTACATTTGTGCAGTCGGGATTTGTTGAGGAAGAAGAAACAATAGCAGATAAGAAGACGAGGAAAAAATAAAGGTACAAAGAAGAAGAATGACACTGTTAAAAAGAAGAGGAATATTGTCGAAGAGGTTAAAGCCAAGGCCAAAGTTGGTGCAACATCAGCCACATCAGAAGCAAAATCAAAGGCAGTTGCCTAGAAGGAATCCAAAAAAAAAGAAACATCTAAAAATGTGACAGCAGATGCAGCAGCAGCGACAGAGGCAGCAAAAAAAGCAGCTAAGGAAGTTTCTGACAAAGTAGTTGAAGAAGAATGAAAAAATAAGGACATTGAAACAAGAAATGATGATCCTCAATCGATGGACACTGATATCCCATAGATATCAGTAGTGGGTGCCAACAGACATACACAATTCAACGGGATAGGTTTGGGAATCTATACTCCATTCAAACCAAGTGAAGTACTCAACCTAAATAAATCACATATGACAAAGCATCAGGCGGTATTGTGCAAGAATAAGTGAAGAAAGTGCACATGACTGGGGGAAATCCAATTTCAGCTCTCACGTAAACCCCCATAATAGGAAATGTTATTGAAGACCCAGTTTCCATAGCCTCCGGTAGCTCTTCTTTCATGAACTCCATCGATCATAACGTCCAAAAATTACACCAACAAAAGATGAAGAAAGAAGCAAGGATAAGGGATCTAGAGGATAATCTTGAGCAGGTAAAGATCGATGAGGGCAGCTTACAAAGCTTCAATGAAAGTATAGAGAAGGTTATAGTGGAGCTAGAGGAAGCTATAATTGACATGTATTTCCACCTGTGCATGTTCCAAGATATAGCAACCGCCATCATCGATTAGTAGAACAGGGTAAAGGCAAAGAATACATAGATCAACACTATACAAGAAGGTATAGATGATATAGAAAAGTGGATTGCATAAAATCTTGATGCACTAGTCGAAGTCCCTCACCCTTCTAGCATGGAGAGAAAAATAGATCTCTATTCATTGGATCATTTTTAGCAAGATGGATAAAGGGAATATAGATAAACAACTAGATCGATGGCTATCTTTTCGTTCTTGCACAAGGAAACACAAGAATTGATCAAGAGGTGTTGACTTCCCTAGTTATAAGAGCTTGGAAAGAACCTCATAATGGAATAATTGGTCGATAATATATAGGACAACACAATGCGCAGATGAGAACTCACCGAGTCAACTACCACAGTAATGATGGACTCAATTGAGAAAGATCTCATATATCGAACACAAGTCCATACTATGATTCAAGTGTTCATGGCTATGTTATCAAAGGACATAAAAATCCTCAAAGACAACATAGCCATGTATGCAACTTCCCTCGAGGTATTAGCATATTGTCGAATACCAACATTGTATGATCAACTGAAAATATGGATGTGATATATCTAGGACAAGAGTCCATCAAAAAGACAATATAGAAATTCGAAATTGTTGTCAACTTCATTCTATTTTGTATTTTTCCAACCACCCTTAGTTTTGTCTTTTCTTCCCTACATGTGTCACAATCCTAGGCAAGGAATATGAAAGGTCACCTTTTGCAACAATTTTCTTGGGAGGAATACAAGAAGTCACATTTGGGAGTTAAGAAAAACTATATAAATATGGGAAGATACCCACTTTGAAGGGGATCTTCAAGCTTTGTATACACTCTAGAACTTGTTTTGGAGAAAATACTTGGTTAATGAATATTGAGAAGCCCTCAAGGCCAATTTTTGAAAGAGAGAAGAACTTGCATGTGTTGTTGTTTTGCTATGAACTATTTCAAGCAGAATGTATGTTGTTCACATGGGTTGTAAGGATATGCTTGTTTATAAACTACTCTAATGCAATCTATGTCACTCTTGTAGTTTTGTTATTTTTTCTTATATTTTATATGTCTTGAGCACATGGGTTGTGATGTATGCAAAATAATAGTTTATACTTTTATGGTTATATATTTGTATGCATGTGTTTCTAACTTTGCACCTTCATTACAACTATCTGAGTGGGGTTTCCAACAGAGTTTATTTTCATTACAGCTCATTCAGATACAATAGTTCTCTCCTAGCTAGGATAGGATAGGATATATATGAGGTATATTAAACTCTTTTTCATCCATAGTATTCATCTACATCTTTACATTCCATAACCATCCATATTCACCCTTATAACCAGTAATGGTAGTGGGGCCAAAATCCAGATGGGTCTCCTAAACCAAACGGTGCAGAGTCTAATTGGGTCTTTGTATCAGGGAGTACCCCTTACTATTTTTGGGAAATTATACCTCGTCAAAAAAATTGGCGCTAGAATGAGGGCCTGAAATTGTATGGCTTACATAAACACACTACATAATTGCGACCGATCCTTTGAAAACACCCCTGGTCCAACCCTTTTTCCTAAAATCAATTCAGAATAGGAGGTTACCTTTGAAGACACAAATCTTGCATTCAAAAGTGCCACTGGAAGTCCTGAAACGCATACAAAAACTTGGTTTCCTATACCCTACAAAGAATTTACTGAAACTCATCATATTACTCGATCCTATGCCAAGTTTCTTGGTAAGTTACCTATAGCATCAGAACTACCCAAGAAAATAACTACCCATGTAAGATGACAAAAAATCCACCCTAACATTCTGGTATACTTTTTTGAATATTTAATTCAAACTACTTTCCAGGAAGTGCTCGTACCATTGAATCAAATCCCCCCTACCCCTCCTGAAATGGAACACAAATTTGACGATGAAAACCCACAAATCAACCTTGAAAAGATCATGAGTGAACCTCAAGAATGAAGGGTAGTAATCCCACCATGGCTATTTGAAGGTATTTTGAATTTGGTAGAGCCCTTACATGAGATGCCTAGAAAGTCGAAAAATATCCTTCCAAAGTTTGACCCCATACAGGCCTGGTTCACCTGAAGATCACGTTAAAAACTTATTTTTAGTTATTTGCCTCCTCAATGTTTGACACAAATATGTGGTTTGTAGGATTTTTCCTTACACCTTTGCAGGTAGAGCATCCACCTGGTATTTTAATATTCCACCTAGTTCCATAACCAGTTGGGAGGATTTTGAAAAAGATTTTATTGGAAAATTTGGGGATTGAAAAACCATTGTTTCCTTATACAAAGAATTAGGAGCCATAAAATGGAAAAAGGAGAAAAAGTGAAGGATTTCAATCAACGATTCATTACAATCCTCACTAAGTTTACTATCGATACAACCCTTTACAATCTTTAGCCATAGAATACTGCACTTTGTCTCTAGATCCTTCTATAGGAATGTTTGTTAAACAAGATGGTAAGGACACTTTGGCTTGAAATTTTGAAGAATTTGAAACTGTTGAAAAAGAGTTATCTTTGTATGATAGTCACCCGCACTCTGAAGAGATCAAATCATTCGAGAAGAAATCTATATTGTTGACGAAACCCCCAGAGAAGGAACCAAAGGATATTGATAGTGTGGTCAAATTAGTTAAGAAGTTGTCCAATGAAGTTGTTGATCTCAAGAAGAATGTTGAAGAATGACCTTCAAGAAATAGACCTTTTCACTCATTCTTCAAGAGGAATGACAATCATCCCAAACTACCTGAAGTACCACAAGTCACATTGAATCTGGATACCTCCGACAGTGACAACTTCTTCTCATATCACCAATAAAATCACTCCAAAAAAACATGTCCCCAATTGGTCAGCTCCATGACCTATGTTATTAATCAAATGCTAGATCAATAGATTTTAAATGACGAACAACCCACTAAATAAGGAAGTGATGATACTACCGAGGAGACCCCTCAAGAGTATGTTATGTCCCTGTGGGATTGGTGTATTGATTTAGATCACGAACAAATTGAAGAATTTTTTATTGGAGATACACCGATTATAAAATTTCCCCCTAGAGATTACAATCCACACAACAAATATACTGCCCCAATTGTCTCTTCTTTCCCAAAAACCAACACCCTTGTCAGGAAAATCACACCCCATGTCACAACTTCGAAACCAAGCACCCCAGTTCCAACCACTACCAGTGATAAATCTAACATAGTTGTTCCAGCCAATAACAACAAATATGGCATGCCTAATCTAACTATGAACAACACTAACCCCAGTAATCCAATAGCCAGCAACAAAGCTAACAGCCCATAGCAAACACACAACAACAAACAAACTAGAAATGTGCGCTTTAGAGTATAGTGTTATTGAAGACATGAAGAAAACTAAAGCCAACATTTATGTGTATGGAATCTGCACATTAACACAACAACGTGATCTCCTTATTGATACTTTCAACACCAACAACTCTGAGAAGAAAGACACGACAACAATTCTAAAATTGCAGAAGAAAAAGTGATCCATACATTTGAAATCAAAGATGTCATCAATGCAACAAATATAGGTGTTTATTCGAGGTCCCATATTCCTCCTTTTCTACTTAGGTATGAAATTTTTTATTTCATTGTACACAATTATTTGGTATATTTCAATGCTTCTTCCAACATCATACACTATTCAATATGACAAAGAATAAATGTTGTTACACAATTGACCACTACAAGAATCATACAATTAGACAGATCTGATGTAAAGGTAAGAGAGGAGCTCAAAGATGTACATATTGTATTAGCCTCTGACCCAAGGATTCATTAGCTAATCAACATTGTTGTTGTTGACATCCCAGATAATTATGGATTGTTGTTAAGCAGGGACTGGCCGGCCAAACGTCAAGTCTATTTCTCTACAGATTAGTCCCACTTATGGTTGTCATACAAAGGGAAACCTAATCAAATCTATGTAAAAATGAAGCTCATATGAAACACACAGTAACTGAATTAGAAGGTAAAAACGAGCCTATCATCTTTGCACATTCTATTTTGGGTGATTATTTATTAGATATTTATCATGGTTGTTATGAAGCACAACCATCTAAAATGAAAATAGACACCCAGTTTGAACTCCTTCCATTCAATCAAACTAATGATAATGCTTGTATTGTATTAAAGAATTAAGTTGTTGTATCATTAATCCACATGTATATACTAACATTTGGACTATGTTTTTCTATGGCTCCAAATCCCAATATGGAGCTAGGGTGTGATGTATTCTCATCATTCCACATCAACAAAAAATGCTCATATCCTACTGGTTGGAATTTAAATGCACCAATAACACCGCGGATTATGAAGCCTTGGTCCAAGGTTTGAAGAAATTCATTAACCTTAAGGTAAAATGCTTACGAGTGTTTGGTGATTCAGAAATAATCATGCGATAGGTAAGAAAAACCATTCAATGCATGTCCCTGCATTTGAGAGGTTACCAACAAGAGGTATTGAATTTACTTTATTCTTTCGAAGCTTTTAATATTGAATCTATACATCGCTTCCAGAATGTTTCTGCTGACATTTTGGTGAACGTAACCTCTAAATATACACCTCGTAATGATGGTTTTTCTGTTGAAATCTTATTCAGGCCTTCCATACCAGATAATGTCATGAACTGGAGGGTATTCAATAATGATACCCAATTTATCAATTTTCTTACCAGCTCAAATGTCTTCCAAGAATTTGTAATAGATGATGAAGCTCATGCGCAAGATCTTCAAGTTGTCGAGATGAAGCAGTCAAGGTAAAAATAAATTGAATCCCAAAGAATGTACTGTCACTTTAAAAGCTATTCGAATAACAAACTAAGTTCAGAAGGTCCGCAAATGCAAATACCAATGGTTCAACAATCACTCATTTTCTAGTCTACCTTGGAACTGTTAAACAACCTAAGTACATCAACCTAGGCACCTATTGTTCAGAGGCATAAAAACATATGTTTACACAGTTGTTCAAGAAGTATCATGATTTATTTTCATGGACTTATGAAGATCTGAACACTTATGACACCTGAATAATTCAACATGTGATTCCAATCAAAGAAGGTGTCAAACCATTCCAACAAAAGTTGAGTAAGATACATTCGAACCTGGAACTGCTCATTCAAAAATAATTAAGGAAGATATTAGACTCGTAGATCATGTTCAAGGTCTATCATTCAAACTGGGTGTCAAATATGGTTCCCTTTAGAAAGAAGTCGGGAAAAATTAGGATATGTGTATATTTCTAGAATCTGAACCGAGCATCTAACAAAGACAACTACCCAGTTCCCCCCATGGAATAGATCCTACAACCTATCTCTGGCTCTGAAATGTTTTATTTATTGCATGGGTTTGTAAGATAAAACCAGGTTCTCATAGCAAAACCAGATCGATTAAAGACCACTTTCAGAACGAAGTGGGGGACATACACATACCGTAGGATGCCATTTGATTTAATTAATGTGGTGTTACATTTAAAAAGGAAATGGACATCACTTTTAAATGTTTAATCGGTCAAAGTTTGGTGATCTACCTCGATGATGTCACTATTTATTCAAAGCGAAGAGTTGGTCACCCAAAGCATCTGAAACAAATATTTGAATGATGCAGAAAGTATGGTATCTCTTTAAATCCCAATAAGACCATTTTTTTTGTTTCAGAAGGTTTTTGTCGGTGAGTTTTGTTTCTAAAGATGGGATTTTGGTAGACCCAGAAAGAACTAAAGCTATCATGCAGATCTCTCCACCACACAACAAGATGTCAATACAATCCTTTTTCAGAAAAATCAATTTCGTGAGAAGATTTGTTCCAAACTTTATTGAAATTATAAAACCTCTCCAACAGATTATAAAGAAATATGTTTAGTTCAAATGGACGTATGTTGAAAAGGATACCTTTGAGAACATCAAGGACACTATAGCAGCTACACCATCTCTACAGAGTCCATATTTCACCAAGGATTTTTTCATGTACACCTTTGTGTTTAATCACTCCCTTGCAGCAATGCTCACACAGAAGGATGAGCAAGGGAATGAATGCCCCATTGTGTTCATGATCACTAGGTTACATGGTGTTGAACTAAATTACCCATCGGTGGATAAGTAATATTTTTCAGTCCACAAGCAATTAAATAGTTCAAACCTTATATCTTGAAGAACCATGCTAAAGTGATCGTTCCTCACTTAGAGGTTAGATCTATGTTTGTATACAGAGATTTGGGTGAGAAACGAGGTAAATGGATGATGGCCTTACAAGAATATGACCTGGAATTAAAACCAGCTAACATCGTCAAAGTTCAATGCCTTTGTAAATTGGTGACCAGAATCACGGATGTTGAAAATCAAGAGGAGGACGGGTGGGAAGAAGAATCGATTCTCTACACACAACATGTTCCCTATCTTCATGTTGTCGAGAAATCATGATATAATGACCTCAATTATTATATTTAGCATGGTACGACTCCACAAACCTTAATCCCAAGCAGAAAAGAGCATTGAGACTGAAATCCTTACAATTTCAGTTGGCTCATGGCATCTTGTTCAGAAAAAATTATGACGGAGTACTTCTTCATTGCCTTGAAAAACAAGATCTTGATAGAGTTCTTAAAGATATGCATGATGGACCAGCTAGAGGACATTTCTTAGGTGACACAACAACTCACAAGATATTGAGAGCCAGATATTATTGGAAAACACTTTTTAAGAATGCTCATGCATATTCACACAGGTGTGAAACTTACCAAAAATATGTTGGAAGAGAGTATAAGATTGTTGTCCCGCTTCAGCCTATTGTTGTTTAAGCACCCTTCGAACAATGGGGGTTGGAAATAATTGGTGAGATTCATCCTCATTCATCCAAGCAACACAAGTATATCTTAACCAATATTTATTACTTTACGCGTTGGACTGAAGCAATACCACTAACCAAGATAAATGATGAAGTGGTAATGAATTTTCTTGAACAACACATTATTGCCAGGTTTGGGGTGCCTAACTCTCTTTTGTTTTGACCTAGGTGGATCTAAGAATGCTAAAAACTTGATCATATCAAATGTTAATGAAAATAACTTCATTGCGTAGAGCTCAACGAGATATTTCCAATGAAATTTGAATGACCTCAAACAAATGTCATATGAAAAAGTTATGATTTTCTGAAGATTTTGAATAATAGGAAAAAAGTCAAATAGGGCAGGACACATGGCATGCCCACAGGATGACACGTGGCTATTCGTAAAAATGATAGGGCATGGGGTGATGTCATGATGATGTCATCATGTTGACATGGAAGCACAAGAGGTTGCCACATGTCACTCATGTTTTGCGTTTTTGGCACCCAGTTGGACCAGTAAAAAGTTGTCATCCGTACTATCCATATGGTTGATCGTAAAGTGGTGTGGCAGGTGACATATGGTAGTACAGTGATGATGCAGCATTGACAGGTGGAAGCTCATGCAGGTAGGTTGAATGTGTGCTAATGTGGCATTGACTGTACAATAGGTGGACCAACCATAGGATGCCAAGTGGCATCCTCTAATTGGCTCATATTGGCTAAGGAGTATCAAAATTGGTTTGATTCAGAAGGGAATCGAACCCTAGACCTCCTCGCACCGGACCAATGACTTAAACCATATGCCACAAACAATTGTTCTAACTGTATCACTGAATATTCTATTGGGATTTAATATATTAAAGTTATATTTGTAACTATATCCGTAAAAACGGAGCCTACGAGGTTTGAACCTAGGACCTCTAGCCAAAATATTCCAATGATTTACAAACAATACGTCAACCAATGTGCCACAGGTTCTCTTTGTTTGAAACCACCGCAGATATTCCATTTAATTTGTTACGATCATATAGGGGGTTGGGTGACCTCCCCTGACCTCCCCTATTCCAATCGGCTCCCGAACCAATGCAAGAAATAGATTTGCTTGCCAAGATTGAAGAGGAGTTGCATCCAAATTCATGCCAAGAGGTGTTAATATTTTGATTGTGCATCATTTTGCATGCCATAGAGTTTCTTGATAAAGGTATAAGGTGTTTATACTCGTTTTTCTCATAATTTCGAGAGGAATTCGGTGCTGACCTCTGTTTCTTAGTTTGAGAAGCAATTTAGAAGCTCATTGTAAAACATAAGTTGAATCCATTATTGTATCAATCATTTGAGCATTAATAGAGCAGTATCTCATTTGGAAGCGAACCCAGAGACGTAGCTCGAGATGGCTAAACTATGTTATCAACTTGTGTAATGTTCCTTGTTCTTGTTGTTTCTATTTCACTTAGTTTCTCGCAATTTATTTATCATTAATGAGGTTTTGGATAAGTAAGTGAATTTATATGTTATTTTGAAAATGGTCAAGATGATCTTAATTTTTTGAATTAGGTTGGAGTTAATGTATACTTAAGAAATAATTTAACATCTAAGGATTTTCGGATCAAGTTAATATCAAAGTAGGTTTGACAAGTGTTTGCAAGTGAATGTATACGAGGTCCAAGTCCAAGCTAGGTGAAGGCATGCTTGAAGACCTCAACCCAAAAATTCAAAGAGAATTTTGAAGACGAGGAATGGCATCCGAAGAAGAAGAAGATCCTAAAATGAGATTCAAGGCTTTGATGGAGGCATTTATCAATATGAAGAAAATGGTGGAAGAGTTGTATCGTAAGGTTGGAGGAGTCAAGGCATCGATAAAATCCAAAGGAGAAGGAGGATGTGAAAAACCTACAGATCCCCCTTCGTCCCCATCATCATCATCATCATCATCATCATCTTTTGATGATATCAAACACTCTTCTCATAAGAAGAAGTCTTTTAAGAAGTCTTCGCGTTCTCATGATTTGCCTTTATTAAAGTTAGATGTAAATTTTTATTTTCTGATTTATGATGGAGAATTGAATGCAAAGAAGTTGGACAATTAGATCAAACAGATTGAAGTATATTACAGGGTACAGAAAATCATGGATGACGCTGCAAAAACACATTTGGCTACTCTTTTCCTGGGAAGAACAACCTTGATATGGTGGGAGAGTAGGACGCAAACCGATCTCATTCAACAGGGTAAAGTGATTTCTTCTTGGGATGAATTTATTGTTGCAATAAGAAAACAATTTTATCCATTGGATTATATACAAACAACAATAATAGATTGGCAACATCGAAGACAAGGAAAAGGGGAAAATGTTCAAGTGTATACACGGGAATTTAAGAAGAAAACTTTGTCTTTGGGAATTCCATTATATGCTCGTGAGACTCTTCTTAAATATATTGGTGGTATGCATTCATATATTTGACATACTATATTGATGTTTAACCCTGCTAATATTGGCAAAGTGTCAGTAGAATATACTCATCTTGAATTTAGCAAGGGAAAGCATATGTTTGAAGATAAGAATCCACACAAATTCGAGAAGTAGCCGAAGGGAGACATGAAGAGTAAGAAGTCAACTATAGCGAAGAAATATGAAGAGAGACCTACATGTTCTCACTGCAAGAGAAAAGAACATAAGGAGATTGAGTGTTGGAAGTTTCATCCAGAGTTGAGACCAAACAAATTCCAGGATAAGGGGAAAGATTGTTGCAATAGCTCAACAAGATCTGGGATCAGATTCAGAACTTAGTTCTAGTTCTTCAATTCAATCTACTAAATTGGAAAGTGTTCTTAATCAAAAGAAACTAAGTGAGATTTTCCATGTAAGGGTCATAGTGAAGCATACAAAGATAGATACTTTGTTTGACAGTGTATCCATGTTTTGTAGAAATATTTCCTTCGACAGTCTTCAAATTATGCTTGTAATCTCTGAAACAACATCCATTACTCCAAGATTTTGATCACTACCAACACCCTCTAAGAAAACTGTGTGATCTACCATTTTCATACCTTCAAAACTTTTACATTTTAACACATGTTATTTCACTAAAACCCATCTCCTTTGTGGCCTGGCACTTGGTCTTGAACGATGTCAAAGTCAACACGTAGTGCAAAAGACTAGCACCCCTTGTGGGATCCTCCCTTGGATGTGGCTTTGTGGTGTGACTTGATAGATAATCATAATGAGAATTAAATTGAACATTGGGCCAATATGCACAATGTTTATATAAAAATACATGAAAGGACCTGTCGAACCCCGAGAGCAAAAATGACCCAAAAAAACAATTTTGAATACAAAAATCTACATTTTTTTTTTCCAAACTTTGAATTTTTCCAAAAGAGAGTTTGAAGATCTTGACCAAGAATGTGCATACATATTCCCGAACATCTCCTTCGAAAAGTTGATGAAGGCTCTATCGGAAGTTCCTGTAGTGACATTTTGTCTTTGAAAATGCCCAAGATAGAAAGAGTGTGAACATAGGCTCCAAGGGGGTTGGCATGCTCCCTGTGAGCTATCAAGAAAAAGCAGACGAGTGCCTTATCCATTGTGCTTATGGAGTCCTCCCAAATTCTGCAACTTATTCAAAAGTTTGAAAATATACTGTTGAAAACAATATACTGCGGCAAACTAAATGCTCGGGAAGGGAGCTTATTATCTACACTACCTACTTCTTACTGCTGAAATTAACTGCTCATGCAAAATTGAACTTCCAATGTAGCCAAGTAAGCATCTGACTAATGGGTGAAAATTTGGATCTAGATATGACAAATGAAGGATCCCATGGCATACAAAGATGTAATTTGAAAAGATAGCAGAACCAACCTTCATTTGGCATTAATGATTTTACATCTATATTGCTCAAAGACTCCAGATAATTAGCAATAGGGTCATAAAAGCCATGAATAAATACCTCTTCTTTTTGTTCTAAAGAAATGGGTTGGAATATGATATCACTGCTGACCAAATCCTGTTTGATATCGTCTATAGATCTAGGTTCAAGCATGGTGAATGTAGGCTTGCTGATTTACAGATATGGTTTCTCAACCTTTGGTAGTGAATATAGGATCAACTGCTCCTGCGGTTCTTCAATATTCCCTTTATACTGTTGTTTACTAGAATCTGAAATGAAAGATACAGGAAGAATATAATTTTCCATAAATTATGTCTTCTCTTCTTCAGCATCTTCTAAAACTTTAGAGAAAATGAAAGAACCATGTTCTTTATCTTCAACATCAATATCTCCATAATCATCAAACAAAGGAGGAGATTTAAATAACATGTTGATAGTCCTCCTCAATGTTGATTTGTTTATAAGGTTCATCAATAAAATTATGCTGAAAAAACACGTGTTCCTTACACTCATCATAAACAGGAGCTCATTCATTCATATCCACATTATAGATGGATGGATCTACAAAGATATTATAATGATCTCCTACCTATTGATCTTGAAAAATATCTCCAATCACTTGATGATCAAATTCATTTTTCACGGGACTATCACATGTTTCAAACTTCTCTTGAATAGAAGGATTTGAAGTATTTCCATTTTCCTTCAAGAATTAACTCTTCTTTAACAAGATATTCACAGATCTTGTCACATGAGGAACACTCTATTGTCTATTGAATATAAGACTTAAACCTTTCACAACATTCTTCAAGAAGTGTGTTAGGAGAATAATACCTTTTACAATACTTGTTGAATGTTGCATGGAATTCGTTCAAAGAAGATGTGTTGGCAATAGAAAGTGACCGATACCATTTTAGAGCATCACCATATAATGAGGATACGAAAATTTTCATGAGAGAAACTTCGTGATAAACATCCAATTGATCTATGCACTGATGAAACTTGACAAGACATTGTGCGGGAGTATCCTCTTCATTTCCATTGAATATAGGAAGAAAGTCTGCACATCCTGAAAAAGAAGTCGTAGGATTCATAAAACCAAGAACAACTGAAAAATTGAGAGGTGCAAACCTCTGGGCCAGGATAGCTTCCATGGACATTGTTGTCATGTATCATTGAAGCCGCCAACAGGTTCTTCCTTCATGGAGTGGAGTTTCTAGGTGAATGATATGCAGTCTAAAATATGTTCACTTATTGTTCACCATCAAGAAGAGAATGTGATCAATGTCGTTCTCCCAGGGAAGATTACCTCATCCTTTACATGTCCTCGGCAACGATGCCAAAAGATGTTAGTGCTAGAATTTGTTCCTAGACTACCTTAAGAAAAATCCTAGCACATCATATAATCAATTTGATTTGATTGGAATGTAGTGGATCAAGAAGAAGAAAATGAGAAAGAGAAAATACAATAAGCTATTGTAGATCATTGATGCACCATTGGGCTATGGAGTCAAGTAAACACATTTCTCATTAAATGCAATCAATCTGCATATCAGACAAAGGGTTTATATAATAATGGATAGAAGAAGGGAAAAAACAACAAAAAACATAACATTCACAAGGCATAGATCCTCTCTGCATAAATTAATTCGAGGTACTTGAATGTAAACAGTGAATAATATGCAAGACACATCAGATCTAAGCTAAGAGGGAGAGTTTTCATATGTCGCACAAAAATTTATTTATATCAGGACAACTCGAAACCCTCGCAGTTCTTGGAGTTGGGTTCTATTTATCATTTGCATTTTAATTTCAGAGCATGGCTTATGCAATGGTAGATACATAACCCCTTTGCAATGCATATTTTCCATCTTTTCCTCTTCATTTTCTATTTGTGTGATGAGATGATGATAGGGGCATCATCAAGGCCAAGGCACTTCGACAATTCTTGCGTACAATTCTAAGTGTTTGAATCTCATTCAACCTCATGTTGAAAAACTTGCTCCAATGAAATATCGATATAATAGCACAAGGAAAGGAAGCCACACACCAAATGATAAAATAAGGCAGAATGAGAATCTGTTTTATCTTAGTACTGACAAGAACTATTTTACATGCACCTCATTTATACATGTTATATGCACATTGCATGTTATCACAGGGACTGCAAATTGGTGTTCCTAATTGAATACATTCGGACTAGTTGACAGATGGAAGAACATCACCACCCATCTCATCCAATGCCTATCCACTCTAAACAAAAAACCAAACTTCAATTCTAATCCTTCCAATTATGATTGGACATAATTTCTAAGGTATTATTTCCATTTCTAGTTGCACGTAAAACACTTCCAATTTCCATTTCATGTATCCATGTTTTCTAGAAATCTTTCCTTCGAGAGTCTTCTAATTATGCGTGTAATCTCTGAAACAAAATCCATTACTCCAAGCTTGTGATCACTACCAACACCCTCTGAGAAAACTCTGTGATTTTCCATTTTCATACCTTTGAAACTTTTTCATTTTAACACATGTTATTTCACTAAAACCCATCTCCTCCATGGTCTGGCACTTGGTCTTGAACGATGTCAAAGTCGACACGTAGTGCAAAAGACTAGCACCCCTTGTGGGCTCCTCCCTTGGACGTGGCTTAGTGCTTGGATTTGTGGTGTGACTTGATAGATAAGCATAATTAGGATTAAATTGAACATTGGGCCAATATTCCCCATGTTTATATAAAAATACATGAAAGGACCTATCGAACCCCGAGAGCTAAAATGACCCAAAAACCCAATTTTTAAAACAAAAATCTACATTTTTCTTTTATTTTCCAAACTTTGATTTTTTCCAAAAGAGAGTTTGAATATCTTTGCCAAGAATGTGCATATAGATTCCCAAACATCTCCTTACAAAATTTTATGAAGGCACTATCGGAATTTCCCGTAGCGACATTTTGTCTTTGAATATGCCCAAGACAGAAAGAGTGCTAACAATTACCATCAAATCAGGATTGCAGAAAGTGATGTGTGGAAAATTGTTTTCAAGACAAAACATGGGTTGTTTGAATGGTTAGTTATGCCATTTGGATTATGCAATGCACCTGTGACATTTATGAGGGTAATGAATGATGTATTCGTGCCTTTTATAGATGATTTTTTAATTTTCTACTTAGATGATATTTTGGTTTTTAGTTGAACATGGAAAGATCATGTGATGCATGTTGAGAAAGTATTTGAACTTTTGAAAAGGGAGAAGTTGTATGAAAATATGTCTAAATGTGAATTTGGAAAAACCTCTCTAGTGTACTTGGGCTATACTGTAGGGAATGGTAAGCTAAATATAGATCCCTCAAAGGTGGAAGTCGTCGTGAATTGGCCCAAGCCAAACATTGCCACAAAAGTCAGGAGCTTCTTAGGGGCAGTACAATACTAGAGGAAATTCATTGTTAATTTCTCTTTCATAGCAGCTCCTTTGCATGCATTAACAATTGGGAAACATGTCTTTCAGTGAGGAGGCAAGCAACAGAAAGCATTCGAGAAATTGAAAGAGAAAATAAGTATTGTACCAATATTGGCTCTGTCGGATCTGCAACAACCATTTGAAATACAAACTGATGCAAGCAGATATGCCATGGGAGAAGTCTTCATGCAACGAGGTAAACATATTTGTTACCGTTCTAAAAATTTTACTCAAGCAATAATTAACTATCCAATATATGATAAATAATTGTACGCTTTGGTACAAAGTGTGAAAAAATGGAAGCAATACTCAATGGGGAAGGAAACAATAGTTCACACAGATCATCAACCATTACAGTATTTGTAATCACAAACCAAGCTACAACAGTCATGACATTTTAGATGGACAGGTTTCTTACAACAATTTCATTTGGTAATTAAGTATAATAAGGGAATTCATAACAAGGTTGGAGATATGTTATCAAGAACAATATTCAATGCATCTACAATACTAAAGCATGATTCTTTAGCTCATGAAAGTTTTGTTGAAAAATATGCTAGAGATAATGATTTTAAAGATGTATATGAAGCTCTAGCTCATGGAAATCAGAATATGGAATTGGATTATCATGTGCATGATAATTTATTGTATCATCTTGGAAAGCTTTGTATACCTAGGGATGAAAGAGAAAATGTATTCAGGGAATCCCATACATCTCTTATTTATGGTCACTTCAGGGTAGGAAATATAGTAGCATTGTTGCAAAGATATTGTTATTGGCCTCGAATGAATGAAACAGTTTCCAAGTATGTAAAAGGGTATTTTTTGTGTACCATGGATAAGCCTAACAACAGAAAGTTTGGGTTGTATACACCACTTCCAATACCTTCTCAACCATGGTAAAGTGCGTCCATCGATTTTGCAGGGGGTTTTTCGATGTCCAGAATGGGTCATGATTACTTATATTTCATGGTGGATAGGTTCAATAAGATGTGTATATTAATGCCTCGTAAGAAGCAAGTCACAGTTGAACAGACAACACAATTGTTCTTTGTTAATGTTTGGGTTCATTTTGGGATGCCTACATCTATTGTATTTGATCGAGACTCTCGATTCTTGGGGAAGTTTTGGTCTAGTTTGTGGGAGTTAATGGAAATTAAATTAAAAAATAGCATTGCATTTTATTCGCAGACATATGGACAGACAGAGGTGGTGAACAGGAAAAATGGTACATTTTCTTCGAGGGTACTGCAATAAACATCCTAATTTTTTGGATGAATAGTTGCACTATGTACCACATTCCTATAATCGTGACATGCATTCTTCTACTCAGAGATCTCCTTTTGAAACATGTTTTGGATACTTTCCTAAATCACCTATGGATTTTTCTTTTGGAGAAGCGAGAAAAGAGGATAGACAAGATGATGTTTCCAAAGCTAAGAGGTTCCTTCAAAGGATCTGACAGGTAAATGAGGCAGTATAGGAAGAATTGGAGAAGATCCAAACCAAGTACAAGGCGAGGCATGAAAAGCATTGGGTTGATCATCAGTTCCAATTTAGTGATCAAGTATGGTTACATATCAGCAAGGACAAAGTGAAGGGTGAAGGTAAAAATCTCAAACCAATATGGTATGGTCCATTTAAGATTTTGGAGAAGATTGGTACTAATGCCTTTCATTTAGATCTTCCATCTTATAAGCAGATGTGTTTTGTGGTGAATGTTGAGAATTTGAAACTTATGAACCTCCTATGATTATGGATAAAGATTAAGGTGTTTAGGTTCTGACAATTGATGATTTTTCTCCTGAGTACTTAGATGAGTTGCATGAAGATGTTATCCTTGACCGAAGTATCAGGACTTCACAACAACATGATTTGGAGTATCTTCAAGTTGGTATTAAAGGGGAAAAACCAAGAAAATCAAGATGTATCGATATTGGGAAAGTGAGGTAGCTTTATCCTCACTTATTTGCTGAGTAATCCAAACTTTTGGTGGTCCAAAAGACTTCTAGTGGGGATGAATG
This sequence comes from Picea engelmannii, assembly GCA_009831015.1. Classification (NCBI taxonomy): domain Eukaryota; kingdom Viridiplantae; phylum Streptophyta; class Pinopsida; order Pinales; family Pinaceae; genus Picea; species Picea engelmannii. The sequence goes on from ML792349.1 coordinate 479,984, forward strand.
ATCCAGGTGGACCTAAAAATGCTAAAAAATTGATCATCTCATATGCTAATGAAAATGAATTCATTGTGTAGAGCTCGATAACAGATTTACAACACAATTTGAACAACCTGAAATGGATGTCGTATGAAGAATTTATGATTTTCTGAAGATTTTGAACAACAGAGAAAAAGTCAAACAAGGCAGGACAAGTGGTAGGCCCACAGGATTCCATGTGGCCATCTGTATAGCAGATAGGGCACAGGATGATTTCATGATGACATCAACATGTTAACATGGAAACACAAGAGGCTGGCACGTGTCACTTAGTTTTGGAATTTTTCAGCACCCAATTGGACCAATAAAAACCTACCATCTGTATTGTCCACATGGCACCACTGAAAGGGTGACACATGGTTGGTCATACATTGATGTGGAAGGTGACATGTGACAGTAAGATGATGACATGGAATTGACATGTGGCAGCTGACATAGGCAGGTTGATTGTGCGTTGATGTGGTGTTTATTGTACAACACGTGGACCACCCAGAGGATACCATGTGGAATTCTTCGTTTGGCCAATATTGGCTAAGGAGTATCAAAATTGGTTGGGTTCGGAAGGGAATAGAACCCCTAACCTCCTCACACTAGGCCAATGACTTAAACCATACACCACAACCAACTGGGATAACCGTATCGTTGAATATTCTATAGGGATTTAATATATTAAATTTATCGTTGTAACTGTATGCCTAAAAACAGAGCCTATGGGGTTTGAACCTGGGACCTCCGAACATAATATTCCAACGCATTACAAACAATGCATTGACTAATGCACCACGGGAGATCTTTGTTTGAAAACATCGCGGATATTTCATTTAATTTGTTTTGAGCATATAGGGGGTCGAGTGGGCTCGACCTCACCCCCCANCTCCCCTATTTAAATCAGTGCCTGAACAAATGTAGGATATAGAATTGTGTGTCAATATTGTAGAGGGAATGCATCGAAATTTGTGCCAATAAGTGCTAATATTTTGATTGTGCATCATTTTGCGTGCCAGAGAGTTTCTTGAGAAAAGTATAGGATGTTTATACTCATTTTTATCATAATTTCAAGAGGAATTTTGTGGTGAACTTTGTTTCTGATTTTGAGCAGCAGTTTAGAAGGTCATTGTAAAAAAATAAGTTGGAGCCATTATTGTATCAAGCATTTAAGCATTAATAGAGAAGTCTCTCATTTGGAAGTGGACCCAGAGACGTAGCCCAAGATGGGTGAACTTCGTTATCAACTTGTGTAAAGTGCCTTGTTCTTGTTGTTCCTATTTCACTCGATTTCTCGCAAATTATTTATCATTAATGAGGTTTTGGATAAGTAAGTGAATTCATATGTTATTTTTCAAATAGTAAAGGCGATCTTAATTTTTTGAATCAGGTTGGATGTTAATGTATACTTAAGAAATAATTTAACACCTAAGGATTTTCTGATCGTGTTTGATAATGAAACATATTTTTCATCGCTAAAATTGTATATTTGCTTTGGAAAAGGGGATTACCTTTAAATACGCTTCCAACTATTACCCTCATGGAAATGGCTTGGTCGAATCCACAAACAAGAACCTGATCTGAATCCTTAAGTGAATTGTAGTCAATCAACAGAGAAATTGGCATAACACTTTTCCCAATGCCCTATGGGCTGATTTTGTTACCCCCGAGGCTTCAATAGGGACCTCCCCTTATTTTCTTATTTACGGGAAATCATTTATTCTTCCTTCAAATATTTACGTTCATTCCCTCCAACTTACCCAACAATCCTGAGGGAGAGAATGTCCAATCATCCAGAGGCACATCGACACTTTATTGAATCTAGAGGAGAACCGTACCAAGGAAAAAATCCAAGTTTGAATCTCACCAACAAACCATTAAGCATTAATTCGATAAGAAGTATGTTGGTGAGAAATATTTTCAAGTTGATGATTTGGTTCTCAAATGGGACAGGCCACATGAAGATAAAGGCAAGAACTCAAAGTTTCAGCAACTATGGCTAGGTCCATTTGTGATCAAAGAAAAGATTGGCCAAGGAACATATCGCTTGAAAAATCTTGAAGGGGATACAAACCTCCTCCTCGTTAATAGCCAGATCTCGAAGCACTACATCAACTAGCCCCTATGGCAACTCCCTCCTTATATATAAATAAAGAGTTTTTTTTTTCTTTTTTTTTCTGCTCAGTTTCGCTTTAATTTCTATTTGCATAATATTTTACATTTGATTCAATGCTTTGCAGTTCATTGATTTTGAGTCTTTTATTTTCTCTCTTGATAACTATCACTCTGAATTTCTCAAATGATTAATTAATTGGGCCCGAATATACCTTAAACGTGTAACACATTTGGTGTCAACAACCTAAAAAAATATGTGACCTAGCTTCTAGACATAACTTCTTTTCTACCTATGTAGCATTGTTTTGCATCACTTCAAGTCAGAACTAGTAGTGGAACATAGTTCATCAACACACGAGCATTGTACATTTAAAATGTGACAAAGAGAAGAGCCCGCGATCCGGTCCAAGAACATAATTTATTTATTTATTTTGGACTAAGGAGAAATGGTTTGGGAAAAAACATTTGTGGTACTCCATAGAATGTTACTTAGGGATTCACTCATATATAATCAAGCTAGAAAATCTCTTCATCACAGGTGTCATCCCTCGTGCCTTTAAAGGAAGACTGGAATCCCCCCATCCACCTCTCTTTGAACAAAAGAGAATTAAATTTTAAAATGTAAAGGCTTGGGGAAAGGCATTCCAGATCACATAGGACATGCAAGTATCTCCATCGAGGCTATGGACGCTCACTAGCAGTGGAGCAAGGATTGTGACACCAGGGTGAATTCATTGGGGCTATGGACGCTCGTTGGCAGTGGAGCAACACAAGGGAAATGAATAACAACTTGTATTTTCAACATTCTTGGTGTCTCAATTCCCTATAGTACTGATTGTGCCTCCCCAAAGTCATTTCCATGTGAATAAGTATGTGTTAATGGTCATTTTGTTCTAGGCATGGCTCTAACTTCTTCTTTGTATCATATGAACTTTGTCTCGTCAAAATATGCATTTTAAAAAACTATGGGACCTATTCTTTCTCTCTTGGCTCATGCATTCCAAATGATCCCTTTCTCAAAATTTCATTTTTGGATGACATCTCCGCAGAGATTCATGGCTTCGCCCAGTGTGTCGCCATTTTTTGTGCCAGGAACCAACAACCCTCCTTTTTCTCGTATTGTCTGCTTGAAAATTCATCACCTAATAAAATGGATCCCCTTTTATTTTCTCTTCTTTGAAATCTTCTTGACTTGAGATTTTGAGCGTGGTTTCTCCTCCCTCTCTAAGCATGCCACTTAAGTTTCATAGTTTGGCTAAGTTTGAATTTTTTGACTTTGGGCACTTAAATAAATTTTTAGAAGAGGAGTTCTTGGTTTTCAGGAAAGTTAGTGTAAAACCCTCTGATATACAATGGAGGAGTTACCACAAACTCCTCCGGTCTACACTGGAGGATTTCCCTCCAACAACTCTGGTAATCATCAAGGTGCTTTTTGTGAATTTCTCTGAAGCACCAAACTTACCATCGCATGACTTCACATAAATTCGTCCATTTTGACCGTAGGAGTTCATATAAACTCCTCCAGTCAAACCAGAGGAGTTGACATCTTACCTTCCAATAACCATTGTTATTCTTTGTGTTAAGTCCTCTGGTACACACTAGAGACTTTGATGCAAAATCCTCCAGTGTGTCCCAGAGGACTTCCCTCCACCATCGTCGATGTGATCCTTTTAAAACCTCCGACCACATTTATTTTCCCATTGGCTATAAAAGGGAACATGTTCCCCAACTCTTAAACATTGTCTACCAAGTGCCCAAACGAGAAATAAATCACCAAGAAGCAAGAGATAAAGCCCAAAAATTCATCACCCTCCACACATCGCCATCATTTACATGGAAACTATCCAGGTAAGCCCTGAATCACCCATACCCTTTTATCTCTTGCTTGTTTATGTTGTTGGGGTTAGGTTTTTTCTTTTTTTTAAATAACGTGTTAAAATTTTCGGCTTGCCTTTCAATCCATAACCTTCCCCACCCTTGACGTCATTGTCCTTGGGATCAAGCTCCTCAACCGACTCCATGCACAACTCATGTTCCTTCTCGACCCAATCTTTCTCTACTCACCTATACCTAGTTTCATATTTTCCTTGAGAACCATAATCAAAAGTTTCTAACCTAATTGGTAACATCTTCCTAAACTCATACCATTGATACTATGCACAGGTTTACCCTATCCATTCTACTCGCGAAGTAATTTAGCCAAAGCCCAAGTCACTAGATGGTCTCCAAGCTCGAGTATAACCAAGACTTACTTTCCTTTAACCAAACCCTTTCAAAAAGGTAAAGGCCAAACTGCCCACAACCTCCACGCTCAAATATAAAACTCTAACTCAATCCCGAGAGCGAGGTAAAATCTAATATATTTTTTTGGAAAAGTTAGTACAGAGTCCTTTGTTCTAATCAAATTTTTTCACATCAAGTTCTCTAATTTGGTCAGAGTGTTTTAAATTAATTTATCCAGATTATGAAAGAAATCAATGCTTCATCGACGATCTAAGTATCCACTCCCCTGATCCATTCGGGAAAATTCATATAAAATTCTCTAGTTTGCACCAGAGAAGTTAACGCAAATATCTTTGGTTCCCATACTAACACACTAGTGTACTTTTCACAATTTGAGTTGGTCCGTCGAATAATTTTCTGCAAACCTCCCCGGTATATTCGGAACCTTTCGTACGAATTATCCCAGTGCACACTGGAGCCTTTTACATTAACTTCTCTAGTACCCACGCTTATCCACCGACAAGATTTGTATAAAGTGATCCAATCTTTTCGGAGACTTTTCCGTAAACTTCTTTTGATTATAAAATGGTCATCGATACACTTCATGTAAACCCTTATGATATCCATCAGAACAGTTCGTAAGAACTACTTTTCTTTCAAGCCTATTGATATTTTCAATGTGTTTTTCTCTATAGATTTTCACCAAGATTTAAACAATTCTTACTAGTATACTCTCATCATTTGATGATGACTCCCCACCTAGTATCAACATAAGTGAATCTTCAGCTACTACACATAGATTACTTTAACAAACTCATTTTTGTGCCTAATCATGCTTATATCTTTGGATTAATCCCATTTTTTATTTGTAGATTCAAACATGTCCCCGAGGAAGAAGGAAACTAGCAAAACACCTGCCACCAAGGCCTTCGGGAGTGGTTGTCATATTGAATATGAGTCAGACATTATCAGAGAAACATATAATGACACCTTTGGATTCCTAGAAAAGTGAGAAGATGTATTCAGATGGGGCGATGTCTATTATATGTTTAAAAAGTAGAACTTTCCTACTGATGTTGAGGACCAAGATGAACTCAAGATTTTCAAGAATATAAGAAATTCTAGGATACATAGAGTAGCATCCTACTTTGTTGTATTCCCTTGTGATGATGCCATCATCTGGATACTTAAATGTGGACTTGGGGAATAGGTACATTTGCAATGTTAGGGGATAACTTATATCGTCATTTAGGCCCAAAGATCTATCCAAATGTTATCATCTAGAGAAGGGGACCAAGAAGCTAGACATCGAACTTCTTGGCGATTTCAAACATATATCCAAGGATCTATTTTGCATCTAGTACAAGCCAGATCAGTAGTTCAAACTCAAACCCACCAACAGATATCCCATGACCATAATAAGAAATCCTTATCAATACATGGTGTCCATGTTATGCAGGTTGTATGGGGAGCAAGAAGCCTCCAAATTTCCTCTATCATATATGTCATTGATTTACCACTATGCAAACAAAGGATCATCGTTCAACTAGGACAACATACTATCAACAAACCTAGAAGAAGCCATCATAGTGGTCATAGAATCCCAGCATGGGACCTTCTCAAGTTTCCATATGTCTTTGTACCTCATAGACACCATGTGTGTGGCCCACCAATACCCAAACATGGAATGGGCATGGTAGTTGTCAGACCTGACCATTCATATATATTGCAAAGTGCTATGGGATCATAAGTACAAAATAGAGTACCAAAATATCTATGAGCACTTCCTGGCTCTGTTATATGAGTTCAATTTTTGTATGCTAGCCCCATGTATGACGGACAAAGAAATAGTCGTCATCAAGAGGATTGGGGATTGGTACTTGATGGAACACGACACTTACATCGGGGTATATGAAGCTATAAAATCCCCCCACCTACTTTCTCGGTTTGTACCAGACAAACTAGTACTTCAAAAAGTGGCATATAAAATGGTGATCAATGGAGTAGGGGGAGTTTTTTACAGGGATAAGAAGGCTATATGGCCATGATCCGAAATTGATCTTCAAAGACTTGGATAAGTTTTAAGAATGTGTTCAATGACCAATTAGGAATTAAGGAAAGAAGAAGAACTTAATGAGAGATTATAGTAGCCATCATAAAGAAATGTAGATCAGAATATAAGCACAAAGAAAAACAAACCATAACAACAAAGTTGTTAACTGAGTTCGACAAGATTTCCTACGTCTCTGGGCCTTTGTCTCAATGGGTGAGGATTTCTTATCTCTCTTCAATGCTTCAAAAGTACATCAGAAAAGTGTCAAAAGGATTAAAAACTGGTTTGGTTGTGTTCTTCTCGACCTCAAGAATCCAACACAACTGACGACACTAAAAAAGTTTGAGCGTAGCTCCCGGAATTGGCCTCCAAAGTTCACTTCCTCAATGGCTTCCCTGCATAAAAATGGCTTCAATCTTCATAAAATCATCATACATTCTGCTAATATGAACCTCTTGGTTTGTAAAAAACCTATTATTTATATAGGATTTGAGTTGGTGATCCTATCCCAACTTCCTCCCAATATCTAGCCTCAAATCGGGCTTCAGATCCCCTAAAACTGGACAAAATCTCCCAAAATCAGCATAAAAATCCACAAAAATCATAATATATAGTTATAAAACCCATTATTGGAAAAAAATTGGGTGCAACACCCTTTCTCTAGGCCCCTGGGCATATGGGGCGTTTCCATATGGCCCTGGGCTAAAAGATGACGCATTGGCCCCTTATCCTCTGGTCCTGGTCATGTGTGCATGCTCCATGTGGCATGTGACCTTAACTCCCACGCACCCTCCAAACAATTGGCTCCTAGTTCTTATCCCTCGGTCACGTGGGGTTCCAAGTTGCCTCACGCTGGCCCCCTCAGACCGAGACTTAGCCCAAAAAACCTGCCACAATTCAATTTAAAATTAATTTTGTTTGGTTGTTTAAACAAGCACCAACCACGCCCATGTGGCTAGCGCATGTGGTGAGTCTATTTCTTGTCCCGGAGGTCAAGGGTTCGAAACCCTCAGAGGCGGAAAACATTTTTGACCCCAGCCAATTTTGGCAAAATCTGGGGTGCCACATGGCGCCCTCTGATTAGGCCACATGTCCCCCTATGATTCATCCATACAGTACAATCAATACACAATCAACAACCCAGTCAACATGCATAGTTAGCTGCCACATCATTGTTGTACAACCACGTGTCGTTCCACGTTAGCGTTTGTACTGCCAAGTCACCTTCCCAATCAGTTGCCACGTCATCATCCGTATTTCCCAATCACCCTGCCATGTTAGCATCTGTATAACCACCTGGCATCCATACTTCCATGTGTCAGCCTCTCATTGGGCCATGTCATGTACGTACTGCCACATGTCACGTCCGTATAGTGCCACATGTCATTTTCGTACTGGTCCAACTCAGCCCAAAAATGCCAAAACCAAGTGACATGTGTCACCTCCTCATGTTGTCATGTGTCCTACTGATGTCACCTGTCGTACTATTGACGTCAGCAATACGGCCTGTTGACTTTGACTAGTTTGACTTTTTGCTTCTTTGGGAAATCGATCACAACGCAATATCTTTCACATACGATGTCCATTTGCGGAAAACATTATATGGTCGGAATCAGTGCGACAAGCCCGACACAATGGCGTTAGTTTCATCTAATTCAGAGAACTTTGATTTTTAGGCCTCCCTGGATCCATTTTGGATCAGGCCACCACTCCCATTATACATTAGCGCCTACTTTTTTGCAAATAAAAAACAGGCTAGGGAAGAAGTGGATGCACTTCTATCATTCCACTTCGAAGAAGAGAGGTTCAGGAGGCACGACCTAAAGAAGGTTGTCAAAGAGCATTTCAACAAGATAGGTGTGCCTTGGGAGTACACATCAGAGGTTCGGGAAGAAGAAGAAGTACACTATAACATATGGACTTATGACGAAGTCGTATTCAAGAGACAAGGCAAGACCATAGGGAGGATTGCAGATGAAGAAAAGGCAAGAGAAGAGGCCAAAAAGAAGGAAGAAGAAGAAGTAGCGGAAAAAGGATCTGTTGCAACTACATATGTGCAATCAAGATCTGTTGAGGAAGAAGAAACAATAGCAGATAAGAAGACGAGGAAAAAAGAAAAGGTCTAAAAGAAGAAGAATGGTGTTGCTAAAAAGAAGAGGAATATTATCGAGGAGGCTAAATCCAAGGCCAAATTTGATGCAGCAGCAACCACAACATAAGAAAAAGTAAAGGCAGTTGCCTAGAAGGAAGCCGAATAAAAATCCGTAATTGAAAAGGCGACAACAGATGCAGCAGCAATGGCAGAGGCAGCGGAAAAAGTGGTTAGGGAAGCTACCAACAAAGAAACCGAAGAAGAACGACAAAAGAAGGATGTTGAAAGAAGAAACAACGATGCTCAACCGATGGACACTGTTATCCCAGAGATATCAACAACATGTGCCAACGAACATACACAATTTAATCGGCTAGGTTTGGGACTTTGTACTCCATTCAAACCAAGTGAAGTACCCAACCTAAAGAAATTCACATATGGAAAAGTGTCACGAAGGATTGTGCAAGAATAAGTGAAGAAAGTGCCAGTGACTGGGGGAAATCCGATTTCAGTTCTCACACAAACCCCAATAACAGGAAAGGTCGGTGAATAGTCATTCGCCATAGCCTCTGTTGGCTCCACTTTCATGAACTCCACATAAGATAACGTTCGAAAATTACACCAACAAAACCTGGAGAAAGAAGTAAGGATCAAGGAACTAGAGGAGAAGTTGCAATAGGTAAAGATCGATGAGGGCAGCCTTCAAAGATTCATGGAAAGTATAGAGAAGGTCAAAATGGAGCTAGAGGAAGTTGTAATTGACATGTATTCCCACTTGTTCATGTTCCAAGATATAGCTGCCACCATCATCGATCAACAAAGCAGGGTAAAGGCCAAGAATACATAGATGAACACTATACAAGAGGTTATAGATGATATAGACATGTGGATTGCATAAAATCATGATGCACCGGTCTAACTCCTTCTCCCTTCAAGCATGGAGAGAAAAACAAATCTCTATTCATTGGAGAGTTGTTAGCAAGTTGGACAAAGGGCAGACAAAGAAACAACTAGCCATATTTACCCCTTTGTGTTCTCTCATCCACTCAATGGACTTTGCATTGGGCATACCACCAATAACCAAGCCAAATATGATGTTGTGATTGGTTTGTTAGTTGATGTCATTGAACACCACATCAGTCACCTTCGTATTTTTTCTCAATTCCCAGCTTCTCATCATGCAATTGAATGTTGTTTATCATCTGTGTAAGCCTATCCCTTTTAGAAAGTATTTACGAGTTAGAATTTCGGTGCAATCATTTGAATCAATTTCATTTAGCCATGTGCCCATAAAACAAAACAATTTTATAGATATTATTGTGAATAACATTCTAGATTGGCATTTAACACATGCATACATAAGAAGATAACATTTTGCATTCACATCTAATTTATCATGCATCATCCTTTGTAAATTAAATCACATAGATTGGCAATCCACATTTTCAATTCAAAAACTATATGCACAAGTATATATATATATATGGTTTTGCATGGAGCCCACTACTCTAAATCTAGGGCATGTTGATAGCATGCTACATACATAAAAAGCAAGGGGCCTAAGGCCCATCAAACTACCCATCTCCCCATCCTCATTGAATGGAGGTTCATGAGCTAATGGAATTATACCCCCTAGAAATATATCTGACACATTAGCTAGCCATCACTACTCTCCTAACAATTAGGCACTGCTCTAGCGATGCTCTTATACACACTCTTGCATAAGTGTCATCCAACTCATGTCATTCATGCTCAAACACCCCTACCAGCAATATCTCTAACCTCTAACTCATTTCTTCTAAGCCCTTCTAAAGAGTATTCTCATGTTTTCCTAATTTGATTCTTTGTTTAGAAGCCTTTGTTTCCTTGAAGCATTAAAGTAGGTACACTTTTTAATTCCACTATACATTAATAGAATTTCATTAATAGAGTTTGAAAATGATAGATATAGTTTAAGAATAGAGTTTCTAATTATTACACTCATTATGTATGTGATTGATTCCCAACCATCAAAATAATATTTTTTTCACACCATAATCACAAATTGCACAATAGTTATTAAAAACATGTATATGCTTTTGTAAAATGTAAATGTATAAGTTAAGAACTTCATTCATAACATCTATTGAATTTTCTAATATTCCTAATCTTTCTCATTCATTTGGTCTTGTCTTGATAATAAATTAAGCATTGCAAATCCAAAATGTCAACTATGAATTCTATGACACACAAAAACAAATAGTTAAAAATATATTTATCAATTCCAAAACAAAAAATGTGAGACATTTTTTCAACGTATATGAGGAGGTTTTCCACCTCTCAGAATGAAAATAGGTTCTATTATTAGTAGCACTAGAAGAGAAGCAAAGCCATGCAAATTCTATAGATATGAGTAAGAAAGGGTACATTGCAATACCTTAGTGTTGTGATGGATTAGGTTCTAACACAGGGCTTCTTATGCAGATATACACTGCTAACGTGTGCTTATAAAATGTAATATTCTATGAGAAACTAATTCATTTAATCATATTAATTATTATTTAACCGGTGTGGTTTCTCATAATTTGAGGGTTCTATGCAACAACCTTTAGGCAATATTCAATATTTATTGAGGTAGTCTATGTCTCGGGGAAGACAAAATTTGTAGTAGGGTAGGATGTTACACGTTCTCCATACTACATGAGCGTCATGGATTACGTTAAGGTAGATTCTCAAATTTATTAAAAAAAAAAAATTACGTCTCAGCCAAGAAATAGTGCCAAAAAATTTGGACCGTGTTTCTTTATGCGGATAGTTTATCCATGAAATTTGAATTTAGAACGAAGGAAGTGAAAATGACGGGAATTTGACTTTGATTTTTTATTGCGTTCTTCCCTTTTGAATGTTTATCTTGTCATTATTTTAGTCGTTGATGCAACTTAATTAGCATCTCACGAAATGACTTATTTAGAGAAATATTGAAAGTAATATTTAGAAAATAAAAATGTTGAGGGTGAAATACGTCATCATGTCATTATTTTAGTTGTTAATGCAACTTAATTAACATCCCAGGAAATGATTTATTTAGAGACATTAAAGTAATATTTAGAAAATAAAAATGTTGAGGTGGAATATGTCATGTCTCGAGGGGTTAGTGTCAATATGGGGTCTTAGGGTTAATATGGAGTCAAAAATGGTTATTCGGAATTGGTTAACGATGATTAATGGTTAGTGAGTTATTAAGATTAGTTAGTTGGATGTTAGTGAATTATTTTAAAAGGAATTTACAAATTCGACGTGTTAGTGGATTATATTAAAAGAAAATACTTACATATTCGGGGGTTAGTGGATTATGTTAAAAAACTATTTACAAACTCAGGGGTTAGTGGATTGAGTGGTTGATGTGTTAGTTTGTGGGTTAGGTGTAGGTTGTTAGTTGTGGTAGGTGACCAATGTTCATTGATAATCAACATTAACCATCACAGGCCCAATATGGGTTAGGGGGGCATGGGTTAATGGGTTATTAGATCAACCAAGGTCAACGATGGTGAACCGTGATCAATTATGGTTTTCCATGGACAATTATGTCCACTATGGTCCATATTGTCAATGAGGGTAGAGGGTTGATGGGTTAATGGGATTATTAGAATAGAAGGTTTGTGGGTGATAGGATTATTGGGTTGCATGATTAATGGATTAGTGGAATATAAGTGGGCAAGTCGTTCATGGGCATGTGGTCTAGGGGTGAGTGGCTCATTATGATTAATATGATGTACCATTGTGAATATGGTCAATAGAGGTCAACCATGGTCAACATAAGTCAA
>ML792349.1:492796-507587 GCA_009831015.1 Picea engelmannii
TCAAGTGTTAGTGAATCACTAGACTTAGTGGTTGGAGGATTATAGTGGTGTTATTAGAGGGACAAAGAGGGTTGAACATGTTGTTGGGGATTTGAAACTTTCTAGGATTAGTGGCAATGTTGTTGCTTCACCAACCAACCAAGCTCCCGTAACATTTAATAGTAGTATTAATTATTTGTTACTTATTATTATGATTTTATTGTCCCGAAGCTCGACAGTTTTTTCTAGTGGGGCTTCTTCATGTCCTTGGGCCTCCGACTAGGGCCAGCCTACGACCATGTCTTTTTTCCAGTCTTCCTTTTCACCGTAGTTTCTTTCCGTCCCTCCCCCCTCCTCAGTAAGTCGCCTTGTGTCTCCTCAGAATGAATGTATTTCCCGATTGGTGCCTTAGGTACCCTACTATTTGTGGACTTTGTTCCCCTCGATTTCGAGGTGGATCCCTCTGACCTAGACCCTATCTTTATGTTTGATGTGGAATTTATTGCCCTTTAGAAAGGAAGATCACCAGCCCCGTTAGATCCTCTTCAGTTGTCAATCATGCCAAATGGATGGAGCAAGGATCTAGGTGTGGCTCAAGAAGAGTTTGTGTCTTCTAGATCAGATGAAGTGCCTTTGATCAAGATTTAGGAGCGAAACGAACTGATTAACAGACTTAATACAATAAACACAGAGATATGAAGAACAACACAGTTATCCAGTGAACAATATCTTCTATTGAATAAATGAAATAGGATGAAACTATAAAACTGCAGAACTGAAACACTTGCTCTAATGGTGGTAGCTATCTCTGAGAAGAGATGTGGTTGCTACACGCATTTGTCTGAGCAGAAATCCTTACAATGAGGCTCCATAGGCCTTTTTAACATTATTCATGAATTCCAAAACCCTAGACATCCAAAAACCTAACCCTAGGAGATGAAACGCCAAAAGTTATGTGGGCCCCTATGGGTAAGTTGGTACCTCAACTTCCCGGGGTCGTAACTTTTGCATACGACCTTCGTTTTAGGCACGTGATAGCCCCTTGGAAAGGTCTTTTCGAGAACTACACATTACATGTCAAACTCTGACTTTGTATACAGTTTGAATGTGGCGAGCCAAAAAAACATTATTTAGGGCCCCAAAACGGCCCTGGAAGTACAACAAGATGTGTTGACATGAAAACATACAAAACAATCCAGTTGGGTTAAGTGGGAGGCCACCAGTATCCACCTGGAAGATGTGTAGGCATTCAAACAGCCCCGGAAGTGTAGAACCCACAATTACAAAGAAGTACAAAAGAACGTGCTAAACTAAAAACTATCAAGAGGAACCAGTTGGAATAGGTGGGTGGCCACCAATATCCACCTGGATTGGTCCTCCCCCCTTAGGAAGAAATGGTCTCCATTGCGTTGAGTTCCCCCACAAGGTGAGGAAACTTCTGTTGAATTTGACCATGGGTGAGCCACTTTCCTTGGTGGAGGAGTTGCCCTACCTTGACAACCCCATAAAGCTAGATCCTTTGCTAGCGAGTGCCCTTGACATGTGTGTTCATCATCTGATCAGTGGATGCATGTTCCATGCAGTCAGGGTTGAGCTATGTTGGTGTCAGTTGTTCTGTGATCTTGGAGGTGTCCAATAATGGTGGAAAATATGTCGAAGGCGGTCCACATTGAACATTGGGTGCAAGCCAAGGAAGGGTGGAGTGTTGAGTTCAAAAGGATTGCTACCCACAACCTTGGTGATGGTGTAAGGCCCATAGTGAAGTGGGCGGAGCTTCCGATGTGGCCATGTAAGACGCTCCTTCTGCAAATGCAACTAGACCTTGTCTCCAATCTGAAACTAGTGAAATACCTTGTGTTTATCATGGCATTTCTTGTACTTAGCATTGGATTTATGCAAAATATCATGGACCTCTTGGTGGATGTGTTGAATCCGCTCAATGAATCTGGTGGCTTTGTCGGTGTCATACTGAACATGGGAAGAGTCTGTCTGTGTGGTTGCAATAGGTAGTGCAACATAAATGGGACCCAAGGGTTGGAATGCTAGTCCCACCTGAAATGGGATATGGTTGGTGGAGCTATGGAGATCCATGTTGTAATTGTGTTGAGCATAGGGGAGACTCTCATCCCATGTATGTGGATTCTTAGAGTTTTACATGCGCAGGATGTGCACAATCATCCGATTGAAGACCTATATTTGGTCGTCTATTTAGGGGTGGAAAGCAGTGGATTTAGTGAGCTTGGTGTCCAACAGTGACTAGAGACTCGACCAAAATGTGTTGAGGAACCTGTTGTCCCGATCGAAGATGATGGTCTATGGTATCCCAAAATGGACCCACACTCATTCGAAGAAGAGCTTGGAAGTATTTGTCGTTGTGATGTTCTTCTTGCAGGCTGTGAGGATGGCCATCTTCGAAAACTTATCAATGACCATAAATACACAATCATTTCCTTGCTTGGTGGACGGAAGGTCGGACATGTAATCCATCGAGATAGATTACCAAGGCTTCTTGGGGGTGAGAAGAGGGGTATATAAGCCTTGATTCTTGATGGATGGCTTGGCAATGGCACAGACAGTGAAAGATCTGATATACTTGTTAACATCATGTCGAAGTTTTGGCAAATAAAAATGTTTCTGGAGAATGGCCACAGTTTTCTCCACGCTAAAATGTCCTGCCATCCGACTGTAGTGGGCTTCCAAAATCAGCTTTGTATGTTTGATTGCAGGAACATAGAGATGGCCCAGATGGCATAACAACCCGTCCTGAATGTGAAAATCGGTGACAATCATGCATGTACCCAAGAGCTGATAGGTAGTGGTGAAGTTCGGATCTTGCTAATAAAGTTGGGGCCACTCAGATGTGTCGTGTCCACAGGAATGGATCATAGTGGTGAGTGCAGCCACAGGAGGTTGATTGAGGCATTCAGTGACACAATTTGTGCTCCCTGTCTTATACTTGATGTTGATATGAAACTGTTGCAGGTAGGTGGATCACTTATGATGGTGGTCGTTCTACAACTTCCCTTGTGTCTTTATGAATTGCAGAGGTTTGTGATCAGTGTGGATTATCATCTCCTTTCCTAGAATGTAATGTTTCCATTGACGACAAGCTTGTACAATGGAGTACATTTCCTTGTCATAGGTGGGGTATTTTCGAACAGTATCGAAGAGTGTCTCACTGTGGTATGCCATCAGATGATCATGCTAAGTGAGAATTGCGCCTACAGAATAGTCAAATGCATCAGTATCAATCTCGAACGGTTGTTGCAAATCGGGCAAGGAGAGTACTGGATCTGAGAACAAGCAATGCTTCAGATCATCAAATGTTCATTGTTGTTCCTTCCCCCACATGAAATTTTCCTTGTCACCTCCCTTGGTCACATGGTTGAGGGCCCATGCAACATGGGAGAATCCCAACAGCAACTATCGGTAGAAGTTGTCCAGTCCCAAGAAGCTTCGAGGCTCGTTAGTGTGGTTGGGGTTGGCCAATCATGAATGACTTGGATCTTAGCAGGATCAACATGTACCCCATGCTCATCAACAACGTGTCCCTAGTATTGGACCATGTTCATGCCAAAGGAACATTTTTCCAAGTTGGCATATAGCTTGTGTTGTCACAAAGTGCTCAAAACCTATTGAATATGTCGCATGTGCTCCTACCAAGTTTTGTTGAAGATAAGGATGTCATCCAAATATACCACCACAAAAGAGTTGGTGAAGGGTCTCAATACATCATCCATCAACCTCATGAAAGTGGTTGGTGCATTTGTTAATCTAAAGAGCATGACCAACCATTCAAAGATACCTTCTTTATATTTGAAATATTTCTTCCATACATCAGTTGGTTCGATGGGAACCTGATGGTAGACAGACTTAAGGTCAATCTTGCCAAAGAAATTTGCCCCTTTGAGTTGGTCAAGAAGTTTATCAATCCTGGGAATTGGGTACCGGTTTCTTACTGTGATTTTGTTTAATGCTCTGTAATCAATGTAGAGTCGCCAGGTCTCATCCTTCTTCTACACCAGTACAATCGGGCTTTTGCAAGGGGAGGAGTCGGGTCAGATGTGCCCCTTTTGAAGAAGCTCTTGGATCTGATGCTTGATTTCTTCATTTTCCATCAGCAAGCGATGATAGACTGGTCCATTAGGCAGAGGTGCACCTGGGGTTATATCAATTGGATGCTTGACTTCGCAATGCATTTGTACCCCAATGGGTGAGGAGAAGATTTATTTGTACTCTTCCATGATCACGTCCACTTGCTTCTATTGCAAAGAGAGGCTCTCTGTAGAGGCCACGGATGTGGCGAGGACCTTCTGCTTACTGTGAGCACAGATCACAAAGAAGAAAAACTTCTTGGTCTGTGAAATGACCTTACTACACTGCTTAGTAGAGATCAAAGAAATAGTAGTAGGCAGCGCTACCTCTGGTATCATGTACAATTGTTTACCCAAAGTAATAATAACACTACGGGGTCTAGACTCATACACAACATGATGCATCCAAAAATATGGTTGTCCTAAAATAACATCACAAACTTCAAGGGGAGAAATATCACACAATACCTCATCTTTGAAATGCTTGATGTCTTAGGGCAGACGACATTGTTGGCTGACACAGAGGTCTCTTCCTTGGTGAAGCAAGCCAATGGTGTAGGGTTGCGGGCGCAGTGTCGTCGGAAATTCTAGTCGCTTGAAGACCTCTATTGAGATCAGGTTCTTCTCACTACCGCTATCGATAATGAATTGAAGTTGATCCCCCTTTACCCACATCTATGAGTGATAGAGTCGTTCCCCTTTCTCTGGTTCTTTTGGTTCGCTTGGTTGGAGTTTGGTGGTAGCAACAGTGGCACTGGGTTCAACATCGATAATTCGCTTCCCTCCTTTTGGATTTGATTCAGAGTCAAAATCAACCTCTGACTTGGAAGCCTTCATCTCGACCACGAGTGACTGCTTGGAGCAACATTCTTCAATGTTGTGCCAAGGGATTTTATGGTATTCATGCCATTTTCCCATGTCCTTCTTCATCTTCTCATTTCCCTTCTTGTGTTGCGACTTGGACTGGTTGCCCTGAGAGTGGCCACCTTTTCTCTATCCCTTGGTGTGTGGGTTGGGGTCTCCTTTGCCCTTCTTCGGCTGTGAGGAGTTTGCAGATCCAAAATCTTGCCTCTTCTGCTTAAATTTATGCTCGATCTTGACAACATATCTATAATTTGTACCCAATGAGGCGATGTCCATAAACTCCATTTATGTTTGAATGTATCTATGAAAACAACCATGGTATTTGAGCACCAAATGTCACTTAGAGTCTTTGATACCCAATTTTGTGTGTAGGGTATGGAAAATATTGGTGAAATATGGTACTGTCTGATACCTTTCTTGACGCAAGGTGGTCCATCTGGTGTACTGGTCCTCGTAGCTTCCAACAAGGTAGTATTGTTCTTTAATGGCATCCCAGAAGGAATCCCATGTAGGGGAAACCAAAAATATTGTATATTCCTCTATGGACCTTTGCTCAAAGTAAGTGTCCCAATAATCCTTAACATGGGGGATGGATTTGAGGAGTGCAAAAGTAATATTTTCCCTATCGAAAAAATTGTGGACCGAAAAATACCCTTCGAGCGGATTCAACCATTTATCTATACATCTGCATCTATCAGTCCTTCAAATAATGGAATATCAAAATTTACTTGTGCCTTGAAGGGGGTTGCATGGCTGCTTGATGAACATGCTTCTCCTGTGGGCAGTTGCCAAAGGATCTGCACAAACTTTTCCATCATTTCGTTCCTTTGTCGCTCAAGGGATTCCTCAAGTAACATTCTAAAATGATCTCTTGATCCCTCATCTTTCTTTTCATCTCCCATGGGTTGTTTTCGGGCTCGGAACGACCGATCTTGCAATGACTTGATTGATTTGAGTCCCAACTTCTTGTACTCGAATCTTGTCGGGGACATGCATGAAGAAAAGTAAATGAAGAGCATATCGCTATGATACCACTGATACGTATTTAGGATCGGAACGAACTGATTAACAGACTGAATACAATAAACACAGAGATATGAAGAACAACACCGATATCCATTGAACAATATCTTCTATTGAATAAATGAAATAGGTTGAAACTATAAAACTTCAGAACTAAAACACTTGCTCGAATGGTGGTAGTTATCTCTGAGAAGAGATGTGGTTGCTACGTGCATCTGTTTGAGAAAGTATCCTTACAATGAGGCTCCAGAAGCCTTTTTAACATTACTTATGAATGCCAAAACCCTATACATCCAAAAACCTAACCCTACGAAATAAAACACCAAAATTTATGTGGGCCCCTATGGGTAAGTTGGTACCTCAATTTCTCGGGGTCGTAATTTTTTCATACAACTTTTGTTTTAGGCGCATGATAGTTCGTTCGAAAGTTCTTTTCAATAAATACACATTACGTCGTCAAACTTTGACTCCGTCTACAATTTGATTGTGGCAAGCCAAAAAAAACACTGTTTAGGGCCCAAAAACGGCCCTGGAATTACAACAAGATGTGCTGACATGAAAACATACAAAATAAGCCAGTTGGATTAAGTGGTGTAGCATCCCCAGTCTCCCAAGCTGGGGAAAGCCACTAAAATCAATCTCTGATACCAATTTGTAGCATTCCCAGCCCTCCATGATAGGTACACACCACCTAAAAACTTCTCTAATGCTATGATATACATATATATCTAATGCAAATTTAAACAGACATAAACATCTTGCTACAATATAGATTAATGTGGAAATAACAGTAAGCCTACTCATGCAATAGATACATGCAATACTCATAACAATATAATACATGTGCAAGATGCATAACATACAATTAACATAGAATTGGTACTTATCTTTTATGAGAAGACCACCGACTGTGTGCATGCCTTCCATGAACCTCCCAGCATTAGACCACGCTGCTCATCACTCTCAGCAGTGGGTCACCCCCGATTTGGGACTAAACTCTGCCCAGGGTAAAATAAGTCCTAGGCTAGGCTGAGACTATGGAAAGTGGCACAATACAATAGGAAGGATTCTCTCCAAGGAGCCTACTTACACCCACTGCTCACATACTCTCATTCCCCACATTCTTGTCCCACCTCGGGAATATACACCTTCATTGTTACAAAGTCCATCAAGTACTCCACTTCCCTTCCAAGGCTTCAACAACAGGATGGATTAGGAATCCTCAAAGCTCTATAGTTGCTACTATACTCCCTCCAGGAGAAATCAATTCCCCAACAAACTTTGTTACATGGAAAGATCTTCTCACAGGCATGACAACCTGCTTCTTCAACCCACGAGCTTGACAACCCATCTCTTCAAACCACATGCCTGACAACCTGGTTCTTCTGTCTAGCTCTTAAATCAACTAGATAACCATAGTAGAAAAAATGGGTAAGGAAAATAATGGCTCAACAATTACAGAGGTTCACAATGGCAGAGGTTTCAACAATGGTATAAATGTTTGACTACGTGTCTGCTTAGTGCACGACTTAATGGAACAAAGGATGGAAAGTATGGTCAGAATGGTGAGAGAGAACTCGTGAGGAGAGATCACAAGAATGGTTGTGAACCTCTACAACGATGGAATTTCCTACATAAATTTGCATATGTCTTGGATGACACTTGGCTCTCCAGGAGCTCGTTCCTCTCCACTTGGGGTTCATTCCTCTCCACAAAGGAACTTAGGATAACAAGGTTTATTTCCCAAACCTTAGTAATTTAGGAAATACATTATAATATTCCCTTGGGTTAAGCCCCCAATATTAGCCCCTACTTCCTAGTCTCACAACCCCCTTCCCTTTCCCTTCATAGTGGAGATTATTCCCCCATAACTCTTTCTTCGTGGTTGGTCTACACACAACTATGTATTTTTATTAGTGATCTGCACAATTATATATACACAATCAAGCTCACTGACCTTAGCATCTAGGCTCTCTGATCTAAAACACACATAATCCTTCCAGCTTATAAACATTTGGCTCACCAACCTATAAACATCATTAAACATCATTACAATTCAACAGGGTTTTGGCCTTGGGGTATTACAATCCCCTCCCCTTATTTATGCACTATCCTCAGTGCAACTCATTTCCATAACATCAATAAGATTTTCAAAATATTCAAAAAGATGCGGGTATTCTAACTGCATCACATCTTCATGCTCCCAAGTTGCATCCTCAGGATCGTACCAGGTCCATTGGACCTTTACAATCCCTATGGATCGATTCTAGAGTTGTTTTATTTTCTGGTCCATAATGCATACTAGATGCACTTGAAAAGTGCTTTCTTGCTCCACCTAAATCACATTCCAAACAATAACATGATCAACATCAAGTATATATTTATTAAGCAATGATACATGGAATACATTATGTATAGACATAGATGCAGGTAATGCAAGCATGTAAGCTACTGAACCAATCCTCTCTAAGATTTCAAATGGCCCACAATATCTCGCTGCCAACTTGGAACAGTTTCCCAACTTCAAGGAACTTTTGTTGGCCTTCACCTTCAAGAAAACATGGTCACCCACTTTAAATTGCATGTGAGTTTTGTTCTTGTCAACAGAGATAGTCTGCCTGTCTTGAACAACCTTTAAGTTATGTTTAATCTTCAGCATTTTCTCTTCCATTTATTTGAGCAACTCTGGCCCAATCACTGCTCTGTCAGTTGGGTTGTCCCAACTTACTAATGTGTTGCAATTTCTTCCATAAAGTGACTCAAATGGGCTCATTTTCAGTGATACCTGATACCCATCGTTGTAGGCGAATTCTACCAAGTGCAGAACATCTTCCCATTCAGATGGTTTGTCCATCACGTACATCCATAGCATATCCTCTATCACTTGGTTCACTCTCTTTGTTTTCTCATCAGACTCGGGATGATAAGTTGTGTTGAAGTTCAGATTTGATCTGAACCCTTTGAATTATTCCTTCAAGAACTTTGAGGTAAACTTTGGGTCTCTATCAAACACAATTGTCTTGATTGCCTTGTGAGTAACATTTATAGGAATGAAATGGGAAACTTTAGTAAGCCTGTCTACCACTGTCCACCACCACCATGATAGCATCATGTTGCTTGTTTGTTCGAGGCAATTTGGTGATGAAATCCATTGTCACCACTTCCCACTTCCACTCAGGAATGGGTAATGGGTGCAGCAAACCAGTTGGGTGTCTATGCTCAACCTTGACCCTTTGACACTCCAAACATTTAGCAATGTATTCAACAATCTCCCTCTTCATGCATGACCAATAATAGTGGCTCTTGACTACTGAAATTGTTTTCTGATATCTTCAGTGCCCAACATAAGGTACATTATGCATATCTTTTAAAATCGTATTCCTCAATTCAAGAGAATTGGGTACATAAATTATGTTCATGTACAAGATAATTCCATCAATTCCCAATTCATAATCTTCAACTTTCTGTTGCATTTTACCTTGGTGCAATTTTGCTACTAATTCCATGTACTGCAAATCTACTTTTGCAACCTCATAAATTCTACCTTTAAGATCAGTCTAATACATGCTAATGGTTGTAGCTTGCAGTTCATGCACTCTCTGTCTATGTGCATAAACCACTTTGTTCTATTTTCTCTTGATGTGCTTGATATCAAAGTCATATTCACAAAGGAATTCCAACTATCTTCTCTGCCTGGCATTCAAATTTGGTTGATCAAAAAAATATTTCAAATCATTATGGTCTGTCCTCAACTCAAACATTTTTCCCATGAGGTAGTGCCTCCATTTCTTCAAGAGATGCACTATGGCTGCCAACTCCAAATCATGAGTGACATAAATACTTTGACGCTCTTTCAATTTTTTGTACTCAAAACATGTCACAAACCCATTTTGACTGAGGACTCCATGAAGTCCTTCTTTGCATGCATCTGTGCAAACCAAAAAATCTTCATTCAGATCAACAATTCTCAGAATTGGAGCACTAGTTAACAACTGCTTCAATTTTTGGAAGCTCTCTTCACATTATGTTGTCCATTGAAACTTCACCCCCTTCCTTTACAAGGAAGTGACTGGGTAAGAAATTCTCGAAAACCCTGCAATGAACCTTCTGTAGTAGCCAGCTAGACCCATGAAGGATATGAATTCTGTCACATTCTTAGGTGTTGTCCACCCTTTAATGGCCTCAATATTATCAGGGTCCTTTGTTATCCCTTATTCAGATATGATAGTCCCCAAATAGTGAATTTTGTTTTGATAAAATGAGCATTTGCTCAATTTGACATACAATTGGTTCTCTCTTAACACTTGTAACACCATCCTCAAATGATTCTCATGTTCTTCTTCAGACTTGGAATATACAAGGATGTCATCCAAAAAGACAATTACAAACTTGTCTAAATATTCCCGGAAAACACCATTCATTAAGCACATGAAAACAACTGGTGCATTTGATAACCCAAATGGCACCACTGTGAATTCATATTGACCATATCTTGTCCTGAAGGCGGTATTACTGATGTATTCATCTATGATCCTTACTTGATGATATCCTGACCTAATATTAATCTTTGAGAATATATTTTCATCCTTTAATTGATCAAAGAGATCATCGATCCTTGGCAAAGGATACTTGTTCTTTATAGTTACCTTGTTCAATTGTCTGAAATCGATGCACAATCTCAATGTACCATCTTTCTTCTTCAAAAACAAGACTGGGGAAACCCAAGGTGACACACTTGGTTGTATATACCCCTTCTTCAAAAGCTCTTCAAGCTGCATTTGCAACTCCTTCACCTCTAGTGTACTCATTATGTAGGGAGTCTTTGATACTAGAGTTTCTCCAGGCATCAAATTTATAGAGAAATCAATATCTCTCTTTGGGGGTAGTCCTGGTATCTCCTTGAACACATCCTCAAAATATTTCAAGACTCTATGATCCTCCAAATTTTGCACCTTATCCTTAGGTGCTTCTTCCATATGACCTACAAATAATTGGCATCCCTTCCTGTAACACTTCTTCAGCTGCATTGTTGAGATCTATCAGACTGTAACTACCCTAGGAATTATTTGGACTGCTCTTGGGTTCCCTTCCTCATCCATGCAATTAAATGCCTTTCTATGATATTCTAAGACAACATGGTGTTGGTCCAACCAATCCATACCAATTAGATAGTCATATGATCCTAATGGCAGGATGTTCAAATCTGCCTTGGTACTTAGCCCATTCATGTCCACTGGACATGATTTAACCATCTCAACAACTTTTCTCTTGGCTCATGTAGCCATCCGTACCAGCCAATATTTCTCATGCTTGCTTATTGGAAAAAAAAATATTTCAACAACTTTAGGATCTATGTAACTATGACTAGCTCCTAAATCTATCAAAATAGTAAGAGCATAGTTATTGATCAGACCTTCAACTTCAATCATGTGTGATTGAAACTCTTCTTGCTTGTTGTCCAGGGCTGCATAGATCCTAGGTACACTTCTGCCCATGTCCTTTGCTATTTCTTCTTGATGTGCATTGTGGATAGCTCTCACTTTGTCATGTTTGTGAGGAAAATATCTATACTTATGGTCTCCTTTACAGCTACAACATTGAATGGTTTTCTGCCTTGGTCTTTTCCCACCTATCTCATCCATTTTGTGCTCTCTAAAAGATGGATTTTCTTGAGTATTGTTTCTGAAAAAGGGTGGCTTGTTCCCCTTCTTCCTATGTTCCTTCATAAACTTCTTCTTGTCCTCCCAAGCCTTCTGGAAAGTAGGATTTCATTTATGTTGTTCATATAAACACTTTTCTCTCCTTATGCTTTCCTCCAAGGTATTGGGATCATTATATTGGATCTTGTCACTAATGAAAGATGGCAGCCCACTTAGGTACCTCTGAATCTTAACTGTATCATCCTTGATGAAGGATACATACTTCAACAATTCTAGAAATCTCCTTTCATATTCACCAATAGTCATGCTGCCCAGTTTGAGTTCAAATAACTCTTTCATATTTTTATCATAATACCTCTTAGTCAGGTATTTCTTCTCAAAATGCCTCTTGAATTCCTTCCAAGTCAAACTTTTCTCTCTGAGGTGATGCACTTGCACAAGCTGATCCCACCACATGGATGCTTTTCATTTCAGCTGATAGATAGAAAATTTTCCTTCTGCATGGGAATAATAGTTATGCAATTGGAAATACTTCCGCATGCCTAGCAACCATGTCTCAGCATCTTCATCCTTCTTGTGCTCTCCATCAAAAGTAGGAGGTTTGATCTTATTCATTTCTCCTTTCAACTCATCCACTTCATATGTCTTATGATTCCTGACAGGGGATGGACTTGAGATACTATGTTATATCCTATGGGAATGATTTTGGGAGTGATGGTGATGTCTCCTACCACTCCTTGACCTTCCCTTCTTCTCAGGGGTCTCGTGGCTTCCTGATTTGCTGGAGCCACTCTCCTTATCCAACTTCTTTTCAATTTTGTCCAGGATTTTCATTAACTTCATATTGAAGTATTCATGTTGTTCCTTGGCCTTCATAAGCCTCTCATTATCATCCTTATCTCTCTGGATATATGTCTGCAATTTTTTGATGGTTTTAGCCAGATTTATATCTTCCTCCTTTCCTCCTCCATGTCCATTGGAGTTGGTTCCTTCAAAACCCAAATGGACATTCAACCCTATGATTTTATCTTCTTGGTTGTAGACTACCTGTGTATCCTCCGTCACTCTACACTCTATGCTGACTCTGATCTGACAACTGTTAATTCTACAAAAATGTGCAGCCAACATAACTTTGTCAGGCTAAATGCTCTTAATAATTTCATGAAAACATGAA
Organism: Picea engelmannii; assembly: GCA_009831015.1. Lineage (NCBI taxonomy): Eukaryota > Viridiplantae > Streptophyta > Pinopsida > Pinales > Pinaceae > Picea > Picea engelmannii. The sequence continues at coordinate 505,591 of ML792349.1, forward strand.
CCATTATGATTCATTAATTTATATCAGATTTATTTTCTATTGATTTCCTAAGAAATTGACTATTCATATCAAATTTATGGGTGAACAATTATCTTTTACTATTCAAGACCTTTCCAATGGCTATTTCCATGCTCAATTCTGAGTTTTGAGCAGGAAGTTATGGATACTTGAACAATTGTATTTTCAATGGTGCAATCCTGTACATGGATTCTTCCAACTCTGAGTCGAATTGGATATTGGGTCCATGTTGGATCCCTCCTTCAAGTTTACAAGACTTCCTCACTTTTTTAGGTGTAGGCATGTACAATTAAAAATCCCACGACTCCTTATCTAAGCCTTTTTCTTCTCTTTAAAACAAAATTTCGGGCACTAGCCCCTTTTCTTCAGACCCCAAATTCATGTGACCAAGGGATGTGACCTAGTGCTAATAATTAGGTGCTTATCATGAGCCTTGGAACTTCGGGGCTCTGCAACTTCGGAGGTTTCCCTTTCTGCACATCACCTCCTTGACCACCAAACTAATGAACCCATAGAGAATGGTGGATCTACGGTCCTCATTCTTTGTTCATATCTACGGTGGATAGGAGCTTCGAGACTCTGGGCTTTAGCGGTTTCCCAAGCACTTCACTACCAATCTCCTGAAGTGTCGACCCACCGGAGATCCCGTCACTTGCCTCCACATGTCATATTATTATCAATGGTCGATATTAACTCCGACCATTTGGGAGTTCTCGATTCACATCAATTCTACAACTCAAATCCTATAGAGTACCACTCTCTGGACTATGGGATCTAGTGCCACGCATCCTTTTTTATCAAAAGTCGAGATGGAATCCGACCTTCGGGCCTCTGGAATTCCTCTACCTCAATGGTTTATGAATTGAATCCTCTAGACCATGGGATCTACTGTCGTGTGTCCCCTCTCAATGAACAATGAGGATTTATTCCGCTCTTTAGAGCTCCAGTGGTTTTGCTTTCCTCTCACTTCATTCCTTCTGAACTCTGAAGTGGTGAACCCCTTGTTAGAAAAACAGGACCGTGGAGTAATAAAATAAAACAAATGTGGAAAACAAAACACAGAAGATACACAATACAAGAGAGACACATATTTACGTGGTTCACCCAATGTGGGCTACATCCACCAGAGAAATTGACAGGTCCTTCCTTTATTATTATCCAACAAATGAAGGGATACAACCTACAACAAAACCCATTGTAAATTTCTCTTCTTTCTCTCACAGTCTCCTCTCTCAGAATACAATATTCACAATCAACCATAGCCGCAATACATTTCCCTCATAAAAGAGGGTTGCCTTCTAGGGCAAAAAACCCTAATATAATCTCTACCATTAGATATGTGACCTTATAATGAACGGTCCAGATTTACAATGAAATTACAATATACATTTACAAGGCAATTTTTCCTTCGGGGGCTTCACCCCCGAACCCCCGCTGGGGGCCCGCTTGCCCCCAGACCCCCCGGATCCCACAGAGGGGGTACCTCCCCTCTGCACTCCCCCGCGTGGAAGAGTGTACATACTTATGGGGTGTAAATACTTCATGGGGTATAAACATGACTGAAAGCAAGGACCTCTGAATCAGGAAGATAATCAGGTTCCACAAGCAACAATCTTCCACTTGGAGACTGATCTCAACAACTCCACCGCTGTTGTATATGCTGAACTCTGAACCTTCTTAGACCTGAAAAATTTCTCATCTTCATCTTCATTCTTGAAGACCAACTGAAACTGAGCAGGAACTCAGTTTCTCCCTAGTTACTCCCTTTGTTAACATGTCTGCAGGATTCTGGCTAGTGTGTATCTTTTCCAACTTCAAATGTCCATCTTCCAGGGTGGATCGTATGAAGTGGTACCTCAACTGTATATTCTTAGTCTTCGAATGGAAGGTTGAGTTCTTTGCAAGGTGAATGGCACTCTGACTGTCACAGTACAACTTGTTGTTCTCCTGCTTCTTTCCCAATTCCTCCATAAACCTTT
>ML792349.1:510487-532620 GCA_009831015.1 Picea engelmannii
CCCCTGTTCTCCATGTTCAACGCATTACCTGATGTCTCACCTATGCTTTTCCGTCGCATTTCCTCACTAAGGATAACACCAACAACATCATCAAATTTTAAAGTATTTGAACTAGAGACAGAGTTACTTACAGCCATGACCAAACTGTTCCAGCTTTCTGGCAATGAGCACATGATTAGAAGAGCCCTGACCTCATCATCAAAGTCCACTTTTACAGAACTTAGTTGATTAGTAACTGTATTAAATTCATTTAAATGATCTGCAACAGACCCACCTTCTGACATCTTCATATTAAATAATCTCTTCATTAGAAATACCTTATTGGACGCCGAGAGTTTTTCATACAATTTGGCCAATGCATCCATCAAACCCTTCGTTGTCTTTTCTTTGGAAATATTGAAAGCCACCGACGCTGCCAGGCTCAGTCGTATCATTCCTAGAGCCTTTCTGTCAAGAATCTCCCATTCTTCATCCTTCATGGCCGTCAGCTTCTTTGCTACTCCACCCAATCGTAGGAATAGATCCTTCTAATATAAATAATCTTCCATCTGCATCTTCCATAACTGGTAGTTTTGGCCGTTAAATTTCTTGACCCTAAACTTTCCATCTTCCGACATTGCTCCCACTCGAACCAGGAACCCTCTTTTCCTGCAAGTTACCTTTCGCTCTGATACCAGTTGTTAGAAAAACAGGACCGCGGAGCAATAAAATAAAACAAATGTGGAAAACAAAACACAAAAGATACACAATAAAAGTGAGACACAGATTTACGTGGTTCACCCAGTGCGGGCTACGTCCACCAGAGAAATTTCCAGGTCCTTCCTTTATTATTATCCAACAAATGAAGGGATACAACCTACATCAAAACCCACTGTAACTTCCTCTTCTTTATCTCACAGTCTCCTCTCTCAGAATACAATATTCACAATCAACCATAGCCGCAATGCATTTCCCTCATAAAAGAGGGTTGCCTTCTAGGGAAAAAAACCCTAACATAATCTCTACCATTAGATCTGCGACCTTATAATGAATGGTCCATATTTACAATGAAATTACAATATACGTTTACAAGGCAATTTTTCCTTCGGGAGCTTCGCCCCCGAACCCCCGCTGGGGGCCCGCTTGCCCCTAGAACCCCCATTCGGGGGGATAACCCCCCCGGACCCCACATAGTACCCCCCCTCTGCACTCCCCCGCGTGGAAGAGTGTACATACTTCTAGGGTGTAAATACTTCATGGGGTATAAACACAGCTGAAAGCAAGGACCTCTGAATCAGGAAGATAATCAGGCTCCACAACCAACACCCCTGGGGTCCACTTAGTACTGCACACCTGGTTGCTACATGGCAGATTCCAAGAAGTGGACACATGGCCCAATATGAGGGGTGACACATGTCAAGTTCTAACTACACAATCAACCTTTCAAAATCTCAAAACACACCGACACATGGCATGCATCTAGTGTGTCCACATCACCCTAGGTGACATCACCAAGCCATGTCATTTCGAAACTTTGAGACTTCGGGGCTTTGGGACTTTGGAGGTCCAAAACTTCTTCTAACAATTTTCTCTCAAACTCCAAACTTCAAACTTCTTAACCTCCTGGGGCCCACATAGTACAATTGTCACCCATCAAAGTGGTGACACATGGCCCCCACCATCGAGTGACATTTGTCAGATCCCAATTGGTACTAAAGACCTATCAAAAGTAAAAAAACAAGTGACATGTGTGTTATAGCAAGATTTGTCTCACCATTGTTATCTTGCACAGAGGGCCCGTTTCCATTTTCCTATGCAGACTTATCATCCCCTTCTGATGAATCTAGAGCTAAAAATATACATTTTTCCACATATATGCTCCCTATCTGCTATGCAAGACGTGTATACGCTTATTGATCCACTACAACCCACATACATCGGGATTTGTGCCAAAAAATACAAAATGAGCTTGGGTTTCCATGTCAGGACAGGAGATCTCTGATCCTTGGCCTTCCATATACTGGAAACATTCTGACTCGACCCTTCAGTTGCATCATGAAGGCTATAAGAGCACAATTTCGACCTATGGAAAATAAGGAGAAAGCATTCAACTTTGGGAGAAAAGTTACTATGGAGAAATTACTTCATATTGAGTCAGCATCCATCTGTCCCTCAAGTTTGAACACAGTGTTTAGACCCCAAGCTCTTTCCCTATTGTTGAGAGGACCTCATTGCCTATTTCCTATGAGCTTGCCTTTGGTGGAGGATTGAAGTGGTGGAGACCGAGTTGGAAGGAACTTGGTTTCTTGGTTTTGAACCATGCTGACACAGAAGTCTGTATCGTTGTCACTTCTGTTGATCAATTATTAATAGAAATACTCCTTTCCTGTCCTATTTATATCTTGGAAATATATGATCATTATCCATGGGCATGTTTGCAATGTTTATTAATGGATTATGCGATCTGATGTGATAACCCCTTTTATATTATCACTGTATACTTTATCTGCTTGTTTGTTGAGAACTTCTTGGAGGTATAAAGCTTTGGGTCAAAGTGCTCAACGGTGGAACATCATCAAATGTTGGATCGAGGTAGGCCTCTTTCTTATATTGCACATTAGTTTATATATCATATGTTGGAATTGAGTCGATTTCTGCATTCATACCTGTCTGTTGTGGTTTACCCTTGGCCATAGAGAGTTTTTCCCTTGTAACATAAATGGTGACTCCACTGGGGAGAGATCTTCCTTATAAGGGTTCAAGTGCTTTTTATTCTTACATTTCTCTTTTTTATTTGTGTTTCTTGTCATATCAATGCTTGACATGTCTTGTTCACTCTGGGTCTGGGTTTTCAGCCTTTTTCCCTTGCCTAGCCTTGTTTTAAAGCATATATTCCCTTTTTTCCTTGACAGTCGCATATACACGCTTGTTGTCTCGCTGCAAAAAGCGTATATACGCTATGTTCTCCTGAATATTCACGTATACCACTTCCCCTCACTTGTTTGCTTGGTTTAGTGACTGTTGGGTGGGATTTGAAGATTGTTGCGCCTTCATAGGTTTCTGTAGTGTTTGTTGAGATTATCTGGGATGACAGGAAACCTGATTGGAGTTGAATTTTTAGGTGGAGTCTTTCTCTTTGTTTTCCATTTTTTATTTTTCCTTGTTCTCTAGTCTTTTTGTGTGGCTGCATGGTATTCTACTCGAGTTATTGATTTTATACACAGTAGAATTTATATATCAGGTTACTCATCAGTCCATGCATTTTCTTTTTAGTATATTGAAAATACAAAAAAAAAAATAGGCATTTTGCATTGGTTGGCACTTTTGTCTTTGAATATTTATCATTAGCTTAGCGCATTTAGTGAAAGATTGCATTTTACTTCTAAATGGAAGAGTTGAAATCGAAGACTGCACTGTTCTTATTAGCATATCATTAGTTGAAAAGTTAAAGATAGACTTTCATTATATCCATATTTATTTTCTTGCAGAGTCATAACATCATGAGTTTCACTTCCATACCTTTTTGAGTAACCAGGACCAATAAAATTTATGCTTTAAACTAAAATTGATTAGTCGCGATTTTTTTTTAGGGTGCACAAACTAGCCTAGGATTTAGTGCCTTGTGTTGGCTACGGAAGTCACTCCTGGATTGCAGCAGGAGCAGAGCCCAACACCCATCAATTTATGTCACGTTTTGTTTATAAAAGGGTGATCAAATGGAATTGAACTCAGAACAGTATCATTCTAACTTAGAAAACTGGGCTGGAACAACATTGACACATGAGGTCTTGATGTAACTTAAGCCAATAATAATGATAGTGGTGAGTAAGTGGGGGAGAGAGAGGGGAAATAAAGTCTTCTCTGGACGTCAGGTCTTCCAGCAGCCTTCACGAAAGAGGAAAAGTCTCAGCTATGAGATCCTCTCAGAGCCGAACAACTTCAAAATGAACCCAAGAAGATTGCAGAACTGATAAAATCAAACCTACATAATATAGCAATGAAACACCCGACTGGATCATTCATGCCCAGGATCTTAGATTCAGAGAAAAAGAAAAGGGGAAAAGAAGAAGATGACTGCCATTAAACAAGAAGTCTCAAATGTTCCTCTATAACCAGAGAACCAGAGGCTGGATTAAAGTTTTACAATCAGGAGCTATGCTCTACCATCGATAGATTACAAAATGGCAAAATTGCCTACATATACTCAAAGAAAAACCACAACAGCAAAATCGAGACACTGAATTAAAAACATTGCGTCGGTATGTCCACTGACAATCTGCACATGTAGTCTCTGAACGATCGTGCACTTATGACAGACGCAATCGAACTTCTGACAGTCTTGCAGATGAACCGACGTGCCTTTAATTCGTCGTCGGACTTTCCATTTATGGAGGAGATGATGTCTAACCACCACCAACTACCTCAATAACGGCTTCCTTGGGATTGAGAACAGCCCGGCCAACTCTGCACTTTTGGGACGTGGAGGTCTTCTAGCGCTGCCACCTGGATCAGCTGAACGGCTTGATGGATAAGACGTGGAGGCTATTGCGAAGGCTGGGGCGCATAATTGGAAATAGTGGATGGGTGGAAGTGACATGGAACGCGGGGCTCAAGTGGATAAGGAGTAGAGACGACCATACAGGTGGAGGCGACTGGGAGAGAAAAAGAGACACATGGCAGGAGAGGGTTGTGGCACTTGATGGTGAGGTGAAGTTCCATGGGAGAATGACAGGGAAGTCGTAAGGCGATGGGCCCAAAGGAGGAAGAAAGATGAATTGGAGGATGAGGGGGAGAACACCTGGCAGGAGGTGACAGGTGGAAATGAGAAAAAAGGGAAAAGGGATGGGCCAGAATGGCGCTAAGTGGAAGACGTACGGCGGAAGGTGGAGGATATTGGAGATGGGACAATGTGGGGTCTGTCGAGGGCCGCCAATTCTAGACCCCCCACCCCCCTTTGTTAAAGGTATAATGGCAAGGGGGGTCCAGAATCCAACCTTGACCGCAGATCTGAGCACTCTGATCCAGGCCGTTGAGAGATGCGCGGCCAATTTCGGACCCCTCCCGTTTAAAGGTAGAATGGCGAGGGGGGTCCGGAAATCAATCCTGACTGCAAATCTGGGTGCGCGAATTATGTCCGCCCAGATTTGTGCGCCGCTTATTCAAATGTGCAATTGCGCCCCAACTTAGGATAAGTGGGTTTTTACTCCACTTCTTTCCCTCTTTTTGCCAATGGGTGGGTTCCCTTTAGGAAAAATACCCCCCTTAATGTTTAGGTGCTAACATTAGGATCCATGGGGGATAGAGTCGTCCCTGTGATGCTCTAAGGACTCTTTTGCAGTTTCAGTGCCTTGTTGTTGGGCTATGGAGTCATTTATTAAGCCAAAAACAGAAAACAATATTTACAAAAACAAAGGAGCCATCTTCGACTCAAAAAAAACATTTTTTCAAGAAGTGCCCATTTACTGGGCCATTAAAAACTTCTTCACCTTCCAAATCCTGCAACTTGTAAGTGTTGTTTGAAAATACTTCAGAGATTTTGAAGGGTCCAATCCAGAGGGCATCAAACTTATTCAGTTTGCCTCTATCCTGCCTGGGTGCATCCCACTTGAGCACTAGATCACCCAGCTCAAAATACTTTTTCCTGATCTTCCTGTCAAAGGTTTGCTTGATCTTGTGTTGATGACTGTAGGCCCTATTCATTACCTACTCCCTGATCTGCTGCACCTCCACCATTTGATGAATCCTTATGACCATATGGTTAGGCTCTGCTTCAAGGTCCTGAAATAATTTCGCCACAGATAAAGCGATTTGAGTAGGAAAAACAACCTCCGTCCCATAAACAAGTTGGAAAGGTGAAGTGTTCAGGGACCTCTTTGTTGTCACTCGATCATCCCATAGAGTGAATTTGAGTTTTGAATCCCAGGCCCTTTTATTGTCTTCCAATAATTTTTTAATGAGCTTGATCCGGCCTTTATTAGAAGACTCCACCAGTCCATTTCCTTGAGGATAATAGGGAGTGGAGTGAATTAGTGAAATCTCAAACTGTTCACAGAACTTAACAAGGGGCTCAGACCTGAAAGAAGCGTCATTATCGGTGACAATTCTGCTGGGGCAGCCAAATCTGGCTATGATGTCCTCCATGAAGCTGATAATTACTTTGTGTGAGGTACTCCTGGTGGGGGCAGCTTCTATCCACTTGGTGAAATAGTCTGTCGCAGTTAAGATCCATTTGTGTTGGCCACTTGAGGGAGGATGAATTTCTCCAATGAAGTCCAATCCCCACTGCTGAAAGGGTGTCGAAACTTCTACAGGCTTTAGTGGCAGAGATTTGAGCTACTGCTTTCCTGAGAAATTTTTGCATTTGATGCAAGCTCTGATTTCTCTGTAGACATCAGCGAATAAAGTGGGCTAGTAATATCTAGCCCTGAGGATTTTGTGATCTGTGGTCTTCCAGAAATGATGCTCCCCACAAAGGCCACTATGGAAATCGAACATCACTTTCTGAGCTTCTTGTGGATACATGCACCTTAAAATACCCCTAGAGGGTATTTCCAGTATAAGGCTTGGTCAATGAGGAAATATCTGACCGCCTTGAGCTTTAAGGCTCTTGCCTTAATCTTTCCCATTCCATTGGGAGGTTTCAATTCTTGCAGAAAATACAAAATATCTTTGTACCAGGTGCATTCTGCTAGTGATAAGTCACCCTGAGAACTCTTGTTGGACGACTCAACTTGTTGATTTTCTAAACAAGCATTGATGAAGCTAATCCCCAAGGCTTTGGAATTGGATTCAGCCAGTAGCTTGGCTAAACCCCGCCCCTTTATCAACTTGGTGGGCTTAATATCCAGATCAAACTCCAGGATCTTGGCAATCCATTTACCTATTCTCCCATCTATGTCAGGTTGTATAAGGATGTCTTTCACAGAGACTGAAGGAACGTATGCAGTGAATTTTGACTGCAAGACATAGACTCTGAAAGCTTTGAGAGCTTTCACCAAGGCATAGGCCTGCTTCTCCATGATCTCGTACTGGACTTATACATCTCTCAATGCCTTGCTAAAGAACGAAATGGGTTGTTCTCACCCTTCCTCATTTTTCTGCAATAAGACCGTTGCTACTGTATCAAAAGAAGTAAAAGAAAAAATCAGGAAATCCTTGAAATAATTGGGACTGATCATCACAGGTGCCTCAGTCAATGCCTTCTTTATTTGGATAAAATATTCCCTGGGTTCAGCCGTCCATTTTACTTCATTTCCTTTCTTGAGCATGGCTGTGATGTGTTTCACCATCTCATCAAAATTTGAGACGAACCTCCTCAGAAAGTTAATCTTCCCTAAAAAGGCATGAACTTCCTTTCTAGACCTGGGAAACGACAGGGTTTGAATTGCCTATACCCTACTGGGATCAATCCTTACTCCCTCTGTTGATACTATATGACCTAACAACTTCCCCTCCTTCATAGAAAACAAATATTTCTTGGGGTTTAAGGATAGGCCAAACCTCCGACACTTCAAGAAAACTTTTCTCAGGTGACAGTAGTGCTCTTTGTCAAACCTGGAGAAGACTGTGATGTCATCCAGGTAGATCACCACAAACTGATCTTTCTCCTCAATGAAGGCTATATCCATGGCTCACTTAAATGTTGCTCCTGCATTCATCAATCCAAAAGGCATTTTGGCATACATGAATGTGCCCCAAGGAGTGGTGAAGGCCATTTTTTCTCTGTCCTCGGGCATGACTGATATCTAGTTATAACCGGAAAATCCATCAATCATGGATATCCTAGATGCACTAGTAACCTTCTGCAATATGTGTTCCATGTTGGGCAGGGGATAATTGTCTTTATTTGAGCTCCTGTTCAGGTTCCTGAAATCAACACAGAGTCTGATTTCTCCACTTTTCTTCCTCACCGGGACCAAATTGGCCACCCATTCGGAGTATCTCAAGGGAAAAATGATTTGGGCATCTAACAACTTCTTCACCTCTCTTTCCATGACAGGTAGAAACACGGGATTTATCTGTCTTAGCTTTTTCCTAAATGTTTTGGCTTCTTCCTTCAGTGGGATCTTGTGTTCAATGATAGATGTGTCATATGTCTTGAGGTCTTCATAGGTCCATGAAAACACATCAACAAATTATCTTAATAATTCAGTGTATTCAGCCCTCTGTTCTTGGGTTAGTTTGCTTGAAAACTTGATGAACTTAGGCTCCTCTTGTGTGCCAATGTTGCACTCAGATGTATCAGCATCTCCTCCTGAAATCTTATCTTTTACTGCCACATCATTCCTATCGAACAGTCTTTCTAAAGGGACTTGTCCCCTTGGAATGTGATTGTTGGGAAACTGAACAATATGGTGATTAACAATTTTATTTAAGAATACCTCAGAGTAAGGGTCGCCTTCAGGATCAGGGTCCTAATCAATGTGCAATGCAGAAAACTCATCGACGGACTGAAGAAATTTTTCGATTTCAAGATCGTCTTCAAATACCTTCCAATGCTTTACATTGTCCAGGATGGATGGCCTATATCTTATATCGACCCCACATTTGATCTTCGGCAGCAGAGGGATTCTGAACTGACTAGCTGAGACAACTAAGGAATCGGCCGAAGTATTATCCTCCCTTTGGACAAAAGAAATGTTGAAAGCCGAGAAGAAATTATCAATCAGGTCCCATACCTCATTTCTATAACTTCTGAGCCAATGATGCTTGGCCCGATAAACATTCCTGACTTGTTGGATTATCAATTCAGCATCTCCGAACACTTCCATCTCCCTTATTCCCATTTCTTTTGCAGCCCTCATACCCAGAACAAGAGCTTCGTACTCTGCCACATTGTTGGTGGTTTCAAATTCCAGCTTGTATGTCAGGGATATGGTCTCTTAACAAGGTGACATGAAAACCACTCCAGCGCCAACGTCTATATTGGAAGAAGCTCCATCAAAGAACATATTCCAAACAGAGGTGGTCGGAAGAGGTATCTCCTGATTAAAAATGGGTTGCTTTATGATCTGTAAAGGGGCTTCAGGAGTTTCAGTGATCTGCAACAAACTATACCCCAAATCAGTGTCAAGTGAAAAAATGGGATGATTGGTGGGGCTTGCTTCATCACTGACAATATAGGCTGGCTGGGCTTCTCTGTACAACCTCCCATGTTCCCCTCCAAAGATTGGAATGGTGGTATATGTGAGATCCATCTGTAATGTTCCTCCAAGTCTTTTAATCCAAGACCTAGACAATAACATGCCAAACTTGAGGGGAACATTAGCTACCACGATGTCCATGACCACACTCTTCATTGGCAGCTGAAATAAAGAGACCACCAAGTATTTGATGACTCCAAGACATTGCACCCTCCTTGAATCAAAAGAGTACAAATCGTGATAATCCTTTGTCACTTCCAGTCCCAATTCTTCCATGACTATTTTGGGCATAAGGTTGTGGGAAGCTCCTAAATCCATGAGGCAATTATGCAACACCTTATCATGTATGTTCAGGGAGGTGTAGAAGGGAGGGGATGAATCGTCTTTGTCTTCCACCATGGTACCTAGGATGACTGTTGGCTTTTCATATTGAAGGTTCACTGAGTCAGATGAAGGCTGGGGGGACTCAGCTTGTAGCAGTTTGGAGAGGGACCTTTTGAAGTCTTCATTTTTTACTAGCTCTAAGAGGGGGACGGTAATTCTGATATTTTGAATTTCATGCTCAAAATTAAAGGAGGAAATAGGCTTAAGAGCTTCCCTTACCTCAGAGACAGGTTCTTTGACTGTTGGTGAATCATTCTGAGTTTTCTTTTCTTTAGTAGTGGTTGTTGCAGATTTAGTAGGCCTTTCTGCTATAAGGGGTTGATCTTGGCTGTCAAAATTTCCTTCTTTCTTCTTTGACTTGAGAGGGTATCTGCTAGAGGTGTTGTTGTCCTTTTATCCTCTACCTAACTCATTGATTTGAATTTTCATAAGGCATTCTTCATATGCATACTGAGTCAAATGGGGAAAAGGGGAATTTTCTTCAATATAGTGAATTTCAGGGTCAAGCTCATCTATCTCCTCTCCTTCCTCATGAGAAACTAGGTTATTTTGGAGAGGAGTTTGAATCCTTTGATCTTATCTGTCTTTCCCCCTTGGTTCCCTTGGGAAAGGCTAAGGTGCATTGTTATTAGGTCTCCTGAAACCTCTATTATCAACATTCTGGGGATTTTTGTACATGGGCTTCCCTTCTAACTCCCACCTTTCCATCCTAGCCGAAAGCGATTTTAGCATTCTAGTTACCTCGTCCGACTGAAGGGGAAGGGGAGAGGAATGGGATGGGGAGGCTTCATGTCTTTTCCTAGATATATCTCTATCAGCCTTATCCCTGAGTCGGTCAACAACTAATATGTTAGATTCTACTTCCACGGCTGCATCCTGTATGGGAGCCAGAGTAGTGGCTCTTCTCTCCCTCAACAGAAGGCAGAAATCAGGAACAAAAGCGCTAGCATAAGTGATCTTAGCAGAGGCTTCTGAGGGCTTTATCTCAGTGTGGATTTTATTATACATTTTATTGAATCTCTTAGAGAAGTCAGAGATAGACTCTCCTTCTTTTCTCTTCAAGGACCCAAACTCTTTCATGTAATACATGAAGTCTTTTTTGTCTCCCCATTGTCTCAGAAAGGCGCTATCCAAAGCCTCAATCCCATCTATAGATCCAGGTGATAGGGCTCTAAACCATTTGCTAGCTTCACCTTCAAGGCTATGGACAAAAATTCTCATCCATACATATGCATGCATGATAACGTGATCATCTATGAAGCTGTAAAAGGCTTCAAGGTGTTCTTTTGCAGCTATGTCCCCTTCGCCTGTGAACTTGGGTAACTGCTTAAGGTATCCATCTGTTGGAAGGGTGTTGAGAGGCTATGGTAACACAAGGGGAGCATACCTAGCAAATATTATGGCCTCCATTCTGGTCATGGGGGGATTAACTCCTACCATGGGAATATTAGGTGGAGGAGAACTCAGAGGAGAAGGGGTGTGAACAGGGGATACCAGAAATGAGATTCCTGGAGGAAAGGGAAACAATGGGGAATACAGAGAGAGAGCTAAGGGACATGAATGGGAAGACGCTTCTCTCTATGCAATAACAGTAACAAGAGGAGGGGTGGTGAAATCTTCTGCGGTCTGAGGTCTGCGCTAAGGTATAGCTTCGGGGGAGAGGGGAGTGACAAGGATTTCTCCTTCTAATTCTAGACTAGGAGGGGAAAACTCAGTAGGAACACTCCCGAAATTCAAGAAATGGGAAACCTCAGAAACAGGTTTGCTAGGAAGCTGAGAAGAAGAAAATTGAGTTTTTATGGAAGGAGGTGGTGAATTTCTTAGTTCAGTGGCAGATATTTCTCCTTGAGAGGCCTTCTCTTTCCTGATAATCACCTCTGGATCCACTTCAGGTGTGGCTAGAGGCAACTCTGAATGGAACAGCGTGTGTCTGCCACTGGAAGCCACAACTAACACAACATGTTCACCGCAGTGGAGTCGTCACAATGGAGTCGCTAGGTGCACAGTAGCAATCTTCAAGGGCTCTGATTCCTGATGCACCTTCAGAATCAGAAGCTCAATGTCATTCAATCCCAGCGAAGATTTTCAACTTCCTCCCCGAAAACGACGCCAGAAATGTTGGCGACGGAAGTCACTCCTGGATTGTAGCAGGAGAAGAGCCCGACTCCCATCAGTTTATGTCACGTTTTGTTTATAAAAGGGTGATCAAATGGAAGTGAACTCGGAATAGTATCGTTCTAACTCAGAAAATTGGGCTCTAACAACAGTGACACATGAGATCTTGACGTAACCTAAGCCAGTAATAATGATAGTGGTGAGTAAGTGGGGGAGAGAGAGGGGAAATAAAGTCTGCTCTGGATGTCAGGTCTTCCAGCAGCCTTCACGAAAGAGGAAAAGTCTCGGTTATGAGATCCTCTCAAAGCCGAACAGTTTCAAAATGAACCCAAGAAGATTGCAGAACTGATAAAATCAAACCTACATAATATAGCAATGCAACACCCGACTGGATCATTCATGCCCGGGATCTTAGATTCAGAGAAAAAGAAAAGGGGAAAAGAAGAAGTTGGCTTCCATTAAACAAGAAGTCTCAAATGTTCTTCTATAACCACAGAACCAGAGGCTGGATTAAAGCTTTACAGTCGAGAGCTATGCTCTACCATCGATAGATTACAAAATGGAAAAATTTCCTACATATACTCAAAGAAAAACCACAACAGCAAAACCGAGACACTGAATTAAAAACATTGCGTCTGCATGTCCACTGAAAATCTGCGCATGCAGTCTCTAAATGATCGTACACTTATGAAAGATGCAATTGAACTCCTGACAGTCTTGCGGATGAACTGACATGCCTTTAATTCGTCACCGGACTTTCCATTTATGGCGGAGACGATGTCTAACCACCAACAACTACCTCAATAACTGCCTCCTTGGGATTGAGAATGGCCCGACCAACTCTACACTTTTGGGATGTGGAGGTATTCTAGCACTGCCACTTGGATCGTCTAAATGGCCTGATGGATAAGACATGGAGGCCAGTGCGAAGGCTGGGGTGCATAATTGGAAATAGTGGATGGGAGGAAGTGACATGGAACGCGGGGCTCAAGTGGATAAGGAGTAGAGACAATCATACAGGTGGAGGCGACTGGGAGAGAAAAAGAGACACATGGTAGGAGGTGAGTGGGTGATGAGATGGAGAGGGGCCATGTGGACGGAGGGAAGAGGGTTGTGGCACCTGATGACGAGGCGAAGTGCCATGGGAGAATGATAGGGAAGTCGTAAAGCGGCGGGCCCGAAGGAGGAGGAAAGATGAATTGGAGGATGAGGGGGAGAACACCTGGCAGGAGGTGACAGGTGGAAACGAGAAAAAAGGGAAAAGGGATGGGCCAGAATGGTGTTGAGTGGAAGACGTACGGTAGAAGGTGGAGGATATTGGAGATGGGACAATGTGGGGTCCACTGAGGGCTGCCAATTCCGGACCCCCCCCCCCTTGTTAAAGGTAGAATGGAAGGGGGGTCTGAAATCCAACCTTGACCGCATATCTGAGCTCTCTAATCCAAGCCGTTGAGAGATGCGCGGCCAGTTACCCCCCCCCGGTTTAAAGGTAGAATAGCGAGGGGGGTCCGGAAATCAATCCTGACCGCAGATCTGGGCGCGCGGATTCTGGCCGCCTAGATTTGCACGCCACTTATTCAAATGTGCAATTGCGCCCCAACTTAGGATAAGTGGGTTTTTACTCCACTTCTTGCCCTGTTTTCGCCAATGGGGGGTGCCCTTTAGGAAAAATACCCCCCTTAATGTTTAGGTGCTAACACCTTGGAATAGGATCTTGTGAGTAAACTTCTCCAAGGCAATTAAATCAACATATGTGTCTGAGACAGGGAGTTGAGAAGTCCATTGTATAATTGGTAATATCAGGAGGCTCCGCTCACACCGGAGTTAATTACGAGGTCGCGCAAAGTTAGTTGAAGGGATAACCCCTGGATACTCACCTAACGTCAGAGATATTTCTGTGGATTTATTTGTATTTGGGGATCTTGCTAGTACCCATACCTCTGTGAGAGGCAGTGCTTTCAAGGTTTCAGGCTTTGCTACCCTGCCCATACGGTGATCCAGACTTACAACTATTCACTTGTGCATCAGTTATATAGTGGTTTATTAGTTGCTTGACTTAGATATCTCATAGGTTACTTGCAGGGGTTATTCTACTTGTATCCCGAGTCAGATAGGGGTCGGACAACACACAAACTTTATGGAGGATTACCTCTCTGGGGGGATCTAATCAACTAGTTGTTAAGCCTACGAGGGCCCTTATAATTGATTATGTTACATCCAAAATTTAGCGAGGAATCTCAAGTCCCTCTTGGATGAGGCATACCTTCTTTAGCGAGGGAGGCCCCTCAACCAATTTAGCCTGTTTGCATGCATATTGGCCGTTTGACTTTTTAGTATTCTCTTTGACTACTAGTTGGCCCTAGAAGTCTGCTTTTGGTTTTATTATCATGGATAGTGGAGTTCCTTTTACTCCTCCATTCATTGCTACCCACCCCGTGATGCCTGCTCAATTCATAGGGACAAACCCTTTCATTTTTTACAATGGTATGCACAATTACAACGCTCAGACTGCACCTTGGGTCTCTAGTCATTTTTCTATTGATATGCCTTCCCACGTGCAACCCTCTCCCTGGTCCGCATATATGAATCCTAGCGTTGGATCCGGGGGCACTATCGCTCCCATGCCCACTTCTTCATTTTATATGAGTCGTGTTCCCATGGGAGGATGGAACCTTCCCCCTTATGGATCCAATGCTAGCTATGCTCTTTTAGGAGCTAATGCTCAGATGGGTGCATATTCCACTTATTACACCCCACCCATGTATCTTTCATTTACCATGTCGGTCCCTTTAAACACTTTTTCCATGACAGGTCCTCAAGTATCCCAAGGTATTTCGTATGGGGAGAATCAATTTTACGGTTCGGGCTAACCTCTTTATGGAACCCCTTCACAAGGGGGAAACATATATCCTCACTTGAATAATTCTTATCCTACCTCGGTCTCTTCACAGACCTCAGTAATGATGCCTGTCGAGACCTCTTCAAACCACTCTGGCATAAACTACCACGTTTCTGGGCAAGGAAAGGGAGTACACCAAGATCCTTTCTGGCCTACAATGTTTTAGAACCAATCCTTCCCCGGACCTTGGAATCAAATACCGCAATCTTTCGCTAGCCCAATCACTGTCAGTCATACTAGTGCTCCATCGCCAACCTCTGCCAATCATGTCGGCAATGGGTTGACATTTTCTACAAATTATGTTAACAACTCGCTCCAAACCTCTGCCAATTATGTTGGGGGAACCATCCTTTTCACCCCGAATCATAGTCATGTATTGTCTCCATCTCATGTTCATCATACAGGAGATGACTCTCTTTCCCCTGCTAGTTACATCAAGAAGCCTAGATGCCTCAGACATAAACCTAAATTCCTTTGTAGGACTTGCGAAGGAAGTCACCTTACTCGTTTGTGTCTGATTATTGCTGAGATACCAAAAGCGTGGGGCTCACCAAAGAGCCCTTTAGATTCTGAGGCATCCATGGTTTCTCCTCACACCACTTCTCCCTTGATCGTCTCGGTGGTTCCACCAACACAATCTTCTCTAGACCTCACCCCTTTGTTAAAGGTGAAGTATCTCTTTCCCCCATTACTATGCATCCTCTTCAGCCTATAATTGAAGAAGTGACCACACCAGTGCAATCTCTGGTCAACCCTACTCTCCCTAAAGAGAATGATGCACCTTTTAGTCATGTCATCAACATTCCAAATCCTCCCCCTTATGAATGTGAGAGATTTATTCTTCCCCTGAATGCTCTCCCTCCAAGTCCTGACAAGGTTCCCTTCAATTGTGACGACCTGATGGGACATCCCATCCCCCCACCTGTGTCTTTTCCATTAAGAGACATTATTCGAACCATCATAGAGAATGTATCCTCTATTAGCACCTTCTCCTCCTTGACTTGGAAAGCCTTGGGTTTTCCCAAGCTTTTGTCAGCTATCCGCGAGGTACTGACTTTCAGCAGAAGGCCAGGATGGGAGCCTTGGCCTCCCCCTTTACATGTTGATTAGAACAACAAAAAAGAGTCTCAGTTAAGCTCTTTTCCAACTTGTCTAAAAACTGAAAAGATCGCCGAGTGATTTGTCCCTTTCACGCTCGTTAAAGTTGGATTTGAAAGGTCATGAGTCTTAGTTAATCTCTTTTCCGACTCGCTACCAAAAATTGAAAATATTGTCAAGTGAACTTGTCTTTTTCACACTCGTAAATTGGATTTGAAAAGACGTCTATTTGGCACAAGTTTACCCCTTTTTCACACCAAGTAGACTAAAAGATATAAAAAAGGACATTTTTTGGTGTTAAGTTGTGATTGCATCTCATGCCCTCACTTGCAATATTGAGCCTTTAGCCGGTTCTTGCTTTACATTATAAATTGTTGCCTAAGCAGTTTGCATCCTCAACCAAGAAGAGCCTTTTTTATATCCTTCGCAATTTGACACCCTATACCCTGGAGGGAACATCACCCCAAGTGTCCATCTCCCGCATGCATTCCCTTGCATTAAGCATAGGTAC
The DNA here is from genome assembly GCA_009831015.1 of Picea engelmannii. Classification (NCBI taxonomy): domain Eukaryota; kingdom Viridiplantae; phylum Streptophyta; class Pinopsida; order Pinales; family Pinaceae; genus Picea; species Picea engelmannii. The sequence continues at coordinate 526,617 of ML792349.1, forward strand.
ATTCCACTGCTAGAACTAGTTTTGCTTACTTGCGACACTCGTTCCCTCCTCTGTATCATAACATTTATTTGTTATGAAAAAAAAAAAGATGGGTGAGAAGGGAGTACTATATTGTAATTGGAAGCAGTCATGTCACCTTTGAACAGAGCAAAAAGTTATTGAGTCCTTGTGTCATAATAATTTTGGGTTTAGCATGGCCTTAGGAAGCTGATGTCACTACAGAGTTTTCTCTACCGACTGGTTACTCTTCTAGCCCCTATAGAGAACATTATGGATGCATCTTGCATCTAATTGTCACATCATTGAGTCCATGTTGCCGGAGTCCACCATATGTATCATGCTCTTGTTCAAAGGAAGTCTATCAACCTGTGTTGGCCACTCCTCAAAAATCTCGCATGTTGGTCATACCCTCAGTTTTGTCTCAGAATCACATGATACTTTGGTCTTATCATACACCCTGGCCCTACTTTCATCATTGGTAGGTCACCTTGAACCCAACAATCAACACTTCATCGTTGTTTGTTGATTGAGTGGTTTCCCTTGTGTTCAACAGCAAGACATCTATTCACACTTTGGGATTCATGCAGTGTCTTGGATGCCATTAGCCTTATTGGTGGTTTCCTCGCCTTTGTCAACATTTTTTCATCATTGGCTGCTATTCAGAGGTCTTTTTCATGTATCGCTTTCATTTGGCACACGGGGAAGACGCACAGGGTCGTTGGTTCATGAACATGTTCTTTGTCCGATCTCCACCAAATCATGAAGCTCCTGCTTTGTTCCTTGTGCTGACTAATGAGAGATGCCTCAATGCTCTCCTTTCAGTGGGTCTCTTTACATCAATTTAAGATCATTGATTCTGGATATGGGACCTAGAGTTTTATGAGTACCTTGACGCTTGCAGTCATTAGTGGCAGGATATCTCACCATTGACAGATGAGAATAGATCAATGTCTCCTGATCAATGGATTTCTCAAGCGTTCGACACAAACTCCTTGAAAACATCACTATGTGGCCGCAACTTTCCTCAGTTGTTTCTTCCCCTTCATTAGACCAATACCTATTTGACTTAAGTGATCATGGGAGATCAGATTGTACTCCGTGGTATACAGATATCTTCAGATTGATTTTGAGACTGGTTTCATTAGGCCTTGTTCGTGACTATGATAGCTTTTGGCATGTAACCACATTTGTGTTTTCCTATTCATGGCCATGAACACTTGTTTGGTATATTTTCCACATGGATCTGCATTGTATTCTTGGCAGCTATGTATGCAAAGTTAGTACATAATGTAATGAGTAATTGAGTTCGTCCAGCTGGTTCTCTACCACTCCACTTCTGGGTTATTTATAATGTATTTCGACCATCGCAGATACTCCTCTGATCTCACACATTAGGGGGCATCTGTTATAGAAATATTTCCTCACCATTGTTATCTTGCACATAGGGATTTTTTCCATTTCCCTATGCAGACTTATCATCCCCTTTTGATGAATCCAAAGCTAAAAATATACATTTTTCCATATATATGCTCCCTATCTGCTATGCAAGATGTGTATATGCTTGTTGATCCACTACAACCTGCGTACATCGGGATTTGTTCTAGAAAATACAAAATGAGGTCAGGTTTCCATGTCACATAAAGAGATCTCTGATACTTGGCCTTCCATATACTGGAAATGTTCTGACTCGACCTTTCAGTTTCAACTTTAACGCTATAAGAGCACAATTTCAACCTATGGAAAAGAAGGAGAAAGAATTCAACTTTGAGAGCAAAGTTACTCTGGAGAAATTACTTCATATTGAGTCTGCATCCCTCTGTCCCTCAAGTCTGAACACAATGTTCAGCCCCCAAGCTCTTTCCCTATTGTTGAGAGGACCTCATTGCCTTTTTCCTATGAGCTTGCCTTTGGTGGAGGATTGAAGTGGTGGAGACCCAGTTGGAAGAAACTTGGTTTCTTGGTTTCGAACCGTGCCGACACAGAAGTCTGTATTGTTGTCACTTCTGCTGATCAATTATTAATAGAAATGCTCATTTCCCGTCCTATTGATATCTTGCAAATATATGATCATTATCCATGGGCATGTTTGTAATGTTTATTAATGGATTATGTTATCCGATGTGCTAACCCCTTTTATATCATTACTGTATACTTTCTCTGCTTGTTTGTTGAGAACTTCTTGGAGGTATAAAGCTTTGGCTCAAAGTCCTCAACGGTGGAACATCATAAAATGTTGGATCTAGGTATGCCTCTTTCTTATATAGTACATTAGTTTATATAGCATATGTTGGAATTGAGTTGATTTATGCAGTCATACCTGTCTGTTGTGGTTTACCCTTGGCCATAGAGAGTTTTTCCCTTGTAACAACATGGCAGACCTAGGTAGGCCCACATCACCCTAGGTGATGTCATCATGCCATTTCATATCCAGCACTTCGTGACTTCGACGATTTATTATCATAGACACTTTCACAAAACTACCAAACTATCAAATTTATGAAAACTTTCGCATCACCCCCGATGACATCATCATGTCACATCACTTCAGCAACTCAGGACTTTGCTAATTCTTCACATCGACACTTTTCAAAACTTTCGAACTACCAACTGTCGAATAGGTCAATGTCATCTCCGACACTTCAGAACTTTGGAAATTATGTAGATCTATTCTCATCTTCTCACTTAAAAAACTCCTAAATAGTTGATTGTCGACGACTGCTTCCCATAGCTTCAGGACTTCAATGATTTCATTGTTGAACACCCCACAACTCCCAAACTGTCGAAACTCTAAATCCGATGACTGTGAGGGATTTGTCTTCTTCCGAACAAATCCAATGACCCAAATTTAACTTCATGGACCAATACCACGTCTGTTGTGGTTTATCAAACCGCTATACCTCTTGAGCTTTCCAATACCACCCAAGAGCTCTCTCAACGCCGCTCTGGCACTCTATACATCAAATCCCTATGGAAATTTTACTTCAAATTCCAAATTTGTGTCCCATCCAGGTTCAGTGTTGAAACCATGGGCTCTGATACCAATTTGTAGCATCCCCAAGCTCCCAAGCCGGGGAAAGCCACTAAAATCAAGCTTTGTTCAAGCTCTGATACCAATTTGTAGCGTTCCCAACCCTCCAGAATTGGGTACATGCCACATAAAAAACATCTCTAATTATCTGATATACATATATATAATGAAAATTTAAACAGACATAAACATTATTCTACAATATATATTAATGCGTAAATAACAATAAGCCTACTCATGCAACAGATACAGGAAATACTCATAACATTATAAGACATGTGCAAGATACACAACATAAAATTAACATAGAATTGGTACTTATCTTTTATGATAAGACCACCGACTATGTTCAGACCTTCCACGAACCTCCCATCCTTAGACCACCCTGCTCATCACTCTCAGCAATGGGTCACACCTGAGCTGGGACTAAACTCCACCCAGGGTCAAGGAAATCCTAGGCTAGGCTGAGACTATGGAAAGTTTCACAATGCAACATGAAGGATTCTCTCCAAGGAGCCTACTTACGCCCACTTCTCACAGACTATCATTCCCCACATGCATATCCCATCATGGGAATATACACCTCCATTGTTCCACAGTCCATCGGTTGCTCCACTTCCCTTCCAGGGTTTCAACAACATGACGGATCATGAATTATCAGAGCTCTGTAGTTTCTGCTAGAATCCCTCCAAGAGAAATCACTTCCCCAACAAACTCTCTCACCTGGTAAGAGTTGCTCACATGCCTGGCAACCTGCTTCTTCAACCCATGGGCCTCACAACCCACCTCTTCAAACCACAGGCCTGACAACCTTCTTCTTCTATCCAGCTCTTAAATCAACTAGGTAATCATAGTAGAAAAAAGGGGTAAGGCAAAGGACAAATCAACAATTACAGAGGTTCATAATGGAAGACGGTTCAACAATGGCTAAAATGGATGACTGCATGCTTTCTCAATGCGTGAGTGAATGGAACAAAGGATGGAAAGTATGGACATAATGGTGAGAGAGAACTCATGGGGAGAGATGGAAAGAATGAATGTGAACCCCCACAACGATGGAATTTCACACATAAATTTTCATGTGTCATGGATGACACTTGACTCTCTAGGAGCTCGTTCCTCTCCACTTGGAGTTCGTTCCTCTCCCCAAAGGAACTTAGGATAACAATGTTTATTTCCCAAACCGTAGTAATTTAGGAAATACATTATAATATTCCCTTGGGTTAATCCCCCAAGATTATCCCCTACTTCCTATTCTCACAACCCCCTTCCCTTTCCCTTCCTAGTGGAGCTTAGTCCCCCATAACTCTCTCTTCATGGTTGGCCTACACGTAGTGATGTATTTTTATTAATAATTTTCACAATTACATATACAAAATCAGGCTCACTGGCCTTAAAATATAGGCTCTCCGGCCTAATACACACATAATCCTTTCGTCTTATAAACATTTGGCTCCCCAACCTATAAACATCATTAAACATCATGACAATTCAATAGGGGCTCGGCCTTGGGGTATTACAAGTGGGAGGCCAACAGTATCCACCTGGAAGATGTGTAGTGCTTTAGACAAGCCTGAAAGTGTAGAACCCACAATTACAAAGAATTACAGAAGAACGTGTTGAACTAAATTTTTTCAAGAGGAGCCAGTTGGAATAGGTGGGTGGCCACCAATATCCACCTGGATCATCCTTTTACTTCACTTTACTCCCCCCCCCAGTTCTCGATGTCCCCCCTCATTCTCTCATGTATTCTCCTATGTTCACCTCTCCCCTTTCCCCATCTTCCTCTCCCTCTCATGTTCTTCCCTTAGTCTCCGCTCACCCTTTTGCTTCCCCGGTGCAGGCCTCCCTTCACTCTTCCCCCCTACGGACTAGCCTGAGACTCTTTAAGGTATTTGGTCAAGGCACGGTAAAGGTAGCTCCAAAACCTTTAGGAAGTGTATCAGAGCCTACAAGGTGAATATGATGATGGTTTTCAATCAGGAAATGTTGTTAAAATACATCCCTAACCTCCATGGAAAAATCCTCATCAGTCGTTTTTGTGGAAAATCGATATGTACTCTTGCGTTGTCTTAGTGGACCCTCTCTAATTGGAAACGTGTATTGGGTTATTCTCCAACCTTCCATGTCCTAGTGTGCAATTTTTTATACTTCAATTTTTCCTTGCCTGAGGATGTTGAAGCTATCTTGCAAAAGGATTGGTGTTGGGGCCCCTCAGGGCTTGCTTTGTAAAAATGGGATGCCTGCTTCGACCCTCTTAGAGCTTCAGTGTCTGTTATGCAAGTTTGGTCTATTTTACCTGGACTTCCTCTCCTTTTCTGGAATGATCCTTTCCTCAGGGCCATAGGTGACAAAATTGGCAGGTTCTGTGTCATGGACCCCGCATGGGAGTCTAATCATGACTGAAGGTAGGCTTGGATATTAGTTGAGGTTGATATTCATGAATGGATCCTGGAGGAGATCGACCTGGTTATGGGTGAAAATAAATGGGCCCGGAAAATGGATTATCGACATCTATCATTTCATTGTTTTTTGTGCCATGAAGTAGATAATTTATAGTCCCATTGTTTCAAGCCTCGCTCTCATTTGTTAAAGACCAAAAAGGTTCGTGTCAAAAAAATTTCTAGTATTAGTCTAGGTCCTGATGGTGAGATGTATTCTTCAAAGGGAGAGAAAATGCATGGACAAGATTCTGTCAAGCTGCAAGATAATTTGGAAGGTATCGAGACAACTTCTCCAAAGGGAGAAAACATGTATGGAATCGATTCAGTCAAGTTGTTGGGTAAATTGGAAGGTAATAATTGTTAGTATTTTAAATTTTCCTATTACACAGTTATAATTATAATACAATAGCAATTGTAATAGGACCACTGAAAGATAGACAATCACAGATACAATATAACACAAATTTTATCTTAGGAAACCCTTGTGGGGGAGAAAAACAAGCAATCAAAATTCTCATTATAGATTCCTTCA
>ML792349.1:551366-565303 GCA_009831015.1 Picea engelmannii
CTTCACTTTATTATTTACCTTTTAAAATCTCTTAAACCACTTTGACTACTTTGACCTTTTGGGGCTTCTAGATGACATATGAGGGTCCTCCAACTTCGTAAGGCCATAACTCTCAAACCGTGAGGAGTTATGTGACTTTCTACGTACCACTAGAAATGGAATGACATGTACTATCCATATAGAATAGTATTATCTGAAAATATATCATAACTCATACTGTTACACATCAAACAAACTTGGGTCCATTACCCAAACCTGGGTTCTCCAACTTCTCATGGACATAACTCTCTAACCGTGAGGAATTATGTGACGTTCCACATACCACCATAAATGACATGAAAAACACTATCCATCTAGGATATTTTCCCTAACAAGTTCACTTTCCTTCATCTCATTATTCCACAATTAAGCATGGGTTCTCTTACTCCACAAAGCGTCTTCCCGTGAGGGCTTTCACCATAAGGGGACCACTTTGGAGTTCATCCATATTTACTTCTTATCAATCATGAAAAAACAATAATGAGTCATATTTACATGAAACAATATTGGGTCCATTACCCAAACCTTTGTGCTACGGGGCTTTCTTCAAGGGTTGACATCAATGACAACCAACCTTAATCAACAAAAGACGTATGGTGCATGATCCTTAACTCCAGAAGAAAACATTCCAGGAAGAAAGGTTGCAGCAACGTCCGAAGCTCCCAAATGTCGAAGTCCCAAAATGAACTCGATCTGTTGATTTAAAAAAGACGTGTGGTGCTTGATCTAGAACTCCGGGTACGAAGTACTTCGGGAGAAAAGGTTGTGTGAGCGTCTAGGAGTCCCGAACGTCGAAGTCCCAAAGTGAATCAGAGTCGTTGAAATCCCCGAGGACACACAACGTCGGATTGTGAACTTCAGAGATTTACCACTCCAGAGGATTCGGGCGGTGGTTGTCTTGGCACCTGTTGTTTTGGCGTATGGTTATAGCCCATGGTCATATGCAAGTAGAGAGAGATGGAATAACCCGAAGAACTTGGGAGAGGATATCTGCCAGCTCTGAGATCAGTTCGGAGCATGGAGACTGTTGCTGGAAAGATCTGGAAGAGCATAATGGAGTAGAGACCCCATATGAGGGTATTGATTCTCTTGAGAAGAACAAAATTTGTACGCCCCACCATGGTTTTGTTACAAATTGGTATCAGAGCAAGCCAACAACACTTGGCCTTCTTGGGCTCATTCACAAGTCGTATGAAAATATTTCTAGAGAACTTTAAGGGGTAACACCCTATCTTACCGCATTCCTAAGAGGCTTATAAAACCTCTACTGAAGAGAGGAATGAGATCCGTTATTGTTGATAGATGTTTTGGAAATTGGCATTGTATGTTTCTAATGCTCCCAAATAAAGAATTTGACTTCACTGTGAAATTGTACACGTTGTTGTACCGTCATAAGTTTTGGTTAACAAGGCTAAGATGAGCCTGTGGAGAATAATACCGCCAAACATAAATCATCTGCATAAGTTCCTTGAGTAGAAGGATGCATATTTAAAATACAGTTGGGATTTTACCCCAATGATGTTGAAACATGCTAGTTTGTGACAAAGGGAGCTTAGCATTTCTTTGGAAATGAAATTCGATCCTACAGGAATGGGATTATGCTGAAGAACACTAATATTTAAACTAAAATAGCAATTTGAACGGATGGAAAGGATCAGTAGCAGTAATGATTACTGCTTTAATGAAGGGTTAAACCTAGTATAGGTGTATAACCCCTCATGATCAGAGGAATGAGTTTGGTGACCATTCCCTGAAAAGGGAGAGTATGTGCAGCTCTCGGGTTTCAAAGAGGACTGAGAAACGAATTTTGTTTCCGGATACAGGAATTGTTGGACAAGGTTTTTCTAATCAAGTTGATAAACGAAGCTGTAGAAATATAGAGTGATTGAGTGAGAAATCACAACAACCTCCCTTGCTTGGTGGATAGGAGAATAATCTGCAGAGTTCTTATGGGAGGAGGAGAGTGGCCTCCGTCCCTGACTGTACTGAACAAAAGGAAGAATTCTAGGTGTAATGGTCAAGACCGATCTTGACCTAAAGATACTCTGGATTTCTAAACTAGGATACTTGGTAATTAACATAATTCAAAATTTCATTTGGGCTTTAAGGGATTAGTCCAAATGGTGTTGGACATTAAATTGTTAAAATTAAGATAAAATGGTTGACTAAATGTTGATCCTGAATGTGGTAAAGTAAGTGGTGGGGCACTTCTAGAAGCCCAATGGGTCAGATTGACATCCAGTGGTGGATGACATCCATATATATATAGTTGGAAGCCAGTTCAACCGATTTTGTTACCTTGGGAATGGTTATAATTGCCCAGATTGTATTTATAAGTTGGGTAATGTTCCAGGGAGATTGAGGAAAGAGTGTTTTCTTGTTACCTATTATCATATAAAAAAGGAACATAGTTATGACTATGTCTGATTCCACTTCCATGTGGATGTCGTGTGAATGATTGAAAACTCTCAACTGAGAGGGAAACTCAGTGTTGAGTATCCCTATGAGGCTTGTCATAAGGATGGCAACATTATCCTTGGAGAACGATCTGGAAGTCTGAGATGCCCATGTGCATGCATGACATGAAAAGGGTGCAATCAATGAGCTTGCATGATGCATGTTTAGTTAGGTTCATGGGTGTTTACGCTTGAGTGCATGTATTTAATGTATTGTGAATCTTCTTGATATGAAGCCTGATAGTAATACCAGTTAGGTATAAATGATATTAAATATGAAAGAGTAAATGAGGAAGGATAGTCTGTGTCAGGATAAGAGACAAATGATTGTGCCTTGAGGATCACATAAGAATGAGTTTGGACATTCATGAGTTGACTAATATTAGAATAGAGATGTATGTAGACTGTGAAATATACCCATGGCAGCTACACACAGACTTTTGAATATGCATATGGTTAAGTACATCATGGATGTAAGTTAACAAAACTAGAATATGTATGGATACATAATTTGGGTGAATGACAAAGATGCATGTTTATATTCCTTATGGAATATTTGGTAAACAACTAGAGCTAAATCAAGGTCAAGGCCATCATAGATAGTGATGGACATGCAATAAGGAAGTTGCATGCTGAGGGAGTTGCCTGTGGAAGAACTGTGTGAAAAATCTGTCAGGAGGACAGAGTCACAACCTTAATAACTTCTGATAATTAAGCAGTGAGCTACAAGATTATATATATATAAGAATCCTAGATTACATTTGAAAGCATAATGTAATAAATAGAAGACTAATGAATGAATATATGAGTATGTTTTATTGAATAGGCTTGGTTGAAGTCGTGTTAAGAAAATGCAGTGAGGCCTTTAGAGATAACTCATTTGGGTTGAAAAGACCTAGGTGATGTAGAAAGAATTGGAAGAAGGGGAGAGCCCTCAATTCTTTTCTTGTTGAGTATTATGTTTTCTCTAGGATGAGAGAGAGCTGGAACATGGATGAAATAAAATGTTTTGGCACCATAGTGATGATGGTCGTATTGTTGTAGAAACAATTGAGATTTTTTTGTGTTGCACTCATGAAAACATTAAGGATAATGTGGTGAAGTGCATAAAGATGTGCTAGGACATGTCTGAAAATGTTTTATTGTCTTAACATTATGCATGAAATTTTTGAAGGGTAGTTGTATGCCTCATATACCCAAGTAGAGTATGATTCAGGAAGAAAACCTTGATCGAATTAGATTAATCAAGAACCTAACAAAGGAGATGAATGCGAGCCATTCATCGGAGGGGAGACTGATCGCAGTCATCAAATCGAATTCACTATCCACTGGAGTTAACAGATCAAACACTAGTTGTTTGATTAGATCGACGGTGAGGATATTGGTTGCGGGGGTTGGTTCTATGGGAATCAAGGTGCTCATAATTATCATGTTGCATGGAATTCATTGAGGGAATGCATGTTTACATAAGAGGGAAGAGCATATTTGCCATTAAGGAAGGAGGACCTTCCAGTACTCTACTTAAGTTATAGAGGTATTAAGGAAAAGAGAATTTCTTGGGTGGTCATGAGTGTTGGCACCTTGGTTACTAATGAAGGCATAATGCTTGGGTGCATTCATGTGAAACTTTTAAGTTTCATGTGTATTTATTTGGGATCTTGATCGGCCTGTAGCTGGAAGCATGATCCTGCTGTAAGAGTGAATGAGAATGAATAAACCATATGGTGAAGAAGTTGGTTGAATTCAAACACACCTTGGCAGGAGAGCCTAACCTGAAAAGTGATAACCTGAAATCGATGCAAGGGTGCATTGGGTATGAATGTGGCCACGAATGTTGGCACATTCATTAAAGTCAATTGATATTTGAATTTCATTTTGAAAAGTTGATATACTAAACTGATGCATGTGTGAGGAATGAAATTTCCTTTTTCTTTGTATCATCAATAGATAAAAGTGATTTGATTGTTAGCATGCACAATTTAAGAATTGTTTATGATGACGTTATAAAGGTGCAGTGAAAATATATGTGCATGGGAAACTAACAATTTGTTTGGCTGATTGAAGTTGAAAGTGTAGGAAGTAAAGGGGTCTTGGATATGGAAGTGTTGTAAGCCCATAAGGAATACCAAAATTTCCTGTTGAGCCAAACTACTATGGGAAGGAAAGTCCCATAATTTGTGGATCGGGTTCCGTGCGGAATAGATCTGAAAACAAAATGTGGAATTTGGAATATGTGAGAAGAAAAGATCTGTCCAGAAAGGACAGATGAAGACTGTCAAGCTGAAAAGCATGAAAGAGGCCATTGTTGAGACATGAGAACTCTGTGGTAAGTCATGATCACCTGGAATATGTTGTGTTTAGGTAACACAAGCGAGAGGGATGCCTCGATAGAGAAATTCTGAGGGACGCCTCGACTGTAAGGATCAATGAAGTCTTTGAAATTATTCCTATGTGAGAAATCCTTGGCAAGGCAAGATGGATCACCCGAGGAATTCTACAATAGAGAAGGGGATGTCTGAGCCTAGGCCTGGAGGGTGAGTGACTGCAAGGAAGAGGAGACTCTGAGAGTTCTTGTAAACTATTGATTGGGATCATGCACAAAATGGGTATGTCCAGGAAAAACAGTGAGCCTGGATAACATGACAACCATGTGGATACAAATCTGCAAACTGCGTAGATAATTATTGTGCTAGACTATGAAATTTTTCCTAGAAATTTTTATGCAACAGTAAAATGTTTTTGCATGAGACTATGATTAATGTGTTTGTTGTCCAAGAATTATTGAAGGAAGGTGACGAATATTAAGAGTCTAAAAAAGGACCTGACCAAGAAAGAAGGTCAATACTTCTGAAGTGGATGAATGAGAAAGGCATGACAGGTGTTTCCGAGAAAGAACACCAAGGAAGGTGTTCCTTTTAAGTGGGGGAGGGGAATTGTAACACCCCTGTTTCCCCCAACTTGTAATTAATAATTTATTAAGATTACCATGTTGTGGCATGGGAACAATGTAAGTGTATTATTAATTAATTTCCAAATAATTGACTGTGGGGGTGAAGCCTTGAAAGTAATGGCCATGATATCACTAGATGAAAGAATGTGAGAACGATAAGAGAACAATTATTAAGAAAAGGACAGGTGGTTGAACCCTCAAACACCACCATGAATGGAAGCATGGTCTAGCTACAAAAGGTAAGCCTAAAGTACCACAAGGTTCTGCAGACCTAGAATGGACCAGGGGTTTCTTTATGACAGAAGGAATCGAATTGGAGGAATGTGTGTGCAAGGCACACAAGATGATAAGAAGAGACGAGTGGAGAATGCAAGGATTTTGATTCGGAAAGAAAAGAATGATCCGAAGGCCATGAGCTTGATGCCGAAGAAGCATCTGATAATCCTCATCAAGGCCATGACATACAGAGAGATATCTGAGAGTATGCAAATAACAGGACCTGAGCAGAAGGCCGCGAGATTGATGCTGAGGAAGCATTTGATAAACCTCCCAGAAGATGCAAAAGAGAAAGGATTGATGAGAGTTGGCATAAAATCCCTAGTGATATCATGGCTTGGAATGGGGGTGGCCAAAGTGCTAAGAATGAATGCCTCTGGGCTTATGGTTGGGTGGAAGGATGAACACCCACAGTCAATTAGTTGGCCACCACTTGTAATAGATAAGTAATCTTATATCATGTGTATTTAAGTGGTAACTGTGAATTAAGGTTGGATATTCTATGAATGTTGCAGGGATGGACATGTTTTCTTAATGATTATACTGTATCCCTTCAATTCTTCCTAATTGTGTATTTAAGAAAATAAGATATTCTCTGGCGTGTACACGTAAATGACTGAGCCTTGTGGTGGCTGAAGTTAAAATAAATGAACTGTGAATTGTTGACTTTGGGCATAGCCTCACATGTGCATGTCGATACTCCCAGTCATTCTAAAGGAAGGGGTCAGACAATCTCATGAGAGGTAGTTCATGTGTGCACAAATCCTCTGTGAGGTGGGCAGAGATCGTGAACCGCCCCCCCTAAGTTTTGGAGTTGATATATGAGCGTAAGAGGTGCGTTGAGGATTTCTCTTAGCATTAAGTTCAGAATAATTAGCGCAAAATACTTAAGTATTTAGGGAGCTGACATAACCAAGGTAGAATAGTGAGTTTTGAGCCCCTATAGGAGAGATCCTTTCGTTTGAAAGACGAATGGATGAGATTAGTTCGGGAGGAGCTGAAGTTCTTCACGATCGTTGGATCTGGAGAAGGAACACAGGCGTTAAGCCTTCGATCCCTTTAGACTTTGCAGGTCCAACACATTGATCATATTTTTCGCACATGAGGAGAATCCCCCGAAGTCCCAAAGATAATCTGGGCCATATATATGAGGATTCCCGGGAACTATCCCGACCGTCGAATCTATGATATATTCAGCCTGACATTGACCACTTCGGGAGGACAGTGGTTTGGTAACACCAAAATCCCTAAAATCTTGAAGTTGATATGGACCGTGGATCTAAGGATCCGTCGAGATCCCTCATGACCGTTCGATCGTGGGGACGCAAGTATTTGAATTGAGTTCATGTGGGGGCCCATGCGTTGAGTGACGACGATGCGAGGTGTCCCACTTGGAGTGGCACACACTGGGGTATTAAGAGGCGGTTAGCTATGAGTTCCTTTGGAAATCCGCGGGGCAACAGAGTCCGTCTGTATCGTCGATCTGAGAGAGAGGATACGTGGAGGAAATCCATCGAATTTAGGTGAAATTACTCTGGGATAAAATGAGTGTGGAGAGGTTGAACCTCCCGAAGCCCAAAGAGCCGAAGTGATCTACATTCGTCGATTTGTGGGAGACACGCGTCGACAGATTGTCGACTTCGGGTGAAGTCACTCTGGGAGAAAAGGGGATGTGTTGGAAAAGAACTTTCGAAGGCCAGAGAGACAGAGTTCATCTTATTTGTCCGACAGATGAGGACAGGTGTCAACGGATCTTCCATTTCATAAGATAGCCACTTCAGAGTAATTTGGGGTCATGCAAGTTAAGAACTCCCGAAGCCTGAATAGACAAAGTGATTCATAGTTGTTGATATGCGAGAGACACGTGTTCACAGATCACGTACTTTAGAAGTGATGAGAAAGCAACACGGAGCAGAGGGTCGCCCGAAGTGGATCCCCACAGTCAAATGAGAAGGATGTGTGGTGCACGATCCTTGACTTCGGAAGAAAGTACTTCAGGAGAACCGATTGTCGAAACGTTTGGAACTCTCGAACGCCGAAGTTCCGAAGTAAACCAGGACCATTGATTGGGAAAGATGTGTGGCACATGATCCTTAACTCCGAAAGAAAACGTTCTAAGAAGAAAGGTTGTAGAAACGTCTGAAGCTCCTGAATGTTGAAGTCCCAAAATGAACTTGAGCCATTGATTTAAAATGGATGTGTGGCGCTTGATCTAGAACTTCAGGTATGGAGTACTTCTAGAGAAAAGGTTGTGTGAGTGTCCGAGACTCCCGAACACCAAAGTCCCGAAGTGAATCAGGGTTGTCAAAATCCCTGAGGACACGTAGTGTCGGATTGTGAACCTCAGAGATTTTCCACTCCGGAGGATTCGGGGGGTGGTTGTCTTGGTGCCTGTTGTTTTGGCATATGATCATAGCCCATGGTCATATGCAAGTAGAGAGGGATGGAAGAACCCGAAGAACTTGAGAGAGGATATTTTCTAGCTCTAAGCTCGGCTCAGAGCATGGAGATTGTGGCTGGAAAGATATGGAAGAGAAGAATGGAGTAGAGACCCCGTATGAGGGTATTTATTCTCTTAAGAAGAATGAATTTTTTATGCCCCACCATGGGTGTGTTACAACTACTAATTCCAACAACAACCCAATAAGGCTATCTTGGCCACTAGACTAGAAAAGGTCTCCTCATAATTAATTCCCTCTACTTGAGAGTATCCCTTTGCTACCAAACAAACCTTATACCACTCCACATAACCATATACATTATACTTATTCTTGAACACCCATTTTCATCCAACCACATTCCTTCCTTCAGTCAAATTATATAAATGCCAAGTTTGGTTATGTTTCAAGGCCTTCATTTCTTCCTCCATGGATTTCTTCTAGTGAGGTTCTTCTTCACCATTAAGATCCTATTTAACATTTCTTGGCTCAATACCCATGGAAGATAAAGAAAAATAACTAAAATCAGTTGTCGCATAACCTTACCTGTCAAGTTTCTTTTGCTTACAAAGGATCCTCCTTAATTATGCCCTTGATCAAGTTGATCATGTTCAAGATACATATTTGCGTTGGTCCTAATGGAATATTTTCTCCATTATAATATTCATCTCCTTCCTATAGAATTTTTATATCCAACCCCCATGATAATTTTTCAACTTGATCTTCACCTCTAGACTAGAAATCTAGAAATGGTATATGGTGTACCTACCAATACAAATTCTTCATATTGATCTCCACAAGTTTTCTCCTCCTTGAAGATCAAATTTCAACTATGAGTATGTCGATGCTTAGATGAAATCCATGACTTGTAGCCCTTAAATCCTTTTGTATACCCAATAAACATGCACTTGATTGACTTGTTATCAAGATGATTTTTCCTATTCACCTTTGGTACATGCATGTAATCCTCACACCCAAAAAACCTAAGATATGAAACATAGGGCTTCTATCCACTCCAAGGCTCTTCTAATGTCTTGTACTCATCCAAAATTGAACTAGGTGATTAATTGGTCAAAGAGTTTGTTGTAGTAACCACATCATTCCAAAACATTTTGTTCAAACTAGCATCCACTTTAATTTTTCATGCTTTCTCCATTGAGCTTCGATTCAACTTCTCAACAACACCATTTTTTTAGGAGTATGTGGGGTGGTATTTTTCCTTGCAATACACTTAGGTTTACAAAAAAAACTTGAACTCTTTGACACAATACCCATCACCATTGTCGCTTCTCAAAGCCTTCACTTTCTTCCCACTTTGGCTTTCAATCAAGGAATCAAAGGTCTTAAAATTTCCAAGCATGTCACTTTTCTTCCTCGTGAAGTAAACCCTTGAATTTCATGAGAATTCATCAATGAAAGTGATCAAATAATGAAAACCTCTAGTGGAGACTATGCCCATAGCCTCACAAATATTAGAAAGAATCAACTCAAGTACCTCTTGAGCTTTATTGTTAGTCAAGGAAAATTGAACCATCTTTTTCTTTTCAAGCACACACGCCTCACAAAAGTCTAAAGAGTCCTTCATATCACCAATCCCATGGAAAATATTCTTAGTACATAGCTCTCATAGGTTCTTTTCACCAAGATGTCCCATTATATGATTCAACAACATGATGTTCAATGTCTTCAATGTTGTCACTAATTTGTCATTTCCGTTGACACATTTCTGCTACCCATGACTTGACTAGTCACATACAACTTGTACAAAACTTCAAGCTAAACACCTTTGACCAAAACCAGAGCCCCTCAAACCAATATACAACCTCCTTTAGAGAAGAGTGTATCACCACCTACAACGTCCATTTGGATCATTGAAAGTAAGTTAGGTTCTAATCCTGGCACATGATGTGTACATTGGGTATCTTCTTCACAGATCCATGTTTGTATTTACATTTCCATGTTCGATAATTTCATAATTGAAATCATCTCTAAGAAATGTTTTTCCTCCATGTGATTCTTCACAATCCATGAACCACATCTCCCTATGAGGAGTTATAAGGAAGGGATCTCCTAAATCAATCATCCATGCCTCATCATGGACATTGGTTAAAAAACATGTTGAAGAGAGATACATACTTCCCTCACAACTAGAAATCCCTACAATCAAATCTTCCTTATTTGATTATTTATCCTTCAAATGATTTCCCTTGCATTCACTCTTCGTGTTCACTCTTTGATGACACCTCCAATAAATCAAATATTTTTTCTTCCTACTTTTGTTGGCATGTCCTCTTATAGATCTAGATTTCCTCCCACTAGATATCTCATCATTTTTCTCCTTGGAGAAACCCTTAGTCTTGAAATCTTTTGAATCAAAGTTTGTTTCAAAATTTCTTCGCCTTGTCTCCTCTTGTGGTGACCGACCCATGATCTCATCCAACTTGAGTTTCTCTACCTTTGTAGCTCTATTGATGAAAACTATAAGATCCTCCCAATAATATGGAAGACTACAAATCAAGGCTATGCATCTCCCATTTCCCTTTACTTCAACACCAATGGCCTTGATTTGATAAGAAACACATTGAAGGAATTAAGGTGATCTATAACTCTATCGTCATCCTTTATTTTTAGAGCATACACCTTCTTTCACAAGAATATCAAATTCAAGGGATTTAACCTCAAATAATGAGCCATACTTATCCCAAAGATTATTTGTTGTAGTTTTCCTTGACACATTCATTAACATAGAATTTGATAGATTAAGACTAATCAAGGAAATGGCCTTATCATTCATCTTGTCCTAATACTCATGTTTCATAGTATTAGGCTGTGTGTTCTTTATGATGATTTTCTTCTACTCTCTTTCAATAAACAAATATTCCATCTTCAACGCATATTTGTTGGTTACAATGACACATCAAAGGCTTACAGGATATACATTCCTGTCCACTGGAAAGTGGAGATCATCCAAGATGTAACCTTCGATGCGAATGTATCTTTCAGTAAATCCAAACAGGTATGTGAAGAAGAGGTTCATGAGGAAGAAAATGAGGTTCCTAGAGTTCCAGAGTCAGAGGTAGTCTAACTAGAGGAAGTCATTCTAGAGGATCATGACATAGCTGAACCTTAGAAGTCAACTGAGATGCCTTCTCGCAAGAGAATACCATCTTGGGCACAAGAGCTTATCATAGATGCAAAAATAATTTGTACCCCAGAGAAATATTTCAGGGAAAGTAAGAAGCTGAAGTTGTATTCCATCTATGTGGCATGCTTGTGTGACATAATGGATGAATAACATTCTAGTTATGAAGAGGCTATATAAGAACAAGTATGTAAATATTCCATGGCATAGGAATACCAATCCATTATGCAAAATGATGTTTGGGATGTGGTTCCCATATCAAAGGAGAAATATGTGGTTAGTTCAAAATGGATCTACAAGATGAAACACGCAGCTGATGGTAGTATTGAAAAATATAAGGAAATATTTGTGGCCCAAGGTTTCTCTCAGAAAGAAGGGATTGACTATGAAGAGACTTTTTATCTCGTAGTAAGATATACGTCGATTGGGACTATACTCTCATTGGTCATTGTGATGAAATGGAAGGTGCACCAGATGGATGTGAAGACAACCTTCTTGAATGGTGAAATAAAAGAGGAAGTTTATGTGGAGAAACCACTTGTGTTTGATACACATGACATGAAACTCATGTGTGCAGGTTAAAGAAGTTCGTATATGGATTGAAGCAGACACCCAAAGCATGGTATGGAAGGATTGACAGTTTTATGATGAGATTGGGTTTTACTAAGAGCAGTGCAGATCCTAACCTTTACTCTAAGGTTGAGGATGGTGAACCAATTATTCTATTGTTGTATGTGGATGACCCATTTCTAACATGTGAGAAAAATCTCATTACAGAGTGTAAGAGAAACCTGGCTATAGAATTTGAGATGAAATATTTAGGAGTGATGCACTCTAGAAGTATGGTAGAGATCGGATGGGATTTTCCTAAATCAAGGAAAGTATGTTGTGGAAATCGTGAAGAGTTTTGGGATGTTAGACTGTAAGGCCATGGATACTCCGATGGTATCAAATATGAAGTTTCTAAAGGATACAACTTCATAGATTGTGGATTCTACCTTATACAGATTGATGGTGGGTTCGTTGATGTATTTGACGAACACAAGGCCATATTTATGTTTTGTTGTGAACACCCTGAGTCAACATTTAGAGCAACCCGAACATGTTCATTTGGTTGCAGAAAAACATGTGTTGAGGTAACTTAAGGGTACTTTGGATCATGGTCTCTGGTATGGATTTGACCATGAGTTTGGATTGTATGGATACTTAGATTCATATTGGGCCATCAATATTCTTGATCGGAAGAGCACTTCATGATACTGCTTAACTATTGGCTCTAGTATGGTCTCGTGGAGCAGTAGGAAGTAGTCATGTGTGACACTCAGTATGACTAAAGCTGAGTATGTGGCAGCATGTGTAGCGAGCACAGAGACAATGTGGCTTCAAATGTTGTTGTCTGGGCTATTTTGTCTCGAATTGGAGGTGACCTACATTTGGTGTGATAACCAGAGTTGCATAAAGTTGTAAGATAACACAGTGTTTTGTGACAGGTCAAATCATATCGAGATCAGATACTACTATATCAAGGATATGGTACAGAGGGGAGAAGTTAGGATACATTTCATGACAACCAAGGATCAGGTTGGGGACATGTTCACCAAGACGTTGTCGAGGATGAAGTTTGAGTACTTCAGGGACAAGCTTGGTGTGGTCCCTCTTCAGAGGAAGTAACAGATGGAACTCATCCAACATAAAAAAGGGTTGGCATTGAGGATGGAAAAATCTCATCCAGCATGAAAAAGGGTTGGCACTGAGTCTGGTAGGTCTCATCCAGCATGAAAAAGGGTTGGCACCGAGAAAAAATGGAAAAATCTCATCCATCATGAAAAATGGTTGGCACTGAGTCTGGTGGATCTCATCTAGCATGAAAAAGGGCTAGCACTGAGACATGGGTGCACATGGTCAGGTATTGATGCATTGCAGGGTAATGGATGTCCCGGGGACAGGTTGTAGCTATTGAGAGCTACCCATAGACCTTGGATGCATGGGGTGAAGTCATGTTGCACCATGGATATCCAAGGATGTATAGATTCACATGTTTAACAATCAATGGATGTGAGCTCATGTGGTATCAAACTTGGAGTCTTTGTCTAGAAATAATACATTCCTAGTTAAGATGGAGTGTTAATATTTTTGGTGTAACTATGAAATATATTCTTGTATATTTGTTTTGGTCAAACCTTTAAGAGGTCATTGTCATTATATTGTATAAATCGGCTCAATAGAAAGTATTATATTATTGGCATTTTAATTATAATTATAAAAATCCCCATTGTGGCTAGTTGACCCTATTTTTATGGGTTAGCTAGGTCAAAAGACACTTTTGTGTATAAATAAAGGATACGTTCCTCCCATTTGGGCACACTCACACACACTTCTATTGTGTATCTTGGAGCGCATAAGGAGGTCTAGCGCACAAGTCATGGAGACTGGTTCTTTTGGTGTTTTGGTCTTGGTGTTTCTTGGAGAGTTATAACGCATTATTGTACTAGTTGAAGGAATCTATAATGAGAATTTTGATTGCTTGTTTTTCTCCCCCACAAGGGTTTCCTAAGATAAAATTTGTGTTATATTGTATCTGTGATTGTCTATCTTTCAGTGGTCCTATTACAATTGCTATTGTATTATAATTATAA
>ML792350.1:36785-94066 GCA_009831015.1 Picea engelmannii
TCCATATTTTAAGGAGAAGAAGTGGTAATGATCTAAAAAGAGTATGACTCCATCCCCACACATTTTTGGAGAGACTTGATAAGCTCCATCAAAGAAGTCCCAAGGCTTTGTGAAATCAATACGGGGCTCATGCAATACCCTTTGGGACTTAATATTGATATTAATATTAATATTAATATCAAAATAGATGCCCAAAATAATTTTTTATTTTTTTTCTAAATAAATTTTGGTCATCGCATATCTGACGACAACTTTTATCGATGTGACGGTTTTTCTATATAAACATCGAAAAGATGTCGTCACCTATGCGATGACAGTTTCTATTGATGCGACGGTTTTGCTATATAAACAACGAAAATATGCCGTTGCCTATGCGATGACAGTTTCTATTGATGCAACGGTTTTTCTATATAAACAAAGGAAAGTTGTCGTTGAATAGGAGACGACAACTTCTATTGATGCATCGGTTTAGCTACATAAAAAAAAAGTTGTTGTCGAATAGGCGATGACAACTTCTATTGATGCAATGGTTCAGCTATATAAACAACGAAAAGCGACATCGAATATGCGACGACAACTTCTATTGTTGCGTCGGTTTAGCTACATAAACAACAAAAAGTTGTCATCAAATATGCAATGATGGCTTCTATTGATGTGTCGGTTTATCTATAAAAGTTGTTGTCGCAATTTAGACGAAAAGTTGGTTTGAGATTGTTTGCCTATATCGTCGCTTGTGCGACATTTGACCAATTTCGTCGCTTGTGTGACTTTTGATCAATTTCGTCGCAAATGCCATGTCACCTAAACCAACGTTTCAGAGACTCCAAATTCATCACCATATCAATGACATAACGTCGCAATAGCGTCGAAACAACCGTCGCAAAATGGGCCAAATATGCTAGTGGGACTACCTTTTCTTTTAAGGGAATGGGAAGTTACCCTGTAATCCCTTGGTCTAAATCCCTGCAAGCAACAAAAGAGAGTTGAATATTTTATTCACCAGGGGATGATGTTATTCCCTTGAATTTTTATTTTTTGAAGCAGTGGTAAGGGCCACGATGGGATTAGAAGTCCTCCCATACAACCATTTTGTATTGACCAAAATAAATATGAACTGTAGATCAAATGTCAGGAGTCGATATCGACCCTTCATTAGGAAATAGGGTACCAAAAGTGTAATGGCTCTAAATTAATTTAAACTACCATTGAATTAGAACACTATGGTAAAATTTAATAATTACTACATCTAGCACATTTAAAATCTAATTTTTCATAGTAATAAAATTTAATAACAATTTACTTCAAAATAATTCGTAACTCTAACCTGAACCTCATGCTGTCGCTTGCTTCCTTAGCTTTATTCTTTAGGAAACCACCCCAAAACCAACCTTCCTTCCGACTAGTAGCGCCTAGCCCTAGGATATCAACGGATATCCTAGCCCTCCGAGCCCAAAACCTCCAGCAGCCCCCCGGTGCACTGTAAATTCCACTCTGTCCAATACTCCAAGCTCTCCCCAAAATCCTTTCTCCACTTTTGTAGCATGAAAAATCCATCCCCCTCTCAACTCCTTTCACCCCCCCTTATTCCTCCTCCCTTCACCGACACTCCATCTTGCATTAAATTTCTTATCCCTCCATTTAATTACCCTTATCCATTCATTAATTCTCTTATCTTCCCAGGATCCTTATGTGATCCATTCTTGTATACGTAACTTGATTAAATGTTATATTTTATTCTCCTCCCTTAATTTAATACTTTATTAATTAATGAATTAATTAATAATTAAATCAATCATTAACCATATTGATTAAAGAGTTAATTATACTTAAATTAATCATAATCAAGAATAACTAATTAATAACAAATAATTAGTTAAGGTTATTTAATAAATAATTATAGTTTAGCTAATTTTTTTAGGATTATTTATTAAATTAATCATCTTAATAATTAAGGGTCGTTACAAAAAGTGCCTTAGGTCTTATAATAACTTTAATTCTGATAGGAATAATCTGATGGCAGAATACAAAAGCTAGTTGGAAGGTGGGTATTCAGAAAGATCCATGAGAGTGATGTGGGTGGTGATTCCAATAGAGAGAAACCTGAACACATGAGCCTAAAAGGATGAGGACGATTGATCTATCATAGATCCAAACTGAAAGGATCTAAGCCATCGATTTAGTCGTGGACCCTATCCATTGAAAACCATTGGAATTTTTCATACTCATTAACTAACACATGGGTTAAGAATAAATAGAGACCTAGACCCGTGGATTATTCAATCATCAGCCGTTGGATGCATCAGAAAAATTTCATTCAAAAAGATCTGTTTGTAGGACTAATTTGGGAGTATTGCATTCCCAAATGAGTATGCCTGACTGACTAAATTTTTTACATGTTTTTAGACTGAAAGGATATGAGATATCATATTGACTAACTCTTAAATGTCAGATCCATCAGAGTAAGGAGGATTTGTTAAATTTTGGTTGGTTTGGAAAATTTGAGAGGAGTTGGACTATAGATTTCAGTAGATCCCATACATTAGACCTACTAGACCTCATGAGTGTTTTTTAATCATCGTGCATCTTGGGAAAACCATAATGATTTGGTTAGTCAATTGGGATCAATTGTAGCCATGAGATCCTTCAAGGAATTGGGTTTTTTGGAAAATCCATTCAGAAAGATTTGTAAGGGCTTGTGTCCTGAGTAGGTTAGTATGATAGACTATCCATCATGCACATATGAGTCTGAAATAAATGGGAACCATCGATTTCAATTAGTTTTGACCATATGGTGTTGTTGAGATTTGGAATTCTACTATTGGACTTCACATTGAAGTTCCATTGGGTTTCCCCTTGATTTTGAACCTATTATGTGCCACATTTGATGGAACATCACCCACCACATTAGTACACACACATGTCTACCTTGATATTTGGTACAAATGATGAGGATACACATGGAGGTGAGGCATTAGTGGGTAGGAAAGGCCTGGAAAATTTAAGAGATGATAACTTATAATCTTGAACTCTGATTTTAACATATGTATAGTCCTTGGAAATATCTTGAACAATATAATAGATAGGCGATCTCAAATTTAGATTTAGAGGGGTGGTTAAGAAGAATAAATTTTGACACCCAAATTCTGTAAATATGCCTAAGGGGGTCAGGTGTGTTACATCAAGATCCTTATAGGAATAATGGATGAGTTGATATGCATCAATCCCCTTATAGATGAGGAATTCATCCATTATACATCATGTAGAATGAAAAATATGTTGGGGATTAGGGGAATCCTCTATAAAAATGAAATGGTTGTGTTTTAATAATATTTTTCAAGAGAGAAATTTCAAGAGGGATATTGAAGCTCTCCCCAACATGGGTTTATTTTTAAACCTTTTTGGGTAAGTAATTTTCCACAACATTAACCTTTTATTCCAATATTTAGGATGATGGAAATCAACTTGAAGTTCACTAGTTTCTAGATGAAATATCCACTAAGTTGCATGACATTATGCTATGAACCAAGGGGGGCATATATAGGGTTAATTGTATATGATATGACCCCAAGGGGGTGGGGGATATATGGGGCTAAATGTACATGTATTGTGTAAATATATATGTAATAGGGTCGGCCTAATAGTAAACGGGCCTCATGTGTAGGTGTGAACAAGTATATATAGAGATCATGTATTCATTATTATAGACATGGTGAATTGTGATGTATAAATGAATTTGATTATGTGGAGGAGGTTCTCCTATTGTTTAGAGAGTTATTGTGTAACTTATCTATCTTGGACATGGACATGATCTCTATATATACCTATTCACACCTACACATAAGGCCCCTTTACTATTATGCCAACCCTATTACATATATATTTACTCATTACATGTACATTTAACCCCTTATATGCCCCCCCTTGGGGTCATATCATATACATTTAACCCTATATATTCCTCCCTTGGGTCATAACACATTCCAAACATAGGTGAATGGATGTCTCATTTAATTATTTTCACAAAACACACATAGAGGGGTCTTGAATACCCCATTTTTGCAAGTTCTTGGACATGAGGAGTTAATTCTACAACATTAGCCAACATAAGATGGCAACCTTTGGAAGACCATCTCTAAACCTAACTTTCAACTAGATCATGGAGGCCATATGAACATTTTTTAAAGTTAATAGAGTTTCATACCCAATTTTATGGTGTAGTCTCCTTGAGGGATCAAAATTCTCTCATTATTTTCCTTTAAATTGAAAAGGGTGATTTATTTTAGGTACTTGAAAAGTTCAACCTTTTCCCCTTGGAGTTCATTAGAGAGAAATGCATAGGGGCCCAACAAGTCAAGAGCTTCTCATCATGATCCCACAAATTTATATAGTTGTAAGGGTGGATAGGCCTTGGGTGTTTAACCTTGAAAAAATCCTTCCTATTTCTGGATTGTAAGAAAATCAAGGTCTACACAAAATTTTAGAATCTCGAATTAAGATATATTTTTCATTTCCTGACTTCTAGGAGAGGTATTATTTAATACGTGAAGTATGAATTTGAAAAGTCTCCAAATGAGGTATCCTTTTAAATCTAGAAGGGGGTCATCCAAACAAAATTTTCGACGAGACTCAACAATGTACTTATGAAGTAGAGCCTCAATCCACTATGCCTTGAGACAAAAACCCAAATTCCAAGAAATGTCCCCCCCTAAGGATATATTCACTATAATAAGATCCATTATGTCTAGATCCCCTCCATCAAAAGGAAATATAACTATTCTCTAGTTCACAAGATTGAATTTCTTTTTGTTACTTGGTCTTTCACCTTTCTAAGAAAATCTTTGGACAATTTTTGTACTTCTTACATTATTCCAATTAGGATAAATTGTTGAACACATAACAATAAGGAGAGCAGAGAGAACACATATGATAATAAATAACCTTGCATGAGGATTATTCCATTGTGCAACTCATCTGGTAATTGTATATAAGAAATTTGAAAACACCAAGACCCAATCTATTAGAGAATGAGTTCTATGCATGATAGGAATACCTAGATATTTGAACAATCTCCATTTTGTTTTAAAGGATGAAAATATGTTGTATGAATTCCTAGTGTGGAGCTCAAGGCCAATGCCCAACTAGTGAATTTCTAGGCATGTATTTCGATTTATATTGTTTCCATATACCACAAGGTAGAGTTTCCATGGTATTCTCAAGATACGAAAATATTAATTCAAAAATTAATATAAAGGTCCAAGGCCGATTGCAAAGAGAACGAGAGGGTTTATGAGTTGTAACATCCCTAGCCACCTAGGTTGGGCCATGCTACTCTAGAAAATTCTATGATACCATATTGTAACATCCACAATGTCCAATTGGGCTATGCCACATAAAAAAATTTGAACTGTATGAAAATTAAATCATATACACAAAAAAACTCTTACGAAACTTTATATATAAAACTTAAAATAGAAAAATACATTATGTAAATGAACAAATTCATACAGAAATAAGAGTAAACATATACATGCAACATAGACAAGAAATGCCCATAAAAATAACACATAAATAATAATGCAGCATATAAATTAACACACAATTGACACTTATGTTGGTAAGAATATCACCAACTGCGTTCATACCTTCCACGAACCTCCCAACCTTAGATCACATTGCTCATCACTCTCAGTAGTGGGTCACCCCTGAGCTAGGAATAAAATCCACCCAAGTAAAGGGATTCCTAACCAGGATGATGTATCACAGACAACAAGAAATACTCCATCATAGGTGCCAACTCAAACTCACATCCTACAGTCTCTCATTCCCCATGCCTATCCCACCCCAAGAATTTTTCCCCTTCTCTACTCAACAATCCCTCGACTGCTCCACTTCCCGTCCATGGATTCAACAACAGGTCGGACAGGAAGTCTCAGAGCCCTGTAGCTACAGTTTAGAACCTTCAAGAAATTAATTCCCAACAATTCTCTCAACTAGAGAGAAATTGCCCACGGGACTAACAACCCAGCTCTTCAATATCCCACGGTCCTGACAACTTGCTTCTTCAGTCCAACTCCCAAGCTAACTAGTATAGGTACATGTATAAGTACAACTATGGTATTAGTTCACGTATGAATATAGGTTCAGGTACAGTGACATGAACATAAAGGTAAGGAGGACAACTCAATGAGTGAGTGAATGATGATGGAATGATTGAATGAATCCTGGGAAAATGAACTAAGTCCAAACTGTATGTATGCATGTTCCCAACTTGACACTTGTGATGTTGGGAGCTACTTTGGCCCACTTGTCCCCATCCTTAGAACTTAGGATAAAATAATTATCCATACTTTATACTTTAAGGAATATTAATATAGTATTCCTTTTTGGCTTAAGCTCCCCATCTTATCCCCTTTCCTTAAATTTTATCCCCCCCCCCTCTTTCCCTAACTAGTGGAGTTTAGTCCCCCATACTCTTTTATCGTGGTCGGTCTACACGCAACGATGTATTATATTAATGATGAGACATATACAAGAATAGGCTCACTAGCCTTTAACATCTAGCCTATCTGGCCTCAGTTAAAACATAAGCCTCCTAGCATATAATAACTGGCTCACTAGCTTATAAAACACAACATATACACAAAGGCTCCCTGGCCTCAAAATTGTGTGCACTTAAGTTTGTTGCACGTGGTATCCCGGAATGTGCACACTTCATCATTTTACTGCGCAATACATGTGTGCACTATACCATGGAAGGTGCATACAAAAGTGATACCAAACAACTCACCAGCTTAAGTATATTTTCATTTACATTTACAACTAGGTTTGTCCTAGGGGTATTACAATCCCCTCCCCTTATTTATGCACTGTCCTCAGTGTTGGAGAAATTTCTATTTTTGACACACTAGTTCAGTGGGAGTTAACTGACTAGTTCTATTTTAGACTTTCTATTTTTACCATCACTATTATGCATGCATGCATTCCTAAGGAAAGTTAACTGCTTGATTATTTTTCTTAATCATGGAATGTTTTTCTCTATATATGAGTGTATTCCACTCATTCATTGTATCATATTGATCATGATCTATGTATCAATCATTAGCTCATTGGAGTAGTGTGAATACATTTTCTCATTCTTCCATATTGAATTTCTCTTCCTTTGTTGATAAGATTTGTTTGTACTTGCTTTAGATAGATCTCTTGTGCAGGTTTCCATGAAACAATGACATGGTATCAAAGCTATGTTGCTTGGAGCAAGCTAGACAAGCCAAAGAATAAAGAAAATCGGGGCTTCGGCGAGATAAATCTACGGTCGTACCTTTCAGTAGTTATTTCTCCCAAAATATTATGTTTTGGAGGAAACGACCTTATAGAAAACTAAATCAGCCCATTTTGGAAGTGGATTTTCAATCGTTTGGCGATATTCCTCACCGTTTGCTCAGAAAGTAAGCTGTAAGATAGCCTCCTGAAACTGATACGAAACTGTGGTTGTACATTTCTATAGTGATTGCTCCCAAAAATATTAATTTTTTGAGAAAACGACCCACCAAAGAAGTAAATCGACCCATTTTGGAAGTGGGTTTTCAACCGTTTGGTGAGATTCCTCACCATTTTCTGAAAACATAAGCCACAAGATCATCTCTTGAAACTGATACAAATTCTTAATTTCTTAATTTTTCACTTGCAGATTGAGAGTAAAGTTTTAGGGGTTCTTAAAAACAGTGGAAGAGATGGAAATGACAACTATTATATAGTCAAACTTGGTGGTAATCCTCACACCATACAATTATTTTGATTGGAAGCCTATGTCAAAATTCCAACTCAAAAGGAAATGACTGTATAATTTGATGATGGTGACAGAAACAAAACCTACATCAGCAATTGAGAAGATGAGATGGGTGAATCGTAAGGATGAGGCCATAGGACTACTTCTTGAGTTAATCTCCACTAATCTATGGTTTCATGTTGCCATATGCAAGACTCTAAACGATATCTGGACCACCCTAGAAGGACTCTTTGGAAAGAAGGATGAGATGCGAGGTCATATGCTTGAGGTAGAGTTGAATACCTTAGACCCTAAATTTTTTGATAATATACAAGATTTTTTTACTAAATTTAAATCTTTTCTATTGAGCTTGGGTGAATGTGGTATTTCTAAGTCTACACAAGAGAAACAACTTATTCTAACAATATTGGCCAAGTTAGGACCAGAATACATTGTATATGTCTCCAATTTCCATTATGGCAGATGTCTTTTTGGAACAAATTGGAAAATGCCTACGTTGGCTCAGTTCATTGAGTCTCTTACACAAGAGTAGACAAAAATCATACTGATGTGCCTCATGAAAGATACCAAAGCACATGCACTCACCATTCATGATTGAAAAGGGTCATCCAAACAGAATGAGAAGGAGGGATATTCCAAACCCTTTAACGATTCTTCAGGTTCCAGAGGCTCTTCAGATTCCAAGAAGAAGAAGAAGAAGGGAAAGCAATGCACTTACTGTAATAAAATGAATCATGAAGAATCCACATGCATGAAGAAACATATCGATCTTATGGCACAAGAACTTCAGTAGAACAACCTTGGAAACTTCATTCCAGAGGGAGCCAAGAAGAAGAAGGAATAAGATCCTGATCCTAAGAAAGGTAATCATCATGCTTTGGTTGCAATTAATTACTCATTTGATTCATGGATTGTAGATTCTAGTGCATCCCATCATATGGTAGCGAAAGAGGAAGTTTTCTCTTCTTTGAGTCCATGCTCAAGACCCCCTATTCTCATGGGGGATGACACTCCAATAGCAGTATTAGGAGAAGGTAGAGTGGAACTCCACAATGGTAGTTTTGAGAATGTTCTACATGTTCCAAATCTTTCTATGAATCTTCTATCAGTTTATCAGATCACTCAAAAAGGTAAAAAGGTTGAATTTACATCAGATTTAGTTCCAATAATTAACATGCATGACAATTCCATCATTGCAATTGGTGAGGTGGATCACAAGTCAAGGTTGTATAAATTCACTAAGTTTTCTAACGATGACTCCTCTATTCTACTTACACATAAGGAGACTACTTTGCATGCACCTCCAGTGAAAAATGCATATACTCTTGTTCTTCCATTAGTTTCAGACATAAGAGATGATTCCATGCACTCAGATTCTATACATGGAAATAAGCAGGTAGTACAACCAGATAAGAAGTCAGTGTCGAAGCTTCAATAGATGCCCAAGAAGGCACATACCACACTTCATGCAGCAGGAAACCTTACAGGGAATCCATTGGATTCTAGGATGACTTGATCTCAGCATGAGGAGCCTTCTCATGTACTTTCAGCTTCAGACCCTATGATTCCCATGCATTTCTATATGGTTCAATCTATTGATATACATAACTACAATAGGGTTGTGGGAAATTCATTATGGAAAGAAACCATGCAGAAGGAGTATGACTCACTCCTACAGAACCAGACTTGGAATATGGTTCCATGTCCACGAGAAAGGAATATTTTCAGGTGTAGATGGGTCCACATGATCAAGAGTTACAAGACTCAACAAGTTGCCAAATGACTTCATCAGATCCATAAATATTTCTACATCTTCACGAAGACTTTCAGTGAGCAGAAGTTTCAGACTTTGTGGGATCGTCTTGTAGTGAAGAACACGCTTTTCTAACAACTGTTATTTTCTTCTTTTGATACATTATATTTTGAGGGGGAGTTTTGTTTCCATGTGGTTTTCCCTCTTTCCTCACTTTTATTCAGTGTTCATTAGTTTCATTGTACATGAGTACCTAAAATGGCCTAGTAGTCGGGACTCATTTTTTACTCCATAGTGATGTTCAGGGGGGGTGTTGGAGAAATTTCTATTTTCAACACACTAGTTCAGTGGGAGTTAACTGACTAGTTCTATTTTTACCATCACTATTATGCATGCATGCATTCCTAAGGAAATCTAACTGCTTGATTGCTTTTCTTAACTATGGAATGCTTTTCCCTATATATGAGTGTATTCCACTCATTCATTGTATCATATTGATCATGATCTATGTATCAATTATCATCTCATTGGAGTAGTGTGAATATATTTTCTCATTCTTCCATATTGAATCTCTCTTCCTTTCTTGATAAGCTTTGTTTGTACTTGCTTTAGCTAGATCTCCTATGCAAGTTTCCATGAAACACTAACACTCAGTGCATTGTGTACACATATACAACCAAAATTTCAAAAATCCTAAAAAATATGCGGGTATTATTCCCACATAGCATCCTCATGCTCCCAAGTAGCATCCTTAGGACTGTACCAGGTCCATTGGACCTTTACAAGCCCTATGGCTCGATTCCAGAGCTATTTGATTTTCCGGTCTAGAATGTGTATCGGATGTACTTGGAAAACGCCTTCTTGCTCCACCTAAGTCACATTCTAATCAATAACGTGATTAACATCAGGTATATATTTCTTGAGCAATGATACATGGAATACATTATGAGCATACATAGATGAAGGCAATGAAATCATATAAGGTACTGGACCAATCCTCTCTAGGATTTCAAAGGGCCCACAATAGCGAGCTGCCAACTTTGAACAATTTCCCAACTTCAAGAAACTTTTGTTGGCCTTCACTTTCAAGAATACATGGTCCCCCACTTTAAATTCCATGTGATTTCTTCCCTTATCAACATAGCTTTTCTTCCTATCTTGGGAAGCCTTTAAATTTTGTTTTATTGTCAACATTTTCTCCTCCATTTCCCTGAGTAAATATGGCCCAACCACTACTTTATCTGCTGGGTTATCCCAGCTTACTGGTGTGTTGCACTTTCTGCCATAAAGTGCCTCAAATGGGCTCATCTTTAGAGATGTTTGGTACTCATTGTTATAAACAAACTCTACTAAGTGTAGGTAGTCTTCCCATCTTGATGGTTTATCCATTACATACATCCTCAACATATCCTCAATCACTTGATTCGGCCTCTCTGTTTGTCCATCTGATTCTGGATGATAAGTTGTACTAAAATTCAAATTTGTTCCAAATCCATTAAATAATCCCTTCCAAAAATTTGAGGTAAATTTTGGATCTCTATCAGACACAAATGTCTTGGGTATACCATGTAATCGAGAAATTTGTCTCATATAAGCATCGACAATGTTGGTTTCCTTGTGAGTGAGCTTTACTGGAATAAAATGGGTAGCTTTAGTAAGCTTATCCACCACTACCATGATATAATCATGTTGTTTGTTTGTTCTGGGAAGTTTGGTGATGAAATACATTCTTACAACTTCCCATTTCCACTCAGGAATGGGTAATGGCTGTAGCAAACTAGTTGGGTGTCCATGCTCACCCTTTACCTTTTGACATTCCAAACATTTGGTAATAAAATCAACAACTTCTTTCTTCATTCCCGACCAATAATATTGTCTCTTGACAACTACAATAGTTTTCTGATAACCTAGGTTCCCAACATAAGGTACATTATGCATTTATATCAATATCATATATTTCAATTCCTGGGAATTTGGTACATAAATTCTTCCCTTGTATATGATAATTTAATCATTTTCTAGCTTATAGTCTTCAATTTTTTGCTGCAAATTACCTTGCTGTAATTTTTCCACTAATTCCTTGTATTGCAAATCTGATTTTTCAGCCTCCAAAATTGTGTTTCAAATCTGATTGGTACATGCTAATGGTTGTAGCATGTAACTCGTGCACTCTTCTATTGAATGCACCAACCACTTTTTTCTCTTTCCCGTTGATATGCTTTATATCAAAGTCATATTCACTGTGAAATTCTAACCATCTACTTTTCCTAGCATTTAGAGTTGGCTAATCAAATAAATATTTTAGACCATTATGGTCTTTCCTCATCTCAAAACTTTTCCCCATGAGGTAGTGTCTCCATTTCCTCAAGGAACGCACTATGGCTGTCAACTCCAAATCATGAGTGGCATAATGGGTTTCATGCTCCTTCAACTTCCTTGAATCATAACATACAACAAACCCGTTTTGACCGAGGACTCCACCAAGTCCTTCTTTACATGCATTTGTGCATGCAATAAATACTTCATTTGGATCTGCAATCCTTAAAATTGGAGCACTAGTTAATAATTGCTTCAAGTGTTGGAAACTCTTTTCACAATTCAACGTACACTAAAACATCACACCCTTCTTTTGCAAGGAAGTGATTGGGTGTGCAATCTTTGACAATCCCTCAATAAATCTCCTATAGTAGCCTGCAAGGCCCATCAATGATTTGACCTCTGTCACATTATTTGGCATTGACCATTCTCTAATGGATTCTATCTTCTCAAGATCCACTACTATCCCTTCCTTTGAAGTGATATGCCCCAAATAATGAATTTGCTTATGATAAAATGAGCACTTGCTCAATTTGGCATACAACTGATGCTCCCTTAATACTTTTAATACCATCCTCAAGTGTTGTTCATGCTCTTCCTCTGACTTAGAATATATAAGAATGTCATCTAAAAATACAATGACACACTTATCTAAGTATTCTCTGAAAATACCACTCATTAAACACATGAAGACAACTGGTGCATTTGATAATCCAAAGGGCACCACTGTGGACTCATAATGACCATACCTTGTTCTGAAAGTAGTCTTGTTGACGTATTCTTATTTAATTCTTACTTGATGATAACCAGACCTAAGATCAATCTTGAAGAATATTTTTTCATCTTTCAACTGGTTAAAGAGGTAATCAATCCTTGGCAAAGGATACTTATTCTTCACAGTTAGCTTGTTCAACTACCTAAAGTGAATGCAAATTCTCAATGTTCCATCCTTTTTCTTCACAAATAAAACTGGGCCCCCCTAAGGTGACACACTTGGGTGTATATACCCCTTCTTCATGATCTCTTCAAGTTGCATTTGCAACTCCTTCAATTCTGGTGTACTCATCCTGTAGGAAGTCTTGGACATTGGAGCTGCTCTAGGCATCAAATTTATGGAAAAATCAATGTCTCTTTTAGGGGGTAGTCTTGATATTTCCTTAAACACATATTCAAACTATTTTAGGACTACATAATCTTCAATATTTGACACCTTATCTTTAGGTGTCTCTTCCATATGTGCTGCAAATAATTGACACCATTTTTTGTAACATTTCTTTAGCTGCAATGCTGAAATTTCTCTAATGGCTACTTCCATGGGAATTCCCTGCACTATCCTTAGGTTCCATTACTTATCCAAGCAAGTAAATTCCTTGTTATGATAGTCTAGGATAGCATGATGTTGGTCCAAACAATCCATCCCAATTAGAAAATCATAGGATCCTAAAGGAAATATGTTTAAATCTTCCTTGGTGTTCATTCCATTCATGTCCATAATACATGACTTAACCATCTCATTAAATTTTCTTTTGGCTCAGGTATCCATCTACACCAACCAAGATTTTCTATGCTTGATTCTTGGAAAATGAAAACTTTCCACCATCTTAGGATCTATATAACTATGACTAGCTCCTGAATCAATTAAAATAGAAATGGTTTGGTTGTTGATCATACCTTCCACTTCAATTTTATGTGGTTGACACTCTGTTTGTTTTTTGTCTAGGGCTACATAGATCCTTGGTACATTTCTTCCCATGTCCTCCACTGTTTCAGCTTGTTGTACATTGTTAACAATCCTCACTTTTTCACCTCTATGCGGACAATCTCTGAACATATTATCTTCTTTACAACCCCAACATTGAATAGGTGGTTTCCTTGGCCTTTGACCCCCTGTCTCAATCATTCTGGGTTATCTATAATTTGGTTGTCCTTGAGGATTATTTCTGAAGAATGGTGGCTTAGTCCCCTTCTTCCTCTGATCCATATTGAATTTCCTTTTGTCTTCCCAAGCTTTTTGGAAAGTTAGCCTTGTTTTTTGTTGATCATATGGACATTTAGATCACCTTATGGTATCCTCCAATGTCTTGGGATCATCATATTGTATATTTTCATTGATGAATGATGACAATCCACTCAAATACCTTTGAATCTTAACTGTCTCATCTTTGATGAAATAAACATACTTCAACAGTTCTGTTGATTATATGTCTAGTATAATGCACTCATTAATTATCAACCCGGGATTCGTAATCAACAGAGTTACAAGACACCAGTAAGAAAGGTAACTTCTAACGTCATGAGTATAGAACTATGTATGATGGAAACAAATCAAAATAGCAAACTGAAAGGTAATTTCTAACGTCATGAGTATATAATTATGTATGTTGGAAACAAATCAAAATAGCAAACTGAAATGCACTTTGGTTGTCTTTCACAGAGAGGCTATCTACTCCATTATGGCACATGCAAGTATGAGATGGAGTTGGTTTGATAGATCAAATCTGATATCTGACCTAGAAAACTAACTATGCAATCTACACTTATGAAGGGAAATCACACATCAATCATCAAAGCATAGCATGGGTAGTTCAATAGTCAATATGTTGGTTCTGTTGTGGTTCACAATGAACTTCACTAGTTCTTATCCAAATAGTTTTGACTATTTTTGCTAACATCTATGATCACTCAAGGAAATCCAATTCATGAGAATAGAAACAGAGCATATGCAAAAATAGAGCAATTAAAGATCTCTAAGAAATTATATAATGGAAATCTTAATCTAAGTTGTATTGCTATCATCTAACAAATTTAAATCTTTAGCTAATTTAATGTTTATGCTACTGAAAACAAATGCTAATGCTAATCTACGAAGAGGCTGACCTTTGTTGGGCGGTGGGCCCTTGTCGCTTCAACAGGTCAACTACTGAAGTCTACATGAAGCTTTATTTTCACACACACATTACTCTCACTCACATTTCAAAACATAAAATCATACTTTCGTTAACAACTCAACTCATAATCAATCATGGATAATCAAAATATGGAGATAAAATGACATTCCATTAATCTTCACTCAGAATATGTTCTGTACTATCATACACTGCTTTACATATTGGTGATATGTGAAATGATTTGCAAATCAGTCAATTGTTAAATTTGATTATTTGGTTACATCTTTTAGCTTCATCATCATGACACAAAGTGCATGAGGATGAGACAATCAACAAACTATTTTAGCAAATAAACATCCAACAATTATCTTGGGAAATCTGGAGCTAAACTTGGTACATTCGGCTCTCTATATTGGTACCGGATCGTGACAGGTAGATGGTACCGATTTACAGCAGTCACGTTGGTACCAGACTGTAATAGGAAAACTGTGATATTTTTATTAATCCAGTCCAAAGCGCCTTCCATAACACTGTAACCGTAGCGAATTTTCAAAAACGGCCCATTAAATACCTAATTGGCCATGTTGGGAGAAAAACCCATGTTTTAGAATATTCTGATTCGCTTCCACATGCATGCAAATCGAGGCGCAAGTTGGCAGTTTGAGAGTTTTCTATTTTCCAAAATATTCCCCCCGAGTTGGAGGTCCACACGTGCGAGCTGGGAAAAATGACACATGTGTCTACATGTTGACGACGTTCTCGATAAAACCCATGTCCCCAATTTTCTTCTAGAAGACTTCAAAATTCGACTTTTACTCTAGTACCGGATGCCTGGAAATGTCAACGATCAAGGCTACCTAGTCACCCAACCTGTTTATTCAAATCACACCATTAGAAGATCTCTTTTTAATAAATTAAAACATTTTCACTAATAAGAATGTACAAAATATCCATAAGTATTGAACTACCTCATGGGCTCTTCTTAGGTTACACTTTTACACCAAGTACGAGAAAACTAGGTATGTAACGAGGCCAGTTGATCGAATAAAAAGATTAGAACATGCCTTAAAACATGACAAAACGAAGTCCCAACATTCCCCCATGCCTAAACTATTGCATGCCCTCATGCAAAACTGTCAATCCATACTTCAAAATAGACTTGAAACACCAGTTCATGTTGGTCAACCCCCATACCTACTTAATTGCAAGTCTAAAGACAACCTGATATTCAACCAGGGTTTGGTGCAAACGAAGGATCGAGAATGGAGTACCAAAACAAGTATACAATGAAAGAATTCTTGTTGAGCAAAGTGTAAGTGACCATTCATAAGATCATTTATTAACCGAGAGTGCAACGATCAAGTGACTATCATGATGACATGACATAATCAAATAAGAAGTGTGCTTTGTAATATGATCTTAATGCATAATCTATACAATTATTACTATTAAAAATTAGAATGATAGCACATACCTTGCTAACTTGTGATATTTGATACTGGTTCAGGAAAATACCAAAGATTGAGTCAATTTTACCAGAATCCGTCACTAGTGCTTGGTGAAAGTTTTAGTACTAGACCAACACAAAATTTTAAGTACCAGATCACTGCAAAGCTGAAGGTACCTGACTGATTATAAATTTAGACATACTTGGCCCAGTTTTACCTCAAGTTTACCTTTACTTTAATGTACGTTGCAGGCTATGACGTGGAGGATGGATCAAAGTACATGCTGGCTGAAATTGAGAGCTACTAGAGATCTAAAAGGGAGTTGATGAATACTGATCTGCTAGGATTCCTTCTCTCTCTCTCTCTCTCTCTCTCTCCCATGCCTGTTGGTTTGCATGTCCTCATGAAAACTCTTTTATCACATGCTTCTACAAGAAATTACTACAAGATGAAAGAGGACTATGTATAATTGATGCATGTTGACTATATGACCATTGTATAACCACATGATGTGTATGATCTGAAATACAGGCTGACTGTTCTTGTGTTTAAAACTTGCAGAGTATCTGAAACAACAATCATTCTTCAGGCTGGAGCTAATTGGAGGATCAGTAATAGAATTTCTTGTACCTTATGGAGCTTCTTTAACCTGTGTTTGTACTTGAGTTTATTCCTGGTTTTGCAGGGTTTTTGTTGCATGCTTCCCTCTGAAGATGAGTTGTTAGTCTGGAAAAGAGTCCTAAAAGAGGCTCTTTGACCCTCCCCCATGCCAAAGGTGTTGCATATCCCTATGAAAAAAGATCTGGCACATTGT
This sequence comes from Picea engelmannii, assembly GCA_009831015.1. NCBI lineage: Eukaryota > Viridiplantae > Streptophyta > Pinopsida > Pinales > Pinaceae > Picea > Picea engelmannii. The sequence continues at coordinate 53,791 of ML792350.1, forward strand.
ATCACAATGAAAGAAAATTGATAAGAGAAGATAAACCAAATCAAATTCCAAAAGTGTTTCTGTCATCTAGCATATGATCTCATGCCTTATTTGTTGTTAAAAATGAAATTGTCTTTCTTTTGATGAGTTATTGACAAGCAACAATATTCAACAATGAAAACAAGGAGTTTTATATGTTTTCCATAATAACAGGTCAAACATAACTTGCTTCAGAGATTTACTATCATTATATGTTACAGATAAATTTCACAGTATAAGTAGATTAGACTCCCTAGTTAGGGCTCCACTCTTAAAAAGTTTCCTTCTTAGGTAATGTAGGCTTTAGATGTCAAACAGGTAAGGTTGAATTAGGGTAATTCTCAAATGGACAATTGCTTGTAGTATTCATTTTTCTTGTTAATCTGGAATATATATATATTTTTATGACAAAAGTGAATTTTTCAATCAAACAAGTTTAAATGAGACATTCACAAACCAGAACCCACTGCCAGAAAGCCTGTTCAGTACTCTGGTGGGGTAGTTGTGTTATTTAGTGAGAGACATAGCTTCCCCAGGTAGAATGCCCCATTGCCAATAGGCCTGTTTAGTAACCTGATGGGTTTGCCTAGTCATACCACAGACCGTTACCCACTGCCAACAGACCTATTCAGTATCCCGACAGGTTAGTCTCTAAACCCTTTTTCTATCAGAGGCTTCTTGTCCCATAGTGACCTATTTTAATTTTTGTTAAAGAGTGCTTTTGCACAGGTGACAGGGGGAGGCTCGTCTGAAAACCCTTTTACAAGCTGGGATGGTATTGGGTTAGAAGATATACTCTCTTATTTGAAATGTCTTTAAAGATTTGTTTGAAGGAAAAATAAACTCATGTATTTATGTTACTTCTTTAGAATATCCTAAATGTATGGTCTATCTGAGTTTGTCCATTAGAGAATGACCTAAAGTTACCTTAGGGTATTGATACATCCTCTTCCCATAAATTTTTCCTAGTCTGCCCATGACAGAGAGTGTTCATATACTCATATGCTACTCTTTTGTAAAGATAGTCCAATGATTACTATTGAAGTGTAGTTAGGGTGAAATAGTTACTTATAGGCTAATATTTTTTAATCCCTTTAATCATGTTGAAGTACTGATGATGTTTGTAATGAACTTTTTGATGAAAACAACCTCTAAAATTTAAATCAGATTAAGCATGGTGCTTATCAAGCAACAGAGGCAAAATAAATTATATCTTCTCAGTCAAGCAATAGAACAAAAAGAAATTAAAGCAACTTAACAAAAAGAAATTAAAATATGTCCCTTTAGCCAGCAACTAAACGAAAAGACATTAAAATACTTCCCTTTAGTCAGCAACTGAACCAAAAGAAATTATTTCTTCTAGGCTTGCATGAGAGATTCCATTTGATGTTGCATCCAACTCCTTGGTTTTAGCTCGAATGGAACACAATAGGTTTATGATTTGCAGGCCTCACAATGTGACTAGAATACTTTGCTTATGTGTATAGTATCTTCTTCTTGAACGTCTGATGGTTCACTATCAACCAGACTATAAGAAATCTGGGTATAATCTGGCACTATTTCTGCAGCTGATATTTTCAAGTATAACAACACATGTTTCCATTTATCATCTGAGAAAAGACTACCAGTATTGTTCATCAAACAAACAAAGGCAGACACACCAATTCTAGCCAAACCCCGACAATGACGCCAAAATTTTGTGCCTATTATATGTCTAGTATAATGCACTCAATAATTATCAATTTGGGATTCATAATCAACAGAGTTACAAGACACCAGTAAGAAAGGTAATTTCTAATGTCATGAGTATAGAACTATGTATGCTGGAAACAAATCAAAATAGTAAACTGAAATGCACTTTGGTTGTCTTTCACAGAGAGGCTATCTACTCCATTATGGCACATGCAAGTATGAGATGGAGTTGGTTTGATAGATCAAATCTTCCATCTGACCTAGAAAACTAACTATGCAATCCACACTTCTGAAGGGAAATCACACATCAATCATCAAAACATAGCATGGGTAGTTCAACAGTCAATATGTTGGTTCAGTTGTGGTTCACAATTAAGTTCACTAGTTCTTATCCAAACAGTTTTGACTATTACTGCCAACATCTATGATCACTCAAGGAAATCCAATTCATGAGAACAAAAATAGATCATATGCAAAAATAGAGCAATTAAAGATCTCTAAGCAATGATATAATGGAAATCTTAATCTAAGTTGTACTGCTATCATCTAAAAAAGTTAAATATTTATCTAATTTAATGTTTATGCTACTGAAAACAATTTCTAATGATAATTTATGAGGAGGCTGACCTTTGTTGGGTGGTGGGTCGTTGCCGCTTCAACAGGTTAGCTACTGAAGTCTACAGGAAGCCTTTTTTTGACACACACATTACTCTCACTAACATTTCAAAACATAAAATCATACTTTCGTTAACAACTCAACTCATACTCAATCATGGATAATCAAAATATGGAGATAAAATGACATTCCATTAATCTTCACTTAGAATATGTTCTGTACTATCATACGTTGCTTTACATATTGGTGATATGCTAACTCTCCTACCTCTCTTCTACCATCCTTCCCACGACTATTTAAACAGTCTTAGTCATGAAACACAAGGAGGTGAAATGATTTGCAAATCAGTCAATTGTTAAATTTGATTATTCGGTTACATCTTTCAGCTTCATCCTCATGACACAAAGTGCATGAGGATGAGACAATCAACAAAATATTTTAGCAAATAAACGTCCACCAATTATCTTGGGTGATATGGAGCTAAAATTGGTACATTCGGCTCTCTATATTGGTACTGGATCGTGACAAGTAGATGGTACCGGATCACAACAGTCACGTTGGTACCAGACTGTAATAGGAAAATTGTGTTATTTTTATTAATCTAGTCCAAAGCGCCTTCCATAACTCTGTAACCGTAGCGAATTTTCAAAAACGTCTCATGAGAGACCTAATTGGACATGCTGGAATAAAAACCCATGTTTTAGAATCTTCCGGTTCACTTCCATGTCCACGAAAACGAGGCGCAAGTTGGCAGTTTGAGATTTTTCTATTTTCCAAAATATTCTTTCTGAGATGGAGGTCCACACATGTGAGATGGGAAAATTCTGACTCACATGTCCGCATTTCAACGACATTCCCAATAAAACCCATGTCCCCGATTTTCGTCTAGAAGAATTCAAAATTCAACTTTTACTCTAGTACCGGATGACTGGAATATCAACGATCAAGGCTACCTAGTCACCCAACCTGTTTATTCAAATCACACCATTAGAAGATCTCTTTTTAATAAATTAACACATTTTCACTAATAAGAACGTACAAAATATGCATAAGTATTGAACTACCTCATGGGCTCTTCTTAGGTTACACTTTTACACCAAGTACGGGAAAACCAGGTATGTAACGAGGCCAGTTGATCGAATAAAATGATTAGAACATGCATTAAAACATGACAAAATGAAGTCCCAACATTCCCACATGCCTAAAATATTGCATGCCCTCATGTAAAACTGTCAATCCATACTTCAAAATAGACTTGAAACACCAGTTCATGTTGGTCAACCCCCATGCCTACTTAATTGCAGGTCTAAAGACAACCTGATATTCAACTAGGGTTTGGTACAAACAAAGGATCAAGTATGGAGTACCAAAACAAGTATACAATGAAAGAATTCTTGTTGAGCAAAGTGTAAGTGACCATTCATAAGATCATTTATTAACCGAGAGTGCAACGATCAAGTGACTATCATGATGACATGACATTATCAAATAAGAAGTGTTCTTTGTAATATGATCTTAATGCATAATCGATACAATTATTACTAGTAAAAATTAGAATTATAGAACATACCTTGCTAACTTGTGATATTTGATACTAGTTCAGGAAAATACCAAAGATTGAGTCAATTTTACCAGAATTCGTCACTAGTGCTTGGTGAGAGTTTTAGTACTGGACCAACACAAAATTTGAAGTACCAGATCACTGCAAAGATGAAGGTACCTGACTGATTATAAATTTATACATACTTGGACCAGTTTTACCTCAAGTTTACCTTTACTTTAATGTACGTTGCAGGCTATGAAGTGGAGGATGGATCAAAGTATATGCTAGCTGAAACTGAGAGCTACTAAAGATCTAGAAGGGAGTTGATGAATACTGATCTGTTGGGATTCCTTCTCTCTCTCTCTCTCTCCCCCATGCCTGTTGGTTTGCATGTCCTCATGGAAACTCTTTTATCACATGCTTCTACAAGAAATTACTACAAGTTGAAAGAGGATTTTGTAGAACTGATGCATGTTGACTATATGACCATTGTATAACCACATGATGTGTAGGATCTGAAATATAGGCTGACTGTTCTTGTGTTTAAAACTTGCAGAGTATCTGAAACAATGGTCATTCTTTAGGCTGGAGCTTATTGGAGGATCAATACTAGAATTTATTGTACCTTATGGAGCTTCTTTAACCTGTACTTGTACTTGAGTTTCTTCCTGGTTTTGTAGGGTTGTTGTTGCATGTTGCCCTCTGAAGATGAGTTGTGAGTCTGGAAAAGAGTCCTGAAAGAGGCTCTTTGACCCTCCCCCATGCCAAAGGTGTTTCATATCCCAATGCAAAAAGATCTGGCACATTGTATCACAATGAAAGAAAATTGATAAGAGAAGATAAACTAGATCAAATTCCAAAAGTGCTTCTGTCATCTAGCATATGATCTCATGCCTTGTTTGTTGTTAAAAATGAAATTGTCTTTCTTTTGATGACATATTGATAAGAAACAATATTTAGCAATGAAAACAGGGAGTTTTATATGTTTGCCAGAAGAACAGGTCCAACCTAACTTTCTTCAGAGATTTACTATCATTAGATGTTATAGATAAATTTCACAGTATTAGTTGATTAGACTCCCTAGTTAGGGATTCACTCTTAAGAAGTTTCCTTCTTAGGTAATGTAGGCTTTAGACGTCAGACCGGTAAGGTTGACTTAGTGTAATTCTCAAATGGAAATTTTCTTTTAGTATTCATTTTTCTTGTTAATCTGGAATTTATATATATTTTTATGACAAAAGTGAATTTTTCAATCAAACAAGTATAAATGAGACATTCACAAACCAGAACCCACTGCCAACAAGCCTGTTTAGTACTCTGGTGGGGTAGTTGTGTTATTTAGTGAGAGACATACCTTCTCTGGGAAGAATGCCCCATTGCTAATAGGCATGTTCAGTACCCTGATGGGTTTGTCTAGTCATACCATAGACCGGTACCCGCTGCCAGCAGCCCTGTTCAGTATCCCGAAGGGTTAGTCTCTTAAACCCTTTTTCTATCAGAGGCTTCTTGTCCCATAGTCACCTATTTTAATTTTTGTTAAATATTTCTATTGCACAGGTGACAGGGGGAGGCTCGTCTGAAAAACCTTTTACAGGCTGGGATGGTATTGGGTTAGAATATATACTCTCTTATTTGAAATGTTTTTAAAGATTTGTTTGAAGGAAAAATAAACTCATCTATTTATGTTACTTCTTTAGAATATTCTAGATGTATGGTCTATCTGAGTTTGTCCATTAGAGAATGACCTAAAGTTACCTTAGGGTACTGATACATCCTCTTCCCATAAATTGTTCCTAGTGTGCCCATGACAGAGAGTGTTCATATACTCATATGCTACTCTTTAGTAAAGATAGTCCAATGATTATTGTTGAAGTGTAGTTAGGGTGAAATAGTTACTTATACGCTAATATTTTTTAATCCCTTTAATCATGTTGAAGTACTAATGATGTTTGTAATGAACTTTTTGATGAAAACAACCTCTAAACTTTAAATCAGATTAAGCATGGTTCTTATCAAGCAACAAAGGAAAAATAAATGATATCTTCTCAGTCAAGCAACAAAACCAAAAGAAATTAAAGCAACTCAACCAAAAGAAATTAAAATACGTCCCTTTAGCCAGAAGCTAAACCAAAAGAAATTAAAATACTTCCCTTTAGTCAACAACTTAACCAAAAGAAATTATTTCTTCTAGGCTTGCATGAGAGATTCCATTTGATGCTGCAGCCAGCTCCTTAGTTTCAGCTCGAATGACACACAATAGGTTTATGATTTGCAGGCCTCACAGTGTGACTAGAATACTTTGCTTATGTGTATAGGATCTTCTTCTTGAACGTCTAATGATTCACTATCAACCAGACTATAAGGAATCTGGGAATAATCTGGCAATGTTTCTGCAACTGCTATTTTCAAGTATAACAACACATGTTTACATTTATCATCTGAGAAAAGACTAACAACATTTTTCATCAAACGAACAAAAGCAGACACACCAATTCCATCCAAACCCCGACAACGATGCCAAAATGTTGTGCCGATTATATGTCTAGTATATTGCACTCATTAATTATCAATTTGGGATTCGTAATCAAGAGAGTTACAAGACACCAGTAAGAAAGGTAATTTCTAACGTCATGAGTATAGAACTATGTATGCTAGAAACAAATCAAAATAGCAAACTGAAATGCACTTTGGTTGTCTTTCACAAAGAGGCTATCTACTCCATTATGGCACATGCAAGTATGAGATGGAGTTGGTTTGACAGATCAAATCTGCTATCCGACCCATAAAACTAACTATGCAATCCACACTTCTGAAGGGAAATCACACATCAATCATCAAAGCATAGCATGGGTAGTTCAACAGTCAATCTGTTGGTTCTATTGTGGTTCACAATGAACTTCACTAGTTCTTATCCAAACAGTTTTGACTATTGCTGCCAACATCTATGATCACTCAAGGAAATCAAATTCATGAGAACAGAAATATAGCATATGCAAAAATAGAGCAATTAAAGATCTCTAAGCAATGATATAATGGAAATCTTAATCTAAGTTGTACTACTATCATCTAACAAAGTTAAATCTATAGCTAATTTAATGTTTGCGGTACTGAAAACAAATGCTAATGCTAATCTACGAAGAGGCTGACCTTTGTTGGGCGGTGGGCCCTTACCGCTTCAACATGTCAGCTACTGAAGTCTACAGGAAGCTTTCTTTTGACACACACATTACTCTCACTCACATTTAAAAACATAAAATCATACTTTCGTTAACAACTCAACTCATACTCAATCATGGATAATCAAAATATGGAGATAAAATGACATTCCATTAATCTTCACTTAGAATATGTTCTGTACTATCATATGATGCTTTACATATTGGTGATATGCTAACTCTCCTACCTCTCCTCCACCATCCTTGACACAACTATTTAAATAGTCTTAGTCGTGAAACACAAGGAGGTGAAATGATTTGCAAATTAGTCAATTGTTAAATTTGATTATTCGGTTACATCTTTTAGCTTCATCCTCATGACACAAAGTGCATGAGGATGAGACAATCAACAAACTATTTTAGCAAATAAACATCCACCAATTATCTTGGGCGATCTCGAGCTAAACTTGGTACATTTGGCTCTCTATATTGGTATAAGATCGTGACAGGTAGATGGTACGGGATCACAACAGTCACGTTGGTACCAGACTGTAATAGGAAAACTGTGCCATTTTTATTAATCCAATCCAAAGAACCTTCCATAACTCTGTAACTGTATCGAATGTTCAAAACCGGCTCATGGGAGACCTAATTGACCATGCTGGGAGAAAAACCCATATTTTAGAATCTAACGATTCGCTTCCATGTGCACTAAAATTGAGGCACAAGTTGGCAGTTTGAGATTTTTCTATTTTCCAAAATATTTCCCCTGAGCTAGAGGTCCACACGTGAAAGCCAGGAAAAGTATGACTCACATGTCCGCATATCAACGACGTTCCTGATAAAACCCATGTCCCCGATTTTCTTCTATAAGACTTCAAAATTCGACTTTTACTCTAGTACCGGATGACTAGAAATGTCAACGATCAAGGCTACCTAGTCACCTAACCTATTTATTCAAATCACACCATTAGAAGATCTCTTTTTAATAAATTAACACATTTTCACTAATAAGAAGGTACACAATATGCATAAGTATTGAACTACTCATGGGCTCTTCTTAGGTTACACTTTTACACCAAGTACGGGAAAACCAGGTATGTAACGAGGCCAGTTGATCGAATAAAATGATTAGAACATGCATTAAAACATGAAAAAATGAAGTCCCAACATTCCTCCATGCCACAACTATTGCATGCCCTCATGCAAAACTGTCAATCCATACTTCAAAATAGACTTGAAACACCAGTTCATGTTGGTCAACCCCCATGCCTACTTAATTGCAGGTCTAAAGACAACTTGATATTCAAACAGGGTTTGGTACAAATGAAGGATCGTGAATGGAGTACCAAAACAAGTATACAATGAAAGAATTCTTATTGAGCAAAGTGTAAGTGACCATTCATAAGAGCATTTATTAACCGAGAGTGCAACGATCAAGTGACTATCATGATGACATGACATAATCAAATAAGAAGTGTTCTTCGTAATATGATCTTAATGCATAATCGATACAATTCTTACTAGTAAAAATTAGAATGATAGCACATACCTTGCTAACTTGTGATATTTGATACTAGTTCAGAAAAATACCAAAGATTGAGTAAATTTTACCAGAATCCGTCACTAGTGCTTGGTGAGAGTTTAAGTACTGGACCAACATAAAATTTGAAGTACCAGATCATAGAAAAGTTGAAGGTACCTGATTGATTATAAATTTAGACATACTTTGCCCAGTTTTACCTCAAGTTTAGATTTACTTTAATGTATGTTGCAGGCTATGAAGTGGAGGATGGATCAAAGTACATGCTGGCTGAAACTGAGAGCTACTAGAGATCTATGAGGGAGTTGATGAATATTGATCTGTTGGGATTCCTTCTCTCTCTCTCTCTCCCCCATGCCTGTTGGTTTGCATGTCCTCATGGAAACTCTTTTATCTCATGCTTCTACAAGAAATTAGTACAAGTTGAAAGGTGACTATGTAGAACTGATGCATGTTGACTATATGACCATTGTATAACCACATGATGTGTATGATCTGAAATATAGGCTGACTGTTCTTGTGTTTAAAACTTGCAGAGTATCTGAAACAACGATCATTCTTCAGGCTGGAGCTTATTGGAGGATCAGTATTGGAATTTGTTGTACCTTATGGAGCTTCTTTAACCTGTTCTTGTACTTGAGTTTCTTCCTGGTTTTGCAGGGTTGTTGTTGCATGCTACCCTCTGAAGATGAGTTGTGAGTCTGGAAAAGAGTCCTGAAAGAGGCTCTTTGACCCTCCCCCATGCCAAAGGTGTTTCATATCCCTATGCAAAAAGATCTGGCACATTGTATCACAATGAAAGAAAATTGATAAGAGAAGATAAACCAGATCAAATTCCAAAAGTGCTTCTGTCATCTAGCATATGATCTCATGCCTTGTTTGTTGCTAAAAATGAAATTGTCTTTCCTTTGATGAGTTATTGACAAGCAACAATATTCAGCAATGAAAACAGAGAGTTTTATATGTTTTCCAGAAGAACAGGTCCAACCTAACTTGCTTTAGAGATTTACTATAATTAGATGTTATAGATAAATTTAACAGTATAAGTAGATTAGACTCCCTAGTTAGGGATCCACTCTTAAGAAGTTTCCTTGTTAGGTAATGTAGGCTTTAGATGTCAGACCGGTAAGGTTGACTTAGGGTAATTATCAAATGGACATTTTCTTGTAGTATTCATTTTTCTTGTTAATCTAGAATTTATATATATTTTTATGAAAAAAGTGAATTTTTGAATCAAACAAGTATAAATGAGACATTCACAAACCATAACCCATTGCCAACAAGCCTGTTCAGTACTTTGGTGGGGTAGTTGTGTTATTTAGTGAGAGACATACCTTCCCCAGGTAGAATGCCCCATTGCCAATAGGCCTGTTCAGTACCATGATGGGTTTGTCTAGTCATACCACAGACTGTTACCTACTGCCAGCAGACCTGTTCAGTATTCGTGTGGGTTAGTCTCTTAAACCCTTTTTCTATCAGAGGCTTCTTGTCCCATAGTGACCTATTTTAATTTTTGTTAAAGAGTGCTTTTGCACAGGTGACAGGGGGAGGCTCGTCTGAAAACCCTTTTATAGGCTAGGATGGTATTGGGTTAGAAGATATACTCTCTTATTTGAAATGTCTTTAAAGATTTGTTTGAAGGAAAAATAAACTCATGTATTTATGTTACTTCTTTAGAATATTCTAGATGTATGGTCTATCTGAGTTTGTCCATTAGAGAATGACCTAAAGTTACCTTAGGGTACTGATACATCCTCTTCCCATAAATTTTTCCTAGTGTGCCCATGATAGAGAGTGTTCATATACTCATATGTTACTGTTTAGTAAAGATAGTCCAATGATTACTGTTGAAGTGTAGTTAGGGTGAAATAGTTACTTATAGGCTAATATTTTTTAATCCCTTTAATCATGCTGAAGTACTGATGATGTTTGTAATGAAATTTTTGATGAAAACAACCTCTAAACATTAAATTAGATTAAGCATGGTTCTCATCAAGAAACAGAGGCAAAATAAATTATATCTTCTCAGTCAAGCAACAAAACCAAAAGAAATTAAAGCAACTGAACCAAAAGAAATTAAAATACGCCCCTTTATCCAACAACTAAACCAAAAGAATTTAAAATACTTCCCTTTAGTCAACAACTGAACCAAACAAAATTATTTCTTCTAGGCTTGCATGAGAGATTCCATTTGATGCTGCAACCAACTCCTTGGTTTCAGCTCGAATGACACACAATAGGTTTATGATTTGCAAGCCTCACAGTGTGACTAGAATACTTTGCTTATGTGTATAGGATCTTCTTCTTGAACGTCTGATGGTTCACTATCAACCGGACTATAAGCAATCTGGGCATAATCTGGCACTATTTCTGCAGCTGCTATTTTCAAGTATAACAACACATGTTTCCATTTATCATATGAGAAAAGACTACCAACATTGTTCATCAAACGAACAAAAGAAGACACACCAATTCCAGCCAAACCCCGACAACGACGCCAAAATGTTGTGCCGATTATATGTCTAGTATAATGCACTCATTAATTATCAATCTGGCATTTGTAATCAACAGAGTTACAAGACACCAGTAAGAAAGGTAATTTCTAACGTCATGAGTATAGAACTATGTATGCTGGAAACAAATCAAAATAACAAACTGACATGCACTTTGGTTGTCTTTCACAGAGAGGCTATCTACTCCATTATGGCACATGCAAGTATGAGATGGAGTTGGTTTGATAGATCAAATTTGCTATCCGACCCAAAAAACTAACTATGCAATCCACACTTCTGAAGGGAAATCACACATCAATCATCAAAGCATAGCATGGGTAGTTCAACAATCAATGTGTTGGTTCTGTTGTGGTTCACAGTGAACTTCACTAGTTCTTATCCAAACAGTTTTGACTATTGCTGCCAACATCTATGATCACTCAAGGAAATCCAATTCATGAGAACAGAAATAGAGCATATGCAAAAATAGAGCATTAAATATCTCTAAGCAATGATATAATGGAAATCTTAATCTAAGTTGTACTGCTATCATCTAACAAAGTTAAATCTATAGCTAATTTAATGTTTATGCTACTGAAAACAAATGCTAATGTTAGCTACTGAAGTCTACAGGAAGCTTTCTTTTGAAACACACATTACTCTCACTCACATTTCAAAACATGAAATCATACTTTCGTTAACAACTCAACTCATAATCAATCATGGATAATCAAAATATGGAGATAAAATGACATTCCATTAATCTTCACTCAGAATATGTTCTGTACTATCATACACTGCTTTACATATTGGTGATATGCTAACTCTCCTACCTCTCTTCTACCATCCTTGCTACGAATATTTTAATAGTCTTAGTCGTGAAACACAAGGAGGTGAAATGATTTGCAAATTAGTCAATTGTTAAATTTGATTATTCGGTTACATCTTTTCGCTTCATCCTCATAATCAACAAACTATTTTAGCAAATAAACATCCACCAATTATCTTGGGCGATCTCGAGCTAAACTTGGTACATTTGGATCTCTATATTGGTACTGGATCATGACAGGTAGATGGTACCGGATCACACCATTCACGTTGGTACCAGACTGTAATAGGAAAACTGTGTTATTTTTATTAATCTAGTCCAAATCACCTTCCATAACTCTATAACCGTAGCGAATTTTTGAAAATGGATGATAATAGACCTAATTGGCCATGCTGGGAGAAAAACCCATGTTTTAGAATCTTCTGATTCACTTCAATGTGTACGAAAATCGAGGCACAAGTTGGCAGTTTGAGATTTTTCTATTTTCCAAAAAAATCCCATTGAGCTGGAGGTCCACATGTGTGAGCTGGGAAAATTTGGACTCACATGTCCGCATGTCAGCGACGTTCTCGATAAAACCCATGTCCTCGATTTTCTTCTATAAGACTTCAAAATTCGACTTTTACTCTAGTACCGAGTGACTGGAAATGTCAATGATCAAGGCTACCTAGTCACCCAACCTGTTTATTCAAATCAAACCATTAGAGGATCTCTTTTTAATAAATTAACACATTTTCACTAATAAGAACGTACAAAATATGCATAAGTATTGAGCTACCTCATGGGCTCTTCTTAGGTTACACTTTTACACCAAGTACGGGAAAACCAGGTATGTAACGAGGCCAGTTGATCGAATAAAATGATTAGAAAATGTATTAAAACATGAAAAAACAAAGTCCCAACAGTCCCCTTCTTCCTCTGATCCATATTGAATTTCCTTTTGTCTTCCCAAGCTTTTTGGAAAGTTGGCCTTGCTTTTTGCTAATCATATATGCATTTAGCTCACCTTATGGTCTCCTCCAATGTCTTGGGATCATCATACTGTATTTTTCACTAATGAATGATGAAAATCCACTCAAATACCTTTGAATCTTAACTGTCTCATCCTTGATGAAAGAAACATACTTCAACAGTTCTAAAAACCTTCTTTCATATTCATCTATGGTCATAATCCCAAGCTTGAGTTCAAAGAATTCTTTCATTTTCTTGTCATAGTATCTCTTATTCAAGTATTTCTTTTCAAAATACTTCTTGAATTCCCTCCAAGTAACACTTTTCTCTTTAATGTGTTGCACCTGCACAAGATGATCCCACCACATGGATCCATTTCCCTTGAGTTGAAAAATAGAAATTCTTCCTTATGCATGAGATTAATAATTATGCAATTGAAAATATTTTCTCATGCCCAACAACCATGTCTCTGCATATTCATCCTTCTTGTGCTCACCATCAAATGTAGGAGGTTTGATTTTGTTCATTTTTCCTCATAGCTCATCCACCCCAGACCTCTTATGCTTCCTGTCAGGGGATGGACTTGAGCTATTGTGTGCTCTCTTATTGTAAATCCTCAGAGAGTGATGGTGATGTCTTCTAACACTTCTTGCTCTTCGTTTCTCATTAGGAGACCTGTGACTTCCTGATTTTCTTGAGCCACAATCCTTATCCAATTTCTTTTCTATTCTATTCAAGCTCTGCAGTAACTTCATGTTGAAATCCTCTTGTTTCTCCTTGGATCTCATAAGCCTTTCATTATCAATTTTATGGCTTTGAACATCCTTCTGCAAATTTGTAATGGTCTCTACCATATTCATGTTTTTGTCCCTTCCTTCTCCATGTCCATTAGAGTTTGGTCCTTCAATGCCTAAATGGACATGCATCCCTATGATCTCATCTTCCTGGTTGTAATTTCCCTGTGCATGTTCCATTCCTCTACACTCTGTTATGATCCTTATTTGATCTAGTTGTTGTTAACTATGAAAAATGTGCAGCCAACAGAACTTTGTCAGGTTAATTGTCTCAACAATTTCATGAAAATATGAACCATTCTGGTTCAATAATAAATCATAATTATTTCTTATGATTTCCTGAAAAAATGATTTCCTAGATCAATTTATGGGTGAATAATTATATTCTATTTTGCAAGACCTTTCCAACGACTGCTCCCTTGCTCAATTCTGAGTCTTGAGTAGAACGTTATGGTTATTTGAAAATTGTCCATTAATTTTTCTGTTCACTCTTCAACTTGGTGCAATTATGTGCTATAATTATGCATTTTTTCACCTACTCCATTGGATTTTTCGTAGGAGCTCAATTATGTTTCTTCATATACATAATTTTGACATTATGTCCAAGTTTCACCTTTTTCTGGGTTCTGGGATGCTAGTTACAACCTGCTGAAGTTCTAGGCCAATTCGTGTTTTTGGTCCGGAATGCTACAAGTAATTTCTTTTCCATATTAAACATTTTTAACATGCCCAAAAATTTAATTCAGCTCTAGGAATGTATTCTATGGTTCAAAATATTTCCAATCACTACTCATGTGCCTCAATCTGATTCTGGAGCATAAAGTTATGCCCCTTTGAAGTTAGTTGGGTCTTAAAATTTACCCTCCACTGTTTGACCTGTAACTTCCTCATAAAAGCTCTGTTTGACGAATGGTTTACACCATTAGAAATATCTCTCTGGGATATTTCATTTGAGATGCATAAACAAAGTGTACATAAAGTGTACCTTGTACACTTTGTTCTCATGGTTTTTGAGTAGCTAAAAACATTGTTAAGGGCCTCAAAAATGTATTGCAAAAAGATGACCTTCAAACAGTATAAAATGTCACAGAAATCCGTTGGTTTTTTGTTGTTGTAGACCATCCAAACAACTTCGTGCACAAAACTTGAACCTGTATGCCCATATTTAGCATGTGCAACAACACCATAAGGTAGCACATGCTCCACACAACTATAATCAATGTGGATCACTTCTTTGTCGCGCCAATAATTGGTGCACACTACTTTTGTGTCACGCGCAAATATCCACCGCACACAATTTTGGTTCTTTTACTAATACCTGTTGCACACAATTTTTGTGTCACACGTTAATATTCCATACGCATTTTACTCTATGCGCTGCACCATGCCAAAATTTAATACTCCCCCACCATGCACCAGTACTCCATGTGCATCATTAACTAAACTGTCACACGACATCATTTACCCACATTGCACGTACCAACAAAATTTCTCTATGCTATGCCAATACTGTGCACACCACGTGCGCCATTATTATGCATGTGCACACCGTGCGTGCCAATATTACGCATTCTCCCTCAATCCACAACGCGCAATGGTAAACTTAGTGTGCACGCTTGCGCGTTACCACTCTGCATCGCACATCATCAAAAATTAAGTGTGCAGACCTGTACGCCAATATTTTTCTACACAGTGTCTAATTTAAGCACGCTCACCTGCACGCTAGTATTTTTCTATGTAGCGCAAAATTTTAGCGCGTGCACCCATACGCCAATATTTTTCCATGCAACGCCAAATTTTAGTGCGCACACTAGCACTCCAATATTTTTCCGTGCATCAACAAATTTTAGCGCGCGCACCCGCACGCCAATAGTTTTCCGTGCATCGCCAAACTTTAGCACGTGCACCCGCAGGACAATATTTTTCAACATATCACAAGCTTTTCATTGCGCATCATGCATTTTTAGTGCGACCACCTACGCACATTCATTTTTATGCGCATCAATTCCTCGTGAATTTGTTGCATAAATTGGGGCTTTTGCTTAACTTTTTCCCAAATTTTACCATAGACATTCTGCAACTATGAAAATTGTTCAATTTCACCTCGATAGCACCAATTCAACCTCTGCAACAAGAAATTTCTATGGGTTGACATTTTTGAATTTTTTTTTCCCAAACTCAATTCATGAATTGAGAAATTTAATCAACTAATCTCGCTCCATCTGTCATGGCTTCATTGTAACTTCAAATTCGACGAATTCCAAGCCTGAATTTGCTAGAATAGATATTAGATCAAGAATATCTCACCACTTGGCCAAATTTCTCAATTTTCCCATGAATTTAATAACATAAATTGGGGATGTTTTTCAATTCCACGTCGTTGCTTCTAAATTTTACTGTGGACACTCTTGAACTTGAAATTTGGCCACTAAACAATTTACCCAGGTCATGCCATGCTACTCCAGAAAATGCTCTGATACCATATTGTAACATCCCCGACCACCCAAGTCGGGCCATGCTACTCTAGAAAACACTCTGATACCATATTGTAACATCCCCAATGTCCAACTGGGCTATGCCACGTAAATTTTTTTGAATTGTATGCAAATTAAATCATATACACAAAAAAACTCTTGCGTAACTTTATATATATAACTTAAAAAATGAAAATACATTATGTAAATGCACAGATTCATACGGAAATAAAAATAAACATATACATGCAACATAGATAGGAAATGCCCATAAAAATAACACATAAATAATAATGCAGCATATATATTAACACACAATTGACACTTATCTTGATAAGAATATCACCAAATGCATGTAGACCTTCCACAAACCTCTCAGCCTTAGACCACACTGCTCATCACTCTCAGCAGTGGGTAATGCCCGAGCTGGGACTAAAATCCACTTGGGTAAAGGGATTCCTAACCAGGATGATGTATTACAGACAACAGGAAAGACTCTGTCATAGGTGCTAACTCAAACTAACAACCTACAGTCCCTCATTCCCCACATGAATCTCCCACCCCAGGAAGTGTTCCCCTTCTCTGCTCAACAGTCCCTCGACTACCCCACTTCTCTTCCAGGGCTTCAACAACATGCCAAACAGGAAGTCTCATAGCCCTATAACTGTATTTTAACACCTTCAGGAAGTCAACTCCCAACAATTAACTCACCCAGAGAGAAATTGCTCACGAGCCTGACAACCCGCCTCTTCAATATCCCATGATCCTGAAAACAAACTCCCTTATTCCAAATCCCAAACTAACCAGGTATAGGTACATGTATAGGTATAGATTTGGTACTGGTTCAGTTACGGATACAGGTTCAGGTACAGTGACAGGAACATAAATGTATGAAGGACAACTCAATGAGTGAGTGAATGATGATGGAATCATTGAATGAATCCTGGGAAAATGAAATAAGTCCAAACTATATTTATGCATGTTCCCAACTTGACACTTGTGACGTTGGGAGCTACTTTGTCCCACTTGGCCCCATCCTTAAAACTTAGGATAAAATAATTATCCATACTTTATACTTTAAGGAATATTAATATAATATTCCTTTTTGGCTTAGGCTCCCAGCTTATCCCTTTTCCTTAACTTGTATCCACCCCCCTCCTTTCCCTAACTAGTGGAGTTTAGTCCCCCATATTGTTTTATCGTGGTCGTTCTACATACAATGTATTATATTAAAGATGAGACATATACAAAAATAGGCTCACCGGCCTTTAACATCTAGGCTCTCTGGCCTCAGTCAAAACATAAGCCCCCTAGCATATAATAACTAGCTCACCATCCTATAAAACACAACATATACACAAAGGATCCCTGGCCTCAAAATCATGTGCACTTAATTTTTCTGCGTGCAGTATCCTGGAATGTGCATACTTCATCATTTTGCTGCATAGTACATGTGCGCACTATACCATGGAAGGTTCTTACAAAAATGATATAAAAAAACTCACAAACTTAAGTACATTTGCATTTACATTTACAATCGGGTTCGGATTAGGGGTATTACATGATTCCACTATAGGGGGAAGATTAAAGGGGGTCCAAGGGGTTGATAAATAATCCCAGGTATCATAACCTTCATATTTTCTCTGTGTTCCTTTTTAAATACCTCAACCACCATTGCTTGAATGTAGGTGGCGGTTGGTGGGAAAGTACACCTTCCTTAGTTATGAGAGAATATAAGTTGAGTACAAGTTTGGAGGAGTTTAAAGACTCCATCTCCATAGGAATTTGAAATGGATGAAAATTCGAACCATTCATTTTCATGTGTACTCCCTTCAAACAATTTTAATTGGTTTCCCCGTGGGCTCATTCTAGGAAATTTATTCAATAATGTGGGATTTTGTTTTAGATTGTGTTTCCATGTTATTTGGGATAAAATAATTTGATCATGTAAGTGGCCATGTAGAGTTGTGGAAGAAAAGTAAAGGAAAATAGAGGTTGGGTTTGATAATAATCCATACCCATATTCCTTATAAATGTTTGTCCGTTGTGTCATCAATAGCTAAGATATGACTCTACTGAGTTGATCCTAAAGGTAGACAGTAGGTTTGACTCATTCTAAACATACTACAGAGTACTTGAGAGAAGATTATTCTTAAGGGATTGTTGATAAAATAAAGAAATATATTCCTTGTGTTTGTGGGGTAGTGTAGAGAGTGCCATGGTTGGGCTAGATAGAATTTTGGCTAGAGATTTCTCGGGTAAATTGTTTAGTTGAGCCTAAGAGAAATTAGGTTGTGAGAGTGACCTATGTGTCTTAGACCAATTTCATTCACCCTATTATCCTCATAGACTATCTTGTAGGTGAAATCCATAGAGGATTTCCTACGGTTGGGTGGAAAATATAACTATCCCATCCATCGAAAGTAAATATAACTATTCTCTAGTTCACAAGATTGATTTTATTTTTGTTACATGATATTTCACCTTTCTAAGAAAATCTATGGAATTTTTTCCTACTTCTTACATGATTCCAATTAGGATAAATTGTTGAACATATAAAAATAAGGAGAGAAGAGAGAAAAAATGTGATAATAACTAACCTTCCATGGGGATTATTCCATTGTGCACCCCAGTTAATAATTGTATATAAGAAATTTTACAACACTAAAACCCAATTGTTATAACCCTAATTTGCACCATATATGCTTACCTGGAATCAGGCCATCTCATTTTACATATTTTCCCATGCCACTATTGAACAACTCTTCTTAAAAACACCCTTTTAAAGGCACACACACCCTACTCCACTACTGCACGCGTGTATACGCTAGCTGAACCACTACAACCTGCATATACCTATACAAAAAAAAAAAAAATAGAAAGTTGCAGATGGAACTCACAGTTTTGGATAAGTTACCTAAACCGTTTGACCTCCCATATCCGGTCACTCGACCAAATACCTAGCCCTTTCTAGCCTATAAAAGAAGGGGTAGGGGTCCCATTTTATAAAATAATTGTAAAGAAACTCTACCCGATTTTGCATTCCCTTTGTCCCAACCTTTTGCAACTAGTGTGTGAAGAGAAGCATTTACAAAAGCAGTTGGAGCACAGTTGAAGAGGAGCCCATGACCAGATTCGAGGAGCAGTGGCCGATCTCACTATTGTAAGTTACTCTTGTGAGATTAATAAAAATAAGTACTTTTCCCGTCCCACCATATGAGGTTTTCAATGTTTAAATTTGATTATATTTTGATAGAATATCTAACCC
Source organism: Picea engelmannii (assembly GCA_009831015.1). Taxonomy (NCBI): domain Eukaryota; kingdom Viridiplantae; phylum Streptophyta; class Pinopsida; order Pinales; family Pinaceae; genus Picea; species Picea engelmannii. Next base: position 73,166 of record ML792350.1, read on the forward strand.
ATTAGTTCATAGATCATATGCATGTGGATTTATTTGTTTGTCTTTTTATGGATGTAGGTTAGCATTGAGAGGATATTTGCAGTCAATGAGCGACCAAACGTTAAAGGATCGACATCAAACACGAAAACTAAGGTACAATAACTTAATCTTTTTAACCTTGTATTTTCATATGAATAATGGGGTTTATGATTAGGATGTTGGTAAGAAGTAGGAGACTTCAGTTCATTTTCTGCATGCATTATAGAACCCTTAATGCTAGTCCGTAGGGGGATTTCCCACCCACAAAATAATTTTAAGCCATACTGGGGAAATCTCTAGGGTTTTTGGGGATACTTTTTGGGTTTTTTAAATTGGTTTTATTACCTTTTTCTGAGTTTCTACAAGAGTCTGAGCTAGTAGGAATTCTAGTCTTCCATACTAGTACTCCTTGCTTTCTTCACTTCACTATTTTTTTTTTTTTTTCCGGGAAGCGACAAAGGCATACATGGCCTATAGAAGGTTTTCACATGTATACACACACCCTGACTTCACATAGCCCATGTACATACACTGGCTGCTGAAGGATTGGTAGCATGTCTGAGTCCATATTTTTTTTTATTTTTAAAGAGAGGTAGTCATCCTATTCTCTGTCAGAAGTGATCCTTCTCAGGGGTTTTTTGGATCTAGTTCTGGTCTCTATTGTTGTAGTATGTAGCCTAGGTATAACCTCAGATTAGTTTTTCCTTGCATCTTTTTCTGTCAAAATAAGTTTCTATGTCTTCAAGGGATTCTGGTTCTCAATACCAGTACTACCTGCCAGTGCTTGATTACTTGTTTTTCAATTTTTTGAGGAGTTGCAGAGGTACACGTGGCCTGTAGAAGGCCTGTACGCATGTATACAAGCCCTGACCTTGCACAACCTGCATACATACGTTGGTTGTTGAACTGTCAGTAGCGTACCTGTTGAGAATTTTTTTTTAGAAGAGACAATAATCCTCTTCCCTGTCAGGGGTCACACCTCTCAATGGTTTTGTTGATCTAGTTTGGGTCTCTATCATATCATTCTATAGCTTAGGTTTGATTACAGCGTAGATTTATTTTTCATTAAAAGTTTTTCCTCTGTTTTTTCTGTAATAGGGTTTTTAGACAAGTGTGAGAGTCTGCTTCAATCAACTTGTGTGTTAGTGTCAGTAACTCTTTGCGATCTTCTCTTAGGCCATAAGTCTTTTCTTGGTCTTTACTTGTCATCATTTTTCCTTTTTTTCTTATTTAGCATAAAAAAATAAAAATAAAAATATTTTATTTCTTGGTTTGGTTAAGTAGTTGGTTGTTTGCATTAATCATTGGGAAAAAGATTTCTTTCGTAAGTTCTTGACTGATTAGCTTAGGACAATAAGTAGCTCGTAGTCGAGTGAAAGCTTGTTTTGAGTTTTCTGTTGAAAGATCCTAAAAAAAAATATGTTGGCCCTTGGATATGGACGCAAGAGAAGATAGAGAAAGAAACGGTCAAACAAAAACTGTGCGAAAGACACAGTGATTGTCACTGGGTCGAAGTAAGAAAAAGAGTAGAAAAGCTGGAGCGAAGTGCAGAAAAGCTATTCGTTATATGAGGTGATCAAGGATGACAGATCAACAAGGGATATGGATCGAGGACAACTCAGAAAGTGGGGGAAGCCACCATTACCACCACGCAGAAAGAAAGGAGAGACAGGCTGGCGAAGCCCAGGAAAATTGGGTCAAGTTGACCTAGGGTTTTAGACACCTAGGGTTTTGGTAATTAGGGTTTTGACACCTAGGTTTCGACCTAAGGTTGTTGGTGAGGGACTATAATGTATAAATAGAGTTCGAGAGGACATAGGTTGGGTCAGTACTATTGTTGGGAATTGATATTGAGTATTGTTGATTGGGAGATTATTGTACTGTGAGAGAGGAACTGTTGAGAGCGAGAGCTTCCTGGTATTGTAATATCTTCAGATGGGTGCAAGGATCACATCCTGCAGCTAGGTGCGCAGGAAGGTAGAGGATGAGAGAAGAAGAGAGAAGATTTTTTGGCTAAGAGTGTAGATTAGAACTGTAGGATTTATCCTAATATGTTATAAGTGTAGTTTTGTGGACGTATCCCTAGAGAGAGGATGAACCACATATACCTTGTGTTGTGTGTTTGATTTATGCTTTGATCTCTGTTGTTGTTATATGGTTAATTACATTACTGTGTTAGATCATATCTATAACTGTGTAGGATAGATCTAGCTTGATAAGTGTTGATGCATATGGAGTTGTTGTAGTACTTGATCCACTTGACATTCCTTTGGTTGTAGACATATCTATCCTGCAACCCCCTCATAGCTGCTTTGGGTGAGACTGCATCTACTTTGCAGGTGTTGCTGAAAGGGCCGATAGCTAGGGCTTGTTGGTGCACTCTTGGAGTGAACCTTGGGTCTGCCCCTATGCCAACAAATGGTTCCATTGTTGAGACACGAATCTTTGTGAGGGAATGTCAAGGTGGTTCCCATCCAAGACAAAGATTCAAAAGTGGATAGAAGATCAGGAGAGGGACTTTGCTGAAGCCCAGAACAAAAAACCTGAACTGAGTACTAAAGATTGGCTACAAAGATACATTTTCTCTGACATTCACGAGATTTTCTTTGGAGGAATCCATCAGGAGCTACATGAGTGGTTGGCCAAATTAGCTGATACATAGTTTGAGATTAGATATAGAGCTCCTGTAGCTTGGACATCGACGTTGATCCAGAGGGTCAAGAGAGTTTATAATGCTTTATCCAGAGCCGTAGATTATTGGTTTGATAGTACCATTGGAGGGTATATCACCGAATTTGTTGTTGATAGGGTAGAATCATATAACCAAGCCGAGAGATACTTTTTCAAAGGACCCAGAGGGAAATTTTTGCATTTTCTGAAGTTAAGAATCAAGATGCTCTTGCATGAAAACCACATCTTGAAGATGTAGTAGACTGGCTGGACCTGAAAAGGCTAATGTTCAAAAACTCAAATAGTGAAAGTGACACAGAAGCTGGACATACGCACAGTGGAAGAGTATTCAGAGGGGTTCACCTTGAGAACTTGTTTAAGAGAAGAGGGTTTCTATAGTGGGGAAGAGGTAGATCTGACAGACGAAGAACATTCAGAACCCACCGGAACAGAAGAAGGGAAAGTTGAAGAACTTCGCCAAAGCGAGCCAGAAACCTTAGGAACTATGCAAACTACTGAAGTAAGTAATAACGACCCCCCCTGTTGTTTTATAAACATTAAACCATCAGAATAGTCAGAATCACCAGAGTCCATAGAGTACCATTACAAGCAGTTCAGTGTCTACTCAAACAGGAAACCTAGGAAGCTCTATGGAAGATGAGATGAGGCTCCCTATATTTAGAGGATATGGATATGAATATCCTAATCAACACTGGTTCCTATGTGAAGTCGTATGGAACATTAAAAACATTACCGATGAAGTTGTTAAAAGAAACCAGTTTAGCACCACACTGAGGGATCATGCGTTAAGCTGGTACATGAATCTTTTCCAAGGACTTATGCAACCTAAGACACTGAATGAGATCAAGAACATGATGATTGTAGATTTTAAGAAACCTAATTTAGAGTCAAAATGTATCACAAAACTGAAGGAGATCAAGCAAAAGGTCGTTGAACCTATTTGGGAGTTTGATCAAAGATTCAAAACCTTAACTGGAAGATTAACTTTTAATATCCCAGATGAACAGAACAAGGAATGGTTCATTGTTTCCCTTCTATCACATATTAGAGTTCCCTTGATGCAGCAGAATATTGCATCACAGGTAGAATCTTTTGAAATCACCATGAAGCTTGAATCAACACCTATGGGAGAATCTAGCTCAGGCATGAGCCAGATCCTGAGCCAGCTGACTAGTTTGTCTCTCCAGGTCGAGGATATGAAGAAGGACAAGGGGAAGGACAAAAGAGAATATATCTGGTGTGTAATATGTAGATCCAAAGGTCATGATAAGGAACACTATCCCTTGTTTCATGAATATTTATCCTCAGGAGCACCGAGCCCCTTGAAGAATGTTAACCCACCCTAGTGTGAAGTATGCAGAAACTGACATCACCCTGATGAGTGCTACTATGTGCATAAGTATGTTCAAACACCCAAAAACTTGTATTGCACATTATGTAAGTCCGTAGGACATGATGACAAATATTATAGGGCCTTTGAACTGATGCATGAAATATCAAGAGACATATACAAGATCCAAGGTGAAGTGCACCAAGAAGGAAACATTGCGCAGTACAATTTCCCAGGAAGAGGAACTTTCAATCCTCGTGGTGGATACAAAGGATGAGGAGGAGGAGGAGGTATGGGTTGAGGACAAGGAAAAATAATCTGTTACAACTATGCACAGCCAGTACATCTAGCGAGGGACTGCCAGAACCCTTGCACTACCTGTAGTTATTGCAACTCCTTCGAGCATATTATTGAAGACTGCCCTGTGTTGCTAGCCAAGATTCAGGAAAGATAAGGACCCTAACAGAACCCTCAAGTACAACTGATATATGATAAGCCTTGCAGAACAGACCCTAGAGTCACTGTTATTACTCGAGGAGGTGTTTCTACAGGAGAGGATAGAACAATCCAAAGAAAGATCGCAGAAGATTCAGGTATCAGGAAAGCTGTGGAGAAGACTCAGGTTTTTGATGTAAAGAAAGAAAGACAAATCTTCGAGGAAGCGAGACAGGAGTTCAAGAGAGACCAAGGGTCCTCATCAAAAATCCGATCGGAAATAAATGTGTATAGCATGCCTTAGGCATTTGACCAATCGACTACGCATAAATAAGGAAAAGAAGTAAGTAAACTCATCAAATTTGTGTACACTTGTCTTAAGTTAATCCAGGATGGGAACGCTGTGCAAGAAATAAAAAACTTAATTAGGCAGTATGAGCTAGGGAAGATAGACCCCTTACTAAATAAGGAAGTACACCAAATTGGCAAGAGGAGAAGAACAAATAAAGAATTACATATGAATGCTCAGATAGGAGAATATCATATAGACTATGTGGTCCTTGACTTAGGATCAGAGGTCAATGTCATGATGAAGAAAACTTGGGCATTGATGGGAAATCCCAAGCTGATATATTCCCCTATCAGACTTCACATGGCTAATCAGAAAGTTGTCAACCCATTTAGATGATTGGAGCATGTCCCTATGGACATCGACGAAGTTAGAACCTTTGTAGATTTTGACGTAATTGAAATTGTTGATGATAGCTGCTCTTACCCTGCATTGCTTGGAATCAATTGGGCCTTCGAAAACTCTACTATTGTTGATTTGAAGAAAAGATGTATGAACTTTTAAAGAGATGGCCTTAGGGTCATTGCACCCTTAGATCTAGAAGAGGGTCAGCGTTACATAGAGCCCATCAGAGAAGAGGACCATGCTTAAGAATTGGAAAACATCTACAAACTAACAACTAGACAACATGATTATATCAATCCTAAAACTGATGGGAATATGAGATGGAAAAGTGACAATGTGTGTTCATCAGACTCATAAGAAGTGTTGGAGAACTAGCAAAACCAGATGTATGAAATCTCTACTAGAAGATGTGCTATATTAACCAGAGAAGTTCACTAGATCAACATAACAATGAGTAAGTTACCCACATTTGATGGCCTGAACCCCCTAGAAACCTTCCTTTCATATTTTTAAGAAAGTGTACCAAAACAAAACAATTTTTTGAAATGGATGAGGCCCTGAAAGATACACTAGGAATATGGTGGGGGACACACAAAAGAAACATCATATATTGGACACAATGCCGAACCTTGATGACAACACAGTTTTCAACACAAGAAATAAGCTACAAAGTAAGGTATACTGATCGAATCTACCCAAAGGACCATGCACGAAGCTGTGAAGAGGCCCAGAGTGATATTCCTTGAGAAAAATGGGTGCACAGATTCATTAACATGCTAGATATGACCCCTATCAATTGGTACCTTCAAGCGGAACTTCACCTCGTCACCACAGATTGGGAAGGTATGATTCAAAATATTTTTACCACCTTTTTATTTGAAAGTGAATATCCTTCAATAGACCAAGCACTACATATTGTGAGGCATAAGGTATTCGAAGAGGCATATAACCTCCCTATGGAACAAGAGGAGGATGAATGGACTGCGCCTCTCCAAAAATTGCAGATTTGCTATAACATCAATGTAGATGACGATGATCACCCGAGGAAGGTCAACATCATGGAGACAGAAGGCCAAATAGATATGGAGGGACCAAGATTTTAATTACCATTTATTGGATAGCCAATCAAGATCAGAAAGGTCAATATTGGAACAGAGGAGACACTAAATCTTGCCAATGTCGGAGATTATTGGGATGCTGCTACCATTGACAAGTTTACAAGATTATTGCATGAATATCAGGACTTGTTTCCAACCAAGTTCAATGATATGAAGGGAATCAAAGGACCTATGGGAGAGATGAGAATACCTTTGAAACCAGATGTGAATCCAGTCAAGAAAAGACCCTACAGATTGAATCCGAAATACAAGGAAAAATTGAAGATTGAGCTCGATAGAATGTTGGAAGCAGGGATTATTGAACCTGTCAAAGAATTAGAATGGATCAGCCCTATGGTGGTACAATAAAAGAAGACAAGAGAAATCAGAATATGTGTGGACCTCAGGAAATTGAACAATGCCTGTCTGCACGATCCTTTCCCTACACCATTCACTGATGAAGTATTAGACAACGTGGGAGGCCAAGAGGTATATTCTTTTACAGATGGATTTTCAGGATACCATCATATCCGGATTGCCAAGGAGGAACTCCATAAGACCACATTTTCCATAGAATGGGGATCCTTTCAATACACAGTAATGCCATTTGGACTGAAGAATGCCCCAACCATGTTTTCCAAGGTGGTGGTAGAAGCGTTCAAAGAATTTTTGCATAAATTTTTAGAAGCATATTTTGATGAATGGACTGTATTTAGTTTGTTGAAAAACCATATTGAATGCCTAAGGCTAATGTTGGATAAATACAGGCAGTGCCAAATTTCTTTAAATTTGAAGAAGAGCATCTTATTCTTACCATTTGGAGTATTATTAGGCCATATTGTATGCAAGTAGGGATTGCTAGTTGATCCATCTAAAGTTGCAATTATAATTGATTTGCCACCTCCTACTTCAGTTAAACAACAATGCATTATGCTTGGACACACTGGCTATTACAGGAAATTCATTAAAGGCTATGCCCAAATTAGAATACCAATGGAGAAGATACTGAAGAAGGACTGTCAGTTTGGGTGGACAGAGGAATGCCAACAGAGATTTGACACACTGAAATAGAAGATGGTCACTATGCCCATTCTAGTTTTCCTAGATTGGAGAAAGGAGTTTCATGTGCACGTCGATGCATCTTCTATTGCACTAGGAGCAGTACTGGCACAGCCAGGAACATCATTGATCACCCGTTATCCTTTTCTATCAAGAATATATCCACAACAGAAGTTAAATACACCACCATAGAGAGAGAAGGATTGGCCATGGTATATGCACTACAAAAATTCTGCCACTACTTATTGGGAGGACACTTTAAAATGTTCATAGATCACTCCACGTTNGGGGGGGGGGGAAGATATGCAGATGGCTCCTGTTGTTTCAGGAATATGATTTTGAGATCATAGTTAAGCCAGGAAGAATGAACAAGGGCCCTGACCACTTGTCAAGGTTGGAACATGGAGAAGAACCCACTAGTTTGGAGGAAACACTACTAGATGCACAACTGCTCATCATTAGAAAGATTAATGACCACTTCGTCGACATCGTCCGGTTCCTGACAATAGGGATAGAACCTAGTGAGTATACAATTCACCAGAAGAAACAACTCATGGTGCATGTTGTAAACTTTTCCCTAATAGTTGTTCAGCTATCAAAGATGGGACCTGATGAGATACTAACAAGATGCATTATGGAGGTAGAGCACCTACTGATCCTCACAAAAGCTCATGAAGGAATCACAGGAGGACATTATGTAGGGAAAGAAACTGTGCAGAAGGTCCTGCGAGCTGGCCTTTGGTGGCCTACCTTACACAGAGATGATAAGGATTATGCTAGAGCTTGTGATATATGCTAGAGAGTTGGAAAACCATCCCGAAGAGATGAAATTCCATTATCACTGCAGATGACCCTATAAGCATTTGAAAAATGGGCCATTGACTTCATGGGACATATAAACCCACCAAGGAAGCGCATAGGAGCAAGGTGCATCATTACTGCAACCGAATACTTAACCAGATGGGTCGAAGCAAGAGAAGTCAAGGAATATAGTGCAACTACAATTGCATGCTTTATCTTTAATGACATAATAACCAGATTTGGATGCCTTAAGACCCTTATGAGTGATCAAGGCACCCATTTCATCAGTAAGACAGTGGAAGCCCTGAATGAAGAATTTGCAGTTCACCATAAGAAGAGTACACCTTACCATCCACAAGAAAATGGAATGGTTGAAGCATTCAAAAAGATCCTGGAGACAACATTGACGAAGGTTTGCAGTGTGAACAAGGATGACTAGGATTTAAGAGTACCAACAGTACTCTAGGCTTATAGAACCACTTGCAAGAAATTAACAATGCATGACCCTTTCAATTTGGTTTACGACCTTGAAGTTGTTGTCCCGATGGAATACTTGGTACCAAGCTTAATAATTGTTACATTTACATACATGGATGATACTAGAGTTGCATAGGAGAGGCTAGCTCAATTGGCTGAATTGGAGGAAGACCGATTCATTGCAGGATTCCACCAGCAGGTTCAGAAAGAACAAGAGAAGGCATATCATGACAAGCACATCAAGAAGAAGACATTCAAGCAAGGTGACTTAGTACTGGTATATGATAGTAAGTTAATAAGACACCCAAGGAAGTTCAGGATGCATTGGCTCAGACCATATGAGATCACCTATGTTATAGAAGGAGGAGATGAACAGTTGAAGACATTGAATGGAGAGTGGAAGGAAGGATTGGTGAACGGGAGTCGGCTAAAGTTGTACTATGACAACCAACTGCCTTGCATCTCTCAGTAAAAACAAAAGGAGAAGGGTCCAGGTACCAGGTGCAGTTGAAACTGGGTACCAAACACATAAAAGACAGTCTGCACAAGGGAAGTGAAGCGACATGAATAAAAAAGTAAAGACTGCATTGCACAGTATAAAGTTGAATTAAAATAGAAAGATCATATATGAAGTGCCTCAAGACGAGTCACAGGTGAGTGTTGGGGGCCTGTTGGCCCTTATATATGGAAGCAAGATAATATCGAGGAAGAAAAGGTCAAACATGAACTGTGTGGAAGACACAGTGATTGTCACTAGGTCGAAGTAAGCAAAAGAGCAGAAAAGCCAGAGCGAAGTGCGGAAAATCTATCCGTTAGATGAGGAGATCAAGAATGATATATTAGCAAGGGATATGGATCGAGGAAAACTCAGAAAGTGGGGTAAGCCACTATTACCACCACACAGAAAGAAAGGAGATACAAGCTAGCGAAGCCCGGGAAAAGTGGGTCAAGTTGACCTAGGGTTTTAGACACCTAGGGTTTTGACACCTAGGTTTTGACCTAAGGCTGTTGGTGAGGGAATATAATGTATAAATAGAGGTCGAGAGGACCTAGGTGTTGTTGGGTATTCTACCCTACGGACTAATAAGCTAGGGCTCTAAACTTATACGCAAAAAATGACCCTTAAGATTTAACTTTTAACCTTCTACCCAAAATCTCAACCCCTTTTCGAGCAAACAATGGAAGAATTAACTCACCTTTTTAACGATGTTTGAAGTAGATCCTCCGTTGAGCCTTCTATTTCCTTGATGCTGTTGCCCCTTCTACAAAGCTTCCTGCAACCAAGATAAGACTACGCATGCATGCTACTGATCTAACAGGGGGTTAGAATTAAAACATAAATCAAATGACATAGATGAGATTCATGAACTTTGGGACGGGAAAAGCATATTTTTCATTAGTCTCAAAATGAATCACTTACAATGAGTTCTGAGACTGGCCACCGTTCCTCGATCCTAATCCTGGGCTCCTCCTCTTCTTTTGTCCTCCAACTGCTGCAACATGAAGTGTGGACAATAATAGGCTTGGCTATTTTGGCAGAGTTTCTTTGCTATCCTTTTTTCTCCCTTTTGACTAGTACCCCTACCCCTCCTTTTATAGGCTAGGAAGAGCTAGGGTTTTAGTCGAACTCTCGGCCATGCATGGCGGAGAGTTTCAGTTAACTGACAAAAAGCCTTGTGTCTCGGCGGAAACTTCCCTGGTTTTTTGCTTTGTTAGGTACTCGCGGGCTGTTTTGGGCTAGCCCGCGGATACCCGCGTGCAGTAAAGGGACAACAAGCGGTTGCCTGCGCCCAGTGAGAAGTTAGGGCGTGGGTTGCTTGTTTTGAGTGGTTTTTGAGGAGTTACTCAGCATGGCTTTGGCTAGGAAGAGGCATGAGTTGGCCTGATGCCAGGTAAACCTGTATGGTGCATTTTAGGGTTATAACACTAGGTCGGGTTGATAATATTTTTGGGTATTGATATTGAGTATTGTTGATTAAGAAATTATTGTACTCTGAGAGAGGAAGTGCTGAGAGAGAGAACTTCCTGGTATTGTAAGATCTTCCGCTGTGTGCGAGGATCACATCCTGCAGCTGGGTGCACAGGATGATAGAGGATCACAGAAGAAGAGAGAAGATCTATTGGATAAGAGCGTAGATCAGAACTGTAGGCTTTATCCTAATATATTATAAGCACAGTTCTGTGGACGTAGCCCTAGAGAGAGGGTGAACCACGTATACCTTGTGTTATGTGTGTGATTTATGCTTTGATATTTGTTGCGCTTATATGGTTAATTACATTACTATGTTAGATCATATATATAACTATGAAGGATATATCTAGCTTGATAAGTGTTGATGCATATGGCATTGTTTTTTTACTTGATCCACTTGACATTCCTTTGGTTGTAGACAACTCTGTCCTGCAACCCCCTCATAGTTGCTTCTGCTTCGGGTGAGATTGCATATGCTTTGAAGGTGTTTCTGAAAGGGTCGGTAGCTAGGGCTTGTTGGTGTGCTCTTGGAGTGAACCTTGGGTCTGCCCCTGTGCCAACAAAAAAGTTTGAAAAGTTGGTTAAAGAGTTTGAATGTGCAAAATTGAATTTGTGAAGAAGTAATTTGTTTCCATTTTTCATTATCTGCTCTTCCCTTTCATCTCTGAAAAACATCATTGGTTTCACTTTCGTTCCCTTTGACTTAAGACAATGAATAAAAATAATGATTAATTAAAATCAACTAAACTTTATGTTTGTAGGGTCCATCAACTAGTCTAGGCTAGAGCCTTGATTTAGGATTGGAGAGGAAACTCTTCAAGGCTGCTAAAAAAAACATAAGAGTTTGTGCCAGGGAGTGTCAAAAGTCCAGTCTCGTGAAATTTATGTAGGACCCCCCTCTAACACAGGGGCTAAACACGAGGTCACATAAGGAAAGGTAGCGGAGATAACCCCTCCAAATCTGGACCAAGCGTAGTGGGGAACACATATAGAGGGCTTGTCTTGGGATTTCGTTGATTGCATTTTCCATGGAGCTTCGTGGGTCTCGAATACATTCGAGGAACTTAGTTGTCTTCTGGAACACTTTATTTCGATACCCTTGATAGGTTTTGGGATTTATACCCTTCTCATTGCAGTCCACCCGATTGTCGACTGTACCCGCCTGGTGACTATTTGCGTGCTGGCAACCTAGTTGCCTATCTTTCTAGTGACTTACACAGGTGACTGCGGGGGTATACCACAGTACCTAGGACAAACATCAGGCCACTCTTTGTAGAGTATACCCGAAGGGTGCTTTTGTATTTGATTTGCACTTGCACTGGTAAGTTTCTCTAGTGTTGGTTGTTGTAACTGTTCTTCCAACTAGCTAGTGACTGCTTGTTTTATCTCATAGGTACTTTTTCTAGTGCGTGTTGGTTTTCAAACGATTATAGATTTCCCTAGTGTGTCTTTGATCTTATCACACAGTGGAGGATCAGGATTTTCATTGGTCGCGAAGGATTTTGGGTCTGCCGCCGGTTGACCTCGAACCCCCCTCGCCACCACTAAGGCAAAAACTAGACCAACAAGGGCCTTTTGGGACAACAGGGTTACATGAAACTGTTCCCAACCCATCTTCGAGAGGAGAACATTTGATTCTAGAGGAACCAATCATTTCTAGCCTTGGAGTAGAAGATCTTGGTCTGTATAACCCTCCCATCACTGATCTATCGGCACCCATCGTCGTACAGGTTCTACCTTATGAGCATCAGGTAGTGTCACAAGAAACAATGGAAGAAAATGCTACTACTTCTTCAGGGAATACTCATATTTCCTTCACGACTGTCACTACCGAGGGTGTTCCACCTCCTAGCCAACCGTTGTTGGTCTAAGAAACTATGGTCTCGACTTCTTCTACCTTGAGCAGTGGTCTGATTCCGTCTATGGCGACGATCATTGCTCCATTTACTCAGAACATGACAGACCCTCCATTCTCATATGGGATGCCTAGCTTCGGTATGAGTACTATACATTCCTCCTCCACTCTGCAGACTTTAGGTCTAGGGGTAGGGAGTTCCAACGCTCCTATGTAAGGATCTATGGGGGGCACTTTTTCTCCCTTCATCACTTTCCCTTACGGTGGGGGTCATATACCCCTTTCATCCCCCTCACTCGGTGATGTTCCTCAACACTCCGCCAAGCCTAACATAAACTTGTTTGGAGAAGGTAGTCAAGCACTCCCTTCTTATAACATGCCAGTTCGTTCGACACATTTCTCTTTGTTCGACCTGTTTGGTAACAACGCTTTCTCGTCAGCTTCCATTTCGGCTGGGGGAAACCCCGGTTATGGACAACCACATCTTGTACAGGGTACTATTCCTACACAGGGGGCACACTTAGGAATTCCTTCCTCATAAGGACCTTGGAATCCGTGGCAGGGGCCAGTCCCCTTGCCAGGGATGTCAATCGGGGGAAATCGTTTCCATACCCAGTGGAACCCCGGGCAAGGCCCAACACCTATGCCCATCGGATCGACAGGGGGAAACCCCTCCCAAAATCCTTGGAATTTGATGCAAGGTCATCCCTTTACGTCCTATTACAGGAACCAACAGATGATGTCTCAACAAGAACAAAATCCGTATGCTAGTCACGACCATGGTTATTACCAGAGCCCTGAACAACAACCTAAGTTTTCCTAGCAACATGGTGCCAGTCAAACTCTATGATCCTTTTTCCCTGGCTACAATCCACAACCCAAACTACCATTTTTGGAAACCTTGCACTTGCCAGATTTGACAAGGCTTTTAAATGACCCCATCTATCATGATCTGAGTTGGCCTCCTATGCCGACCAAGTTTCCTTCGGACATTCCAAAGTTCGAGGCCAAGCCTAACGAATATCTTGATGATCATGTGACTACCTTCCACTTATGGTGCTCGTCTAACTCGTTAAGAGATGAATACGTTTAGTTGTGATTGTTTCAACACACTCTCATAGGGAGTGCTACGAAATGGTACATTGAGCTCGACCGCTCACGATACACTTCCTTTAGTGAATTGGCAATTGCTTTTTTGAACGATTTCCAATTACCTATGAGATACGACGTCAGCACTGAATTGCTGGCCAATTTAGAGCAGACAAAAGAGGACCATATCTCAGATCACATCCGAGAAAGGAGATGCTGGAAGAGTTTAATAAAAGTGCCAGTCCCACCAACATTCTTGCTATAGTGTTTCCTTAAGTCTTTTGTACCCCAATTATCTAAAGACATCGCAACATCCAGGGTGTTTTCTGAGGAAGACACGATAATGAGAGCTCAATAGCTAGAGCTGATTTACTCTCAAACTGGTTTACTCTATGAGATTTTTCCAGATGCACCGAGGTCAATCCTTGACAAGACTAGATAGAGGTATGGACCACATGTCAATGGTATTATTGGTTTAGCACAAACAAATCCCACTAATCCATTGTCAAATCAATTGAAAAAAATTTCAATACAGCAGACAGTGGCCAACCAAACCACCGGTTCGACTGTTCCCCCTACCCAAAAGTTGGATGTACACAGTGTGAAAATGACAAACGCAAAATCCACCCAATAGCCTGATGGAAAGAAGAAACAATGAAAGAAGGGTAAGGGGCATAAGAAACCCACCAAAAATGCTGGCGGGGGCGACACTAAAAAGAAAAATTTGAAGTATCCTTGTAATCTTTGCAAGGAATACCACCTGACCCATCAATTCCCTCGGCTTGCGAAGGCCCAGAAGTTATTGGCACAACAATAGCCTTTCATGTTAACGAACCTGTTTCCACACGGGAAAAATCTAACTTAATCCTCCTCGAGCACGAAAGGGGGCAGTCAAGGACCCCCTCCATCTCTGAGTAATCCTTCATTCACAAATGTGTATATGATGAAATGTGATGCCTATATATCAAATAGAGCACATGATTACGGAAATCCAAGCACCTCTGAGAAGGGTAAAGAAGCTGAAAACCCACCTCTTCCTCTCCATATTGAGAAGACATTGGGTGAAACAATGACACACATCCCAAAAGGTGCATTCAAGAAAGCTTCTCACAATCCAAACACATGAGCCACCCAGAACTACTCTATGGTGGAGGATTTATCACAAACCCCTTGTGCGATGTCTTCTTTGGAAGTCCTCTAGAGTTTCCCTTCCTAGAGAAATGATCTATTCGCTTCCCTAGTATCCATTGAGACTTGCAATCTGAGAACGATCATGCTTGATACGACCGAATTAAAACCTCGTCTTCCTTACCACATAGCTTTTCAAATAGTAGTGGCTTACACCATGAAAAATTTTACCTGGAATATTTTCTGTACACTAGTGGATGAGGGCGCCTCAACATGCGTGATGTATTTGGCATGTTGGAAGACCATAGGCCAACCTGTTTTGTCTCCATCACCTACCCTTCTTACAATCTTTAATGGTCGTTCTTTCCGACCACATGGGATCATTCCCTCTTTCCCCATGTAGTTAGGGGGAAAAATCATGTGCATCAAAGTTAAAGTGGTCGATGCTTCTCTCGACTACAATATTTTGTTAGGAAGGAGTTGGACCTATTATATGAAATAAGTGGTTGCGACAGTTTTATGAGTCTTGTTATTTCCACACGAGGGCTCGATCGTGACCATTGATCAATTATCCTTCTCTCCTCCTGACCCTTCATCGAGAGTCTCCAGGGTCCCGATGATTGATAACCCTCAGCCCAACATCACCAATGTAGGTGTTGGTTTGTTCCCACCTTTGATGGGTACTTTTGATTACCTGCCTCTGATCGAAAATTTCCATTACATGTTGGCTAACCTCGACCAGCTTCGGGCCGAAAATTTTCAAATCTCATCGTTTCGCACGATGTACTTTAACGATCCATGGAACCTTCCTTTCCCATCAACTATGATGGAAGGGATAGAGAACCATGGAATGGAAATTCCTTTATCCATGACAGAAGTTGCATACTTGATCATTCAACGAGTTTCTGCCGACCTCGATTCAACTCCTGCACAAGAGTTAGATCCGGTGCTCGAGCCTATTTGGGCTCAAGGTTCCCTTGCTGATATAGATTCTTTAGACTTAGTATTTCTCTCAGAGGAGGTGATTATTGAGGCAATGACTAGTTCAGACAAACCCTGGGATGATCTTCATCATAGATCTTACTTCCTCCTAGAGTTAAGACGAATTGAAGCAGGTGAATTCACTCTGACTATGACTGGAGATAAAGCTTTTCCTATTAATCCTTTGGCAACGCACATTGTTTACGTTGAAGGAAATATGGAAACAATAGCTGAAATGATACCTATTGACATCTCTAGAACCCTTGGCATCATGCAGAATATCTTCTTCAGAGCGGATTTCTCTCCGAGGAGATTCAAATCTACACAGATTTATTTAAAGAATTATGCGACGTGTTTTCCTGGTCTTACGAGGAAATGTCAGGCATAGATCCAAGAATCATCAAACATGAAATCATGACTTATCCCGATATTAAGCTAGTCTGACAGAAGCTTCGTCTGGTAAATCCTAAGAAAGAAGAAGCTATTAAGGCTGAAGTAGAAAAAATACTTAAAGATTGACTACCTCATCCAATTGACTTAATGGGTGTCAAATCCCATGTCGGTCAATAAGAAATAGGGTCTGATTCGCATGTGTATGGACTTCCGTGATCTGAACAAGGTCTGCCCAAAAGATAATTTACCCATGCCATTTATTGACCAGATAGTCGATGAATGTGTAGGTTGCAAGGATTTTTCGTTCATGGATGGTTTTTCGGGATACAATCAGATACAAATCAAACCTGAGGACCAACACAAAACCACTTTCATTTGTCCATGGGGTACATTCTCTTATCGTAAGATTCCTTTTGGTCTGAAAAATGCTAGAGCTACGTTTCAATGGGCCATGTTTTTTTCTTTTCACGACCTCAAACACATAGTTGAGGCTTATCTCGATGATTTAGCATCACGATCTCGCAAGAGAGCTTATCATACAACACACCTATGACTTATCCTTGAACAATGTCGCTACTATCGAATCTGCTTGAATCCAAAGAAGTGCAGTTTTTGCATCACATTGGGTTGTCTTCTAGGTTTCATAGTTTCGACCACAGGGATCATGGTCGATCCTCTAAAGGTTGAGGCAATAGTTCAATTTCCTCCCCTGTTCACCATCCCTCAGCTTCAGATTTTGCAAGGGAAAGTGAACTTTTTACGACGTTTCATTGCAAACTATGTCGAGATCACAAAGGGTTTTATGCACTTATTGAAGAAGGACGTTCCTTTTCATTAGGATGAATCTACTCAATGCTCTTTCATAGCGTTGAAATGCACCCTCATATCTACCCCTCTGCTTCGGCCACCCAATTATAATAAAGATTTCTTATTATACTTGGCCTCTACAGAGTCGACCATCGATATGGTATTAGTTCAGGAGGAAGATTTTCTCTCAGAATACGTGATTTATTACCTAATCCGAGGCCTGGTTGGACCGAAACTCAATTATTCCCACATTGAAAAGCTTGCATTGGTAGCAGTCCATGCTATCCAATGGTTTCATCATTACATCTTGTTTCGCAAGACCATCGTCATTGCCATTGTGAATCCTTTTCAATACGTATTGACATGACGTGTCATCGATGAAAAGATCAATAGATGGATTGTTATCCTCCAGGAATTCGAATTGGAGTTCATTTTGGCAAAATCCAAAAAGTTGATGGTCTTCGCGGAACTCATATCGGAACTTCCAGTCGAATCAGGTGATTTTATACTCGATGAGTCGCCTATCAAAGGAGACATGTTTTTGATCGCATCTTTCGACCCTTGGTATGGATATGTGCTTGTTTATCTCTAGACTTTGAAGTGTCCCGCCTCTGCTCCTTGTGATGAGTGTTGTTGTATATACCATCAGGCTAAGAACTATCTCATACTCGAGGACACTTTGTATCATCGATGTGTAGACTGCATCCTTCGTCGATGTCTCACTCATGAAGAAGAAGAAATCGTGCTTAACGATTTCCACTCAGGAGCATGTGGCGATCATTTGTCTAGGTTGGCAACAACCCAAAATATTCTACGAGCCAGTTACTTCTGGCTGACATTAATAAAAGATTGTGTTGAATCGGTCAAGAAGTGCCACCCCTGTCAGATCTTCTCTTAGAATATGAGGGCACACCCCGCTCCCATGTTTCATGTTATTACTGTTGGTCCCTTCACTAAATGGGGGATTGATTACACTACATAAAAAACCCCTTCAGCAAGGGGGTACCTCTATATCATCGTAGCAGTAGACTACTTCACCAAGTGGGTCGAAGCTATTCCAACGTTTAGAGACGACGGGGAGACAACAACTCTCTTTTTGTTCAACCAAATAATAGCAAGGTTCGACGTCTTGAGAGAGATTGTCACTGACCATGGTAGTCACTTTCAGAACAAAAAGATGACCAAGTTAATGGCAAAGCTTGGGTTGTAGCAAGAAAATTCATCACCCTACTACCCCCAAGTGAATGGTCAGGTGGAAGCTATAAATAAATATCTCAAGACCATTCTACAACAAACGATCAATTCGGCCAAGTCAAATTGGCATTTTATGTTATACTCAAAATTATGGTTTTACCGAACATTCGTTAAGACTGCAACCAGTTTCTCACCTTTTCAACTCATTTACGGTCTGGAAGCAGTCTTTCCCATAGAATGTTAGATCCCATCTTTAAATTTAGTAGTACAGTTATTTCCAGACACTTCACTGCTTAAAGAGCGTTTATTATATCTCGAGCAACTCAATGAGTAGCGTCATGATGCGGCCTTAGCTAAAAAATCTCACAAAGAAAAATTCAAGTGTCAATATGATTGGTCCGTTCATCCTTGGATTTTATCTGAAGGCGACCTTGTCTTGGTCTATGACCAAGATAAGGACCCCTTGGGGGCAGGCAAATTCAAACCTATGTGGTTCGGACCTTTCATCGTAAAATAAGTTATAAGAAAGGGTTCTTATCATTTGGTGGACTTTGAGGGAAATGTTTTGGAAGAGCCTAGAAATGGTCTCTACCTCAAGAAGTATTACTCGTATGTAGGTCGCTTCGGGTGACTTTTTGTAACATATGTATAGTCTTTGTACTATTACTTTTTAGTTTTTCTTTTGGTTTTATGGACGTGTCCTTTTTTTATGTTATCTTTTTCACTGTGGCAAATGTCAAGTGAATCAGAGGTGTTCTTTGGATTCACGGATGGTGCTATCCATAACACTCGGAGGCTTGCCTCCACAGCTTGGGTGATTTTCACACCTCAGGGCCAGTTGCTATCTTCAGGAGGTACTTGTTTAGGCGAAACCAAAAAAAAATGTCATCGAATACAGTGAAGTTATTGAGTTTCTTCGTGATGCTTTGTCGCTTGGTATCTCTCACCTTCGGGTCTATTTAGATGCTCATCTGGTTGTGTCTCAATTAAATGGAGTTTATCGCGTTCATGATCCTTCTCTACACCGACGGTTCGTTAGGGTATGTCTCTTAGAACGAATCTTTGATTACATTACGTACATCCATGTTCCTAGGAGATTGAATCAAGTTACATATACTCTAGCTAATCATATATTAGATTGGCATCTTGCACACATGTAAGAAAAAGAACACACACACACACATGTAAATACATTTGTAAATAAATGTATTCCATAAAACACAAAAAGATAAAAAAATATCCATATATATATCGCAAAGCGTCAAAGTACATAAGCGGGCATGCGCACCTCAAAATATATGTGTCCAGTAAAGAGTAACGAGGATTATGCCCTCAAAAATATACAAAAGGTTCTCTCGGAACATAAGAAGTCTAGTCTAAGCTAAGGGTAGGGCCTGTTGGCCCTGCCATAATGAACAACGATGTTGGCCAAATGATGAAAAAGATGGACCCAAGTCCGCGGCACCCCAACAACATGAGGTTGCATCGACGGTGGAAAGTCCTCGATCTCTGCCATTGGGACTGATGTACGAGTGAGCGTGGTAAGGTTCCTCTCCACTTGTCTCAAAACTCTATTAGCCTCTCCGGCTAGAGGCCCCCCTACTACTGATGGACCTGCCTCTAGTTGAAGATGTCGTCAAATCCTCACAAAATATGTTGGATGCACTGGTCCCACACCTGCACGTAATAGATACATACTGGTCAAATACTCTGGTACATGAAAAAAATGATATATATAAAAAGAAATAAAAATTAAATAAACTTTGAAAAAAACAAAAACAAGCATACCTAACTTTCCTCACTCTACTCCGAGAGGTACGCCCATGGCATGGTTCCTAGAGAAGTCGATCCTGGCATAGGGGTAGTCCTCTATCACTGTAATTTGTTGTTCCCACCAAGCAAAGAATTTGTCATCGAAAGCCTTGATAGTCCTCCCTCCCCCTTGTCGTGGTAACAACGTCGCCCATATTCATAAAACTGGGAGAGAGGCATCATGCCCTCGTATCATCTCTCTAGGGATAAGACTAGGTACTCTCGAAGAAGAAGAAAGCACAAAGGATAGTCCCAAACCCAAAGTTCTTGTGCACCCGCGTTCGACAGTCTGTCAACTATTTTTTCATACATATCAGCAAGGTGGTGCTCCAATAAAAAAATTGTGCATTTAAGCACTGAACCACACAATTCATGTGCGCTTGGGAAGCCTGATGTAATGATGTAGATCCAATAATCCTCCCAATGAGTAGAAATATCTCTTTTAGTTATAGGTTAGAAATATTTCTTATCGACACCTGTTTTCCCACTTTGTCGTTACTAGCCTCGCAATGGAGTCCAATCAACTCCGCTATGTTGTGAGGCCCAGAGGGAAACGTGTGAAATTTGAATGGTTCCACTCTCCTTGAGAGGCTAGTCATAAAATAGATATCTTTATTCATTGGAGTCAACGACTGTCCCTCAAGCATGAATGCCTCTGCATCTGGGTGCCAGTAAAGTACTAATGCATTCAACAGCCTAGGTTGCATCTGCATAAATGGACACTGGAATAATTTCATCAAACCACATTGCGCCAATGTAGCAACAACATCAGGATCATCTCCGACCAAATTATTAATGTCCTCGTGCTCCCTTTCCCTCCAATGAACATACATCCTACAATTCACAAGTTCATAAAGGATTAGCTCTTGCTTTCTTATTTTTTTCCACAAAAAGGAGGGTACATGCAGGCTATAGTCTACATAGTCATGTTAAGCCCTAATATTGGCTCATCACCACTTAATTGGGGCATATTAGATTAGTAATGTTATTTTATTTATGTCGGCTTTAGGCCATTAGTTGTAATTTAGATTAGTAATGTTATTTTATTTATGTCGGCTTTAGGCCATT
>ML792350.1:105779-131582 GCA_009831015.1 Picea engelmannii
GAAGAAAAAATTATTCAACAAGAAGATGAGAATCTTAAAAAATTGAAGCATGTTGAGATTGAAAATAGCAAGCTCAAAGACACGCAAAGAAAACTAAGAAGTGAATTGGGTAGTTGTGAAAAGATAGTTGTAATCTTGAAGAACCAATTAGAAGACTTTGAGAAACTAAGAGAAGAAACCATTTCCTTGAAAACTCTACTCGAAGAATAGGAGAAGTAAGGAATGTCCAAATGATGAAGAAAGAAGAATATTGTGAGAAACTTGAACAAAAAGTTGTCTCATTGAGAAGAGCTTAAGAAACTCTCAAGTGCCAAAAGACTTAACACATCTTGGATGCATGGGTGAAAATTCATACAAAGAAGATGCAAATACCAACAAGAAGGTTGAAGAAAGAGCTACACAGACAGTTGATGAGAAGTGGACCAGGATACTAGAAAGAAGGAATGATTACAAAAGAGATGAATATCCAAAAAGACCTCCTACCTTCAGGAATCAAAGAAGCTTCAATCAATATGAAGGAAACTATAGAAGAATAGATCATGAACCCAGGTGGACTACATCACAAAGAAGCCCACTTACTCCAAGGTATCAAAATTTCTTTCTTGGTCATTGTTATACTTGCAAAAATTTTGGACAAAAGGAAATTAATTGCATAATCAATGAAAGAAACACATACGCAAGAAAGATGAATGGTGTAAATATAAGATATGGAAATAATCATGGATTTGTCAACAAAAGTTATAATTCATTTTCCCCATTGATGGAAAAAAATATTGCATGCTACAAATGTAATTATATTGGTCACAAAGCACGAGATTGCAGATATATGAATGAAGATGTCCCTATGCCAACCACAATATGGAGAAGGAAAGAGATTCCAGACAATGAAGATTGTCGAATAACATTGACCGCTGAAGAATGTAACGAATAAGATGAATGGTACATAGATAGTGGATGTTCTTCACACATGACCGAGGATCAAGATACATTCATCAGCTTGAAGAGAAAGGGTGGCAATGTTTCATTTGGAGATGACTCATCTGCCAAAATACTTGGAGAAGGTGTAGTAAAAATTGGAAGAAAAAATGTAAAAGCAAAGAATGTCCTATTGGTTGAAGACTTGAATCATAATCTACTCAGTATTAGTAAAATGTGTGATCAAGAATACACTCTTACGTTTGACTCCCGAAAATGTAAAATCAGATAAAATAACCCAAGAAGATTGGTTGCAACTGAAAGAAGAGGACCGAACAACATATACATCCTAGACATGAATAAGAGAGAGAAGATAGAAGCCACAGAAAAGGATTCCCAGGAAGAAAAAGTCCCAAAGACCAAAAATAAGGATGAAGTATTATTGAGTGCCACATGTTTAGGGGGAGTAGCCCCAAAGAAGAGAGTTACCTTTTGCCATTAAACTCAAGGGGAGAAGCCCTACCCTTTGCCATTGATGTCAAAGGGGTAGAGAAATTGGGATCATGATGATAGGGGGAGCATGAGTGTCGCCATCAATGACAAAGGGGGAGATTGTTGGAATATTGGTTGTTGTCATTGATGTCAACCCTAGTCATGGGTTTTGGACTGCAAGATTGATGAAGGTATTTGGACATGAAGGAAAATGCACATGTAGATACAAGACCCATGGATGGATAGTATAGATCATGTTGTTTCTAGTGGTATGTGGCACATCACGTGGATTCTCATGGTTGAGGAGAAATGATTTTTTTAATATGACAAAGTGAATTGAAGAAGGAAGTACATGTAGGCCCTGAAGATAATTAAAGAAAAGAATTACAAAATAAGAAATTGTCAGGTCGGCCCTAATGTTAAAAGGAAGTGACATAAATGGTATAAATAAATATCATTATACATTCATTTTATACACAAGTCAAATTTCAGAGGAAATCAGAAGTAAAGAAGGCCGGATTCCAAGGGAGGATGAAGTCTTTTGGTGATGTGTTCTAAGGTATGTTATTTTCAAGTCATCTTACCACTTTTTCTATAACTTTTTTTCTAGAACGATTCATATGGTGAAATTTCTATGGTATTAAGAAGACATATCAAGGAACCCGTGTTAAAAATTTCAACTCTTGATTCACTATAATCATGGAGATACACTCTGTGGAATATAGGGTTTGTGACCAGTCCTGAAGCTAGTCAATAAACAGGTGTTCTGGGTAAAACAGTCATAAATCCAAATGACATGGGACAAATTTCATTGGAAATAGTACGGACTTTAGATTCTTGTGTGCAATTTTCAAAATCTGATGTTAAATACTGAGCGTGGGGCATTCTGTACAAGTTCGGTCTCCTGAATAAACTAGAATTGAACAAGGTCTACCATTCTCTCTATAACTTGTTTTTGGGGAGGATTCAAGGAGTGAAACTTGGAGAAGTTTCAAAGAATAAATTGAATAATATTATCTATAGGATCAGAGTATTCCAAGAATTGAATAATTGTAGAAATTGAAGAAGTCTCAGGAAGCATTATCAGGTTCTATGTGATGGTTGGTTGATGGTGATAATTTAATGTGAAGTTTTATTATCTCTCATATATTCTTGTGTGTAAGGAAGGGGCAAGGATGGAGAGTTCAAATATCTCTTAATATTGGAGGATTGTATCTTCTTCTTGGAGTTTTATCCCTCCCTTTACATTTGGAAGCTGTAGCTACCTTTGGAAGTCATTACTTCCCTTGAACAATAACTATTGATTATTTCTCATATATTGTGCATGGTGTATTGGTGTAACTCTTATATTATTGTTCATTTCTCATTGGATATAATTGAATGGTTTAAGTATGATTTGAAAAACATTTTAAATAGTACTTGATACTGATTCACCCCCCTCTCAGTATCAACAACATGCACAGTCATAACCAACAAGAATGCATGTGATAGATACAAAATTCATAAATTATTGAATAAGCAATGGAAATAAAGATACACAGGTAAATAACCATAATAGAGAGAACTTATCTTTTATAAAACGAGTCACCGACTGGATTCATACCAAGTACGTTCCACCCAACTGTAGACACTATTGTTTCAAATTTCATTAGTTGTATCACCCTCGAGTCAGCGCTATGAGTCCACAAGGATGGATTCCAGGGTGTCACTAAGCTTCCCAAGCCAGCCATCCCTCAGGATCTCACAAGAATTTCAACACTCACAACAATCCAAAGTACACCATATCTCTTCTACCCAACCTACACCACCCAAGAGAATAGACCCCCTTCTCTACCACATAGTCCCTCAGGCTGTCCATCTCTTCTAGGGCTCCAATGCTTCTGGTCAATAATCTCTCTTCTGGCACTCTCAAGACTCGCAACTATGAGTTAACTAAAACACAAGCCAAGGCATCAAATGCATGCATTCACCAACTCCTGGTCGGAAATACACCAACAACCTATACAACCAACAATTATGGATTCTCTCAACTATTCAGTTTCCTTCCCAAACAACTATCGAATCATATGGGGTGAGTAGGTGAAAGAACGAATGGAGTGAGAAATATATGAAAGGTGTGAACAACTATCAGTGGAGTGGGTGCATGAATGAGTGAAGAAAAAGATACCAATAGCATAACAAGAAGGGAGGACGAGAGTCTGAACCCCCCCAATAGACCAGGGATGGATTTATGTAAATATTGGGAATCAAGAACCTCGTGGCCTTCCCCCAAGAAGCTCACGTGACTGATAATATCCATTAGAAAAAAAGGGTAATTAAAATATAAAATAATACTTATCCCCTCAAGCCCCCTCCCTTGTGGAATCATAGCTTCCTATAACAGTTGTCCTTGTTTGTCTAGCAACCAAAAATGTTTTTATTATTAATAATGATCAAAACATTACATTTCTTAGGAACACTAACCTATTTTAAGTGTTTGGGCACTCTATCCTCTCATCAATTAACAAAATAAATGATTTAATATAGGGCTCAAAACCCAGGGTATTACATCCTCTCCCCATTATTTTTGAACTATCCTCAGTGTATATACAAAATGAATATCAAAATATCAAAATTCATTCAAAAAGTTGTGGGTAGTCTGCTCGCATGGAATCTTCATGCTCGTAAGTAGCATCTTCAGGACTGTAGCAGGTCGACTAGAATTTACTAGCTCTATAACTCAATTCCAGAACATTTTGACTTTTCTATCCAATACTCGGATTGGCTGAGTCTGAAAGTCTCCCTATGTCTTTACCTGAATCATATGCCAATCAATTACATGGTTAGGATCATGTATATATATTTTTTTATCAAAGAGACATGAAATAAATTATGCACATTCATGGAAGTAGGAAATGAAATCATGTATGGAATTGGCCCTATTCTGTCCAATATCTCAAATGGACCACAGAATATGGTGGCCATCTTTGTACAACTACTGAACTTCAAAGAGATATTTTTGGGCTTCACTTTTAAAATAATATGCTCCCTTATTTTAAATTCTCTAGATGTCCTGTTCTTATATGCATAAATTTTTTGTCTATCCTCAACTGCCTTTAAATTATTCTTAATCTTAACCATTTGGTCTTCCATATCCTTGATCAATTTTGGCCCAGGTACCACTCTATCTGCGGGGTTGTACCAACTGACCAAAGTGTTTCATGTCCTACCATACAAAGATTCAAATGGGCTCATTTTCAATGAAGCTTGATACCCATTGTTATAGGAAAACTCAACCAAGTGCAAGTAATCTTCCCACTTAGATGGATTATCCATCACATATATTCTCAACATGTATTCAATTACTCAGTTGAATATCTATGTCTATCCATATGACTGTGGATGGTATGATGTGCTAAAGTTCATATTTTAACCAAATCCTTTAAATAAACCCCTCTAAAATTTGAAGTAAACTTTGTGTCTCTGTCCGAGACAATTGTCCTAGGTATCCCATACATCCTAGCAAACTCTTTCATGTGAATTTTGGCAATATTAGTTGGTGTATGAGTTGTTTGTACATGAACAAAATGAGAAACCTTTGTCAATTTATCAACCACTACCATGATTGAATAATGTTTCCTTGTTGTCCTGGGAAATTTAGTTATAAAATCAATGGTTATCACTTCCCACTTCTTTTCTGGAATTGGTAATAGTTGTAACAAACCCGTTGGGTGCCTATGCTCATCCTTCACTATCTGACATTTGATACATCTAGCGATGTAATCAACAACATCCTTTTTCATTCCTGGCCAAAAGAATTGGCTTCTCACTGCTATAATTGTTTTCTGGTAACCGAGATGTCCAACATATGGAACACTGTGCATTTCTTTTAATACCAAATTCCTAAGTTCTCAGGAACTAGGAACATAAATTGTATTTTTATGCATAAGTAATACATCTTCCTTCATCTCATACTCTTTCATTTTGTGTTGTACATCTCCTTGCTATAATCCTTCCTTTACCTATAGTTAATGTTGATTTGTAACAACAACATCTAAAACTCTACTCTTCAAGTCTGATTGATACATACTGACAACTATAGCATGCATGCGATGTATTCTTCTACTAAGTGCATCAACAAATTTATTTTCTTTTCCTTTGATATGCTTGATATCAAAGTCGTATTCACTTAAAAATTCCAACCATATTGTTTTCCTGGCATTCAAATTTGGTTGTTCAAAAAGATACTTCAGACCACTATGGTCTATCCTTAATTCAAAACTCTTTCCCATGAGATAATGCCTCCACATATTCAATCCGTGAAAAATGGCAGTAAGATCCAAGTCATGTGTGGCATAGTTCCTCTCAGGTTCTTTAAGCGTTTTGGACTCATAACTGATGAAATTTCCATTTTGAGTGAGGAATCCACCAAGCCCTTCCTTACATGCATATGTGCATACCACAAAACTTTCATTTGGGTCAACAATATTTAAGAAAGGTGCACTAGTAAGTAATTCCTTCAACATATTAAAATTATCTTCACACTTAGATGTCCATTCAAATTTCATTCCCTTATTTTGCAAAGAAGTGATGGAATGAGAAATCTTAGAGAACTCTACTATGAACCTTTTGTAGTAACCAGGCAACCCCATAAAAGATATGACTTTTGAAACATTCATGGTGGTTGGCCATCCTCTAATGGCTTCAATCTTCTCTGGATCTATGGCTATGCCTTGTTCTGAAATAATTTGTCCCAAGTAATGGATTTGTTCTTGGTAAAAATAACACTTACTCAACTTGGAATACAATTGATGTTCTCTCAGTGCTTGCAATACCAGTCTTAGGTGATGTTCATGCTCCCCTTTAGACTTAGAATAAACAAGTATGCCATCTAGGAATACTATGACAAACTTATCCAAATAATTTCTAAATATGTCATTCATTAAGCACATAAAGACAGTTGGTGCATTGGTCAGTCCCAATGGAACCACTACAAATTCATAATTCCCATACCTGGTTCTGAAAGTTGTCTTATGGATGTCTTCTTCTTTGATTCTTACCTGATGGTATCCTGATCTGAATTCTATCTTTGAAAATATATTTTCTCCTCTTATCTGATCAAAGAGGTCATGAATTCTGGGTAGAGGATACTTTTTCTTCACACTAGACTTATTTAGCTATTGATAGTCAATACACAACCTCAAAGTTTGATCCTTCTTTTTGAGAAAGAGTACTAGTGCTCCCCAAGGTGAAAAACTTTGGCGTATGTACCCTTTCTTCAAAAATTCCTCCAACTACATTTGTATTTCTTTTAACTCTGGTGTACTCATTCGGTAAGGTGTTTTTGACACCGATTCAACTCCTCACACTAAATCAATACATAAATCTATCTCCCTTTTTGGTGGCAATCCTGGAATTTCTTGGAATGCATCCTCAAATTCTTGTAGTAACAAGAAATCTTCAAGGCTTGGCCCCTTTGTCTTTTCTGGATCCTCCACATGGGTTGCATACAATTGACATCCTTTTCTGAAACATCTCTTTAGCTAAAAAGCTAAAATCTCTCTTATAGAGATGGGTCTTGTAAATCCTTTCACAATGCTTTGTTTTCTATCTCCATAAAGACGTGTAAATGTATTTCTATGACAATCTCAGACAACATGATGCGTGTCCAACCAATCCATTCCAATTAGAATATCGTAAGACCCCAATGGTATGATATTTAGATTAGTAATAGTATTCACACCATTAACAATTATGGAACAAATTCTGACCATATCATGGATTCTCCTTTTGGTTGTAGTGGCTAGATGAACCAAACTTGATTTTCCAAGCTTATTTTCCTTCAAATGTAATCTATCCACTATTTTAGGATCAATGCAACAATGACTTGGTCCTGAATCAATTAAAATAAAAACAGGTTGATTTATGATCTTACCTTCCACCTCAATCATATTGGATTGGTATTCTTCTTTTTGATCATCTAAGGATGCATAAATCCTTCCCATGTCTTCGACTATTGTAGCCTCTTGGATGTTGTGCACAATCTTCAATATGTCCTTTCTATGTGGGAAATCCTTGTATAAGTGATCTTATTTTCATGTCCAACATTGGATTGGTGTTCTTCCCCTTTTTTCCAAGGAGTCTTCTTTCTTGGATTCACCCTTAGCATACTGGTCTTGATGATTTTTATTAGGATCATTTTTATTGAAATGAGGTTTGAATCCTTTCCTCCTTTGATCATACTTCTCCTTCTTCTTATCCTTCCAAGACTTCTACATGGATTCTCTACCATGGCCTTGTTCATATAGGTATTTATCCTTTCTAATGTTCTTAGTCAAGGTCTTGGGCTCATCATACCGAATATTTTCTTTATAAAAGGATGGAAGTCCACTAAAAAACCTTTTGTTTTTTCACCTTCTCATCATTAATAAACCCTACATACTTTAAAAACCCCAATAACTTCTTCCCATACTCTTCCATGGTTTCGCTTCCCAGCCTAAGTTCAAAGAGGTCCTACATTTTCTTGTCATAGAAGTGCTCTAAGAGGTACTCCTTCTAAAAATACTTCTTGAACTGCTTCCAAGTGATCATATTATCATTAATATGCTCAACTTGCTTCAATTGATACCACCACATAGCAACTTTACCATGTAAATGGTAGGTGGAAATTTTGGCTTCTAGGTTTGATGAATAGTTATGCAATTGGAAATATCTCCTGAGTCCAAGCAACCATGCTTCAGCATCATCTTCCCTTTCCCTTTCACCATCAAAGGATGGTGGCCTAAGCTTCCCCAGCTCTCCTTGCAAACTGTCCACTTCATGTATTCTTCTTTGGTGCCTAATAGGAGACACCTCTAGAATGCTTATGGAATCTTCATATGCATAAACGTTTCTTGATGAGTAAGGAAGTGAGTGATGTCTATGAGTTATGCTAGCACTTCTTGAATAACCAGCTCTTGTAAAATCATCTCTTCTTTCATGATACCTTCCTTGTTCCTCTTGTTTTGGGCCATTCTTTGTTTGTCTTTGCAGTTGATTTAAGCTCTACATCACTCAAAAATTTATCTAACTTTATTCTCTCATCAGTCTCTTATTTTATTCTTTGTAGCTCTGCACTTCTATTTTTAGGCTTCTCACAGTTTATATCAATGTTTATTTCTCCCCTCTGGCCTTGCGTCCGTTGGACTCTATCTCTGCATTACCAACTCTGATATTCTGACCTTCGACCTCTTTATCATGACTAGAGGCTCACTCACCTTCTTCCATTTCTCGAATATTCATTCTTATACTGAACTGATATGTTTATGTCTCCTAATTCTGCAAAATGTGCAAGCCACCATTTTGGTAGAATTATGCATATAAAAGAAATTTTCCAAAAAATTATACGGGTACTTTTTCTTCTCAATTCATGAATAATATATCCTCATTCTCCACAACATAAAAGTGCTCTATTATCCTTTATCTGATAAAAAATTTAATTATGTGCAGGCACTTCCTTCAAACTATGTCTCATGTGACCATGGTTCAAAACCATAGGCTTAGTCCTTCCTTAGCGCCTCGCTCTGTTTCCCTTCACACAGGGGATTGTGCGAACTACATAGCTGAGGGTTGGGTTACCTACCAGGCCTTTTTTACCTTATCATGAGACCCACGTGGGGACAAAGTTCTTCGGGCTTCGAATTTCGACTGTTCTCTGTTGTCAACTTCCAATTCCTTCCAGAGATACACTTCGCCGAAGTCTTCACTAACTCCACCAACAAGGATCGGATGATTGAGACTTGATCTCCCATCGAATGGATGAACCCACCCCCGAGCTAGAGGCTTCAACAAAAATCGATGGTTGTGATGTAATCAATCATTGAGACAGATGGTTCTTAACCAATTCAGAAATTCGATGCTCCGGGGCTCTGGGATGTTCAATTCCCATGCCACTCAACTCCCCCAGAGTGACAATCCAATGAAGTATTTAACTTGATCCTCCACTGCTTAATCCAACGGTTGAGAAAGGTCTTTAAGGATTCCTATATTGATGGGATGCATGCCTTCACGAATTCAGCATTCGAGACTTTTCCCTGGTAGAAACTTGGAAACCGCCGAAGTCACATACTCCCGGAGCTGACACAACATGCCGACGTCACCCAAGGTGAGGTGGACTTGTGGAAGGTGTGCCACATGATACTCAAAAAAAGAGAGATCAGGGTCTAAAAGGTGTTGAATCTGGGTGACATGTGTCCCCACATGACCCCCTACCATGTGGTACAAGCCACATCATCAACCAAATATGAGACTCTGGAGCTCTGGGATTCGGAAGTTTCCTGAGTCCAACACATGATACCCCATGGATAGTCAAAATTTGAAATGAATCAACGAATCACACTCCTTCCATATCCAGTGACTGTGATTAACTCCGGGCTTTGGGATTTAGGGCTTCTTGCTCTAGACGACCCCCATACTCCCGAACTACCGAACTACAGAGTGGTGAGGTTCCGAAGCTCCTAAGCTTTGCAATCCTTCCATTCTTTCTAGATCTAATGGTCCTCAACACTCCTAAAGTCCACCCCTCCATCTAATGATTGAAAAGACTTCAGAACTCCGACACTCCAAGACTCCGAGGTATAACAGTTCATTAAAGTCTAAAAATCCCAAAGTGAAAACTCCTCAAGCGGTCCATGTCGGCTGACCATGATCAATAGTGGGGATCCCTTTGCACCTCCCATCAGATCGGATGGTTGACAGGGCTTCACGACTCAAGCCTTTGGCATTTCATGCCTAGCCTTCTTACCAATATTGTCGAAGTGGTGAAATTCCAAAGTCCTTCCTTCTCTTCTTGGCTTCGATCGACGACTGATGATTGATTCGTCAGATCTAACGACTGGGAATTAATTCTTACCCAAACCTCTTATTTTCCTTCATCGGATGTACCATGTTCCCCTTCCCTCCGATCCAACAGTACATATCTCTCTTGATCCCACGGTGGCAATCATTCCCGAATTCGAAAGGGATGGTCATGATCCTTCAATCCCTTACTAATGATCTCAAACGTTCTAGCTTCTGCATGGACTCTGCAATGCCAATCCTCCTAAGCTTCATGAATTCAAGGTACTAACTCGATCTAAACCAAAAGATATTTTCTAATGGATCCGTCCCATTCCAACCCGATGTTTCAACCCGTAGCTCTGATACCAATATGTAACATACCCAACCACCCACAGGTCGGGAATGCAAGCTTTGAGTCCCCTTTCTGGACTAAATCGACCTCTGATATAACTTTCGATAACAAGGATGCATGAAATATTCACATGCATTTATCAAACTCAAGCTAAACATAAAAGAATGAACCATACGACATGCAAAATCACAATCATAACCAACAAGAATGCATGTGATAGATACAAAATTCATAAATTATTGAATAAACAATGGAAATAAAGATACATAGGTAAATAACCATAATAGAGAGAACTTATATTTTATAAAACAAGTCACCAACTAGCTATAGACCAAGGACATTCCACCCAATCATATACACTACCATTCCAAATCTCAATAGCAATGTCACCCCCGAGCCAGGGCTATGAGTCCACAAGGACAGATTCCATGGTGTCACTCAGCTTTAAAATCCAGTTAGCCCTCAGGCTCTCAAAGGCCTTTTAGCACTCACAACAATCCAAAGTACACTAGCTCTCTTCTACCTAGCCTACACCACCCAAGAAAATAGACCCCCTTCTCTACCACGCAGTCCCTCAGGACTCCATCTCTTCCAAGGCTCCAATGATTTTGGTCAAGAATCTCTCTACTGGGACTCTCAAGAATCACATCTATGATTTAACTAAAACACAATCCAAGGCATCACAAACATGCAGGCACCAAATCCTGGTTGGAAATACACCAATAACCTATACATCCAACAACTATGGCTTCTCTCACCAATTCGGTTTCCTTCCCTAAACATCTCTCGAACTAGATGGGGCAAGTAGGTGAAAGAATGAATGGAGTGAGAACCAGATGAAAGGTGTGAACAATGATCGATGGAGTGGGTGTGTGAATGAGTGAAGAAAAAGTGACCAGCAACACAACAAGAAGAGAGGATGGGAGTCTGAACTCCCCCAACAAACCAAGGAAGGGTTTATGTAAATATTGGGAATCAATAACTTCATGGCCTTCCCCCACGAAGCTCATGTAACTGATATTCTCCATTAAAAAAATGGGTAATTAAAATATAAAATAATACTTAGCCCCTCAATCCCCCCTCCCTTGTGGAATTATATCCCCCTATAACTCTTGTCCTTGTTCGTCTAGCATCCAACAATGTTTTTATTATTAATTATGATCAAAACATTACATTTCTTAGGCACAGATGCCTCTTTTAATTTTTTGGGCACTCTGGCCTCTCATCAATTAACAAAATACATTATTTAATATGGGGCTCAAAACCAGGGGAGTTACAGTAAGTGGCCATGTAGATTTGTGGAAGATAAACAAAGGAAAATATCTGTTGGGTTTGATAAGAATCCATACCCATTTTCCTTATATTTTTGTGTTCATTGTGTTATCAATAGCTAATATATGAATCTATTGAGTTGATCCTAAAGGTAGACAATAGGTTGGAATCCTTCTAAACATACTGAAGAGTACTCTAGGAAATATGATTCCTAAGGTATTGTTGATAAGAGAAAGAAATATAATCCTTGTGTTGTGTGGGGTAGTGTAGAGAGTGCCATGGTTGGGCTAGATAAAGTTTTGGATAGAGATTTCTTGGGTAAATTGTTTAGTTGAGCCTAAGATAAATTAGGTTGCAAGAGTGACCTAAGTGTATTGGACCAATTTCCTTCACCCTAGTATACCCATAGCCTATCTTGTGGGTGGAATCCATAGAGGATTTCCTATGGTTGGGTGGAAAGTTGGTTTCTAGCAACCAATTTTCTTGGACTAACTTATTTAGAAGATGAGCATTCCATATCCATATTGAATTCAAATTTATAATTTATTTATTTTCTAGGTTGTATTTTGCAAGATACCAGATATAATAAATATGTAGAACAGAAATAAAATTCTAGGAATGGCAGAATAACAATAATATAACTAGCATAATCTCCACAATAACACAGAAATGATATAAGAACAACAACAAAAATATCACTTTGATTCAGAAAGCAATGTTCACAGGCCTCTTTGAGGGGGAAACCTCTAGTTGAGCAGTGCTTTGTTACAATAATCTCCAAGCTAGGGTTTTCATACCCTCGACCCTGATTTATAATAAATATATCTATCAAGAGAATCATCTAGAGGAAGATCCTTCTAGAAGAAGAAGCTTCTATTAGGTATTCTTACATCTACCTTATTCTATTTTATTGAAAGGCCTTATTAATATTGACCTTTATTACATCCGAATATATTTATCTACCTATGTGCAGGTTGGGACCCTAACATGTTCGCCCCCTTAAAAATAGCCTTGTCCTCAAGGCTTCAGATGTGGAAACTGCTGCAAAATGGTAGTTAGTTCCCAAGTGGCATCTGCTGGAGTCGTATATTTCCATTGGACTAGCACTTCCTTGATGGTTCTCTGATGCAGGTGACACTCACTGATGCAAGAGAATCTCAAGCGAGCCAGCACAGAGATAAAGGACAGATGGAAAAGTGCCCAGCACAAATTTTGAAATTATCTTGAATTTAATGCGCAATCTTAAACGAGATAATTAAGAAGGAGCACACTTGTAAAATGTAAAACGGACCTTGAGCGATCCGCTCTCATCCTTAGTAAGTAGAAGGCATTTATGGTAGTTAATGCAAGTAGATAGAATTCAATTCTAGATTAGACAGTTTAGAATGAGAGAGGGAAACGGGATATAGACACCCTCATTGTGTAATTGTAACATAGAGGGAGATTATGAAATAGAAGATAGCATAGAGCATAGAAGAGGAAAAGAAGAGAGTTGTGTAGCCAAACTCCATGTATAGAAGTTCTGAATTAATCCAAGAAAGTTGTGATTCAGACTCATGGTGTTCATATATTCTCTATGTATGAATGATTTCTTGTTGAATGTTTGAAATCTGAGAGAGAGAGAGTAAGGGAAATGAGTTTCAATTGTTTCTCTATCTGAGCAAGAGTTCCTGCAAGGAGTGCATTTGAATTGTCCGCAAGGAGTGCATCGAAAAAGTGTTCATAGGTTCGTCTCTGAAAGCTCAGGAGAGATAGCTTTTGTTCTCATTCTCTCAGAAGAGCAGTTGAGCACATAAGCCATGCAAGGTGTGCGCAGACCGAATAGAGCTTCAGGTTTCATAACTTGAATGATTTGTTGAGAGACTACTGCTATGGGAGTGTGCAGAGTCGAGGAGTTCCAATTCATTGGAGTAATTAAGGAATTTTCCACAAGGAGTGTGTGCAGGAGTCTTCTTCAAGACCTAGTGTTGGAGAAAATTCAGGAAGGATAAAGCCTTCAAAGTCATTGTCGGAGGAGCAGGAAGTTTGTGCACTGAAACCAGTGAGAAAGCGTTGCGAGTTGGGTCGTAGGCGGTTAAGTACCGTGGAAAGCCACTTAGTAACGAATTGTAGAAGTCCTCATGGAAGAAAAAGACGGACGGTCGGAATTCTCTAAGGAGAATTCATGAAGTCTTGTGAGCCGTTAGATCTCACGAAGGAGTAGGGGAGTTACGGCGAGTATTCCCAAAGGTTCTAAGCTCAGGAGGAGTAGAGCCATAGATCCAAGCCACAGGAGCCATTGGATTTACCCGTGAACTTCTATTTTGGGTTTTCGCGAGTGGAAGTCCTGAATTCTTGGCAACAAGACTCGCGAAATCACAAAACGCAAAGTCTCGAAGGGTGAAAGGATCGTGTGGGCCACAGATTCGGCAGGTGGACAGGTGGAATATTATTGGTGCGGAAGTCAATTTTCGTTGACCATTTCAGGGTTTTGTGGGGTGAAGTTCTGAATTCTTTGCATTAGGATTCGCGATATTGCGAAGTCCAAAGTCTTGACGGAGTGAAAGGCCGTTGATGGGTCAAATCTTGCGAGCATATCAGAGTTTCAGTAAATCAGGATTTGGGAATGAGTTGCTTGACACTACGACCGTCGAAAACACGATAAGGAGAAACCCAAAAGAGAGAGAGAAAAGGTCAAGCATTGACTGTTTCGGGTTTTCGGAGATAGAGAGACAAGGTTCTTGACCACTAGATTCGTGAAGGTGGGAAGTCCAACCTGTCGAATTATAAGGGGGAATTGTGTGAAGTTTGTTGTGGGTGTAGATTTCCCGAAAGGGAAATAGAAGATCCATTGAGAAAGCTCTTCGGGCTTGTGTAAGGGGAAAAGATCCTATGTACATGGACCTTTTGACCTGCGGGTTGGGGGAGGAGGGTTGCGTCAGGTTTGGTATCAGAGAACAAAAAGGTTCTTTGCTTTCTGTACCAGAGAAAAAGAGAATTCACCATGCCGCCAAGGAGAAGGGACAAACAAACACCCGATCCACCAGACGAGAGGGAAATGTTGAGAAGAAGAGGTAGGCAGATGACTGATCCCACCATGGAAAAATAAATGTGTTATTTATGCACCAGACTTGAGGACATGGAGACAACACAGAGACCTACAGTCAGTGTTGGGGATCTTAGTGATTTCGAAAGAGAAATTGAGGCTGAACATGAAGAAGAAGAAGTTGTCGCCGAAGATGCAGCAAACAAACATTTGATTAGGGTTATTGCAAGAATGGGTGCAAGAGCGAAAATGGACATTCCAGTTTATGAGGGAAATCTAGATGCAGAGGAGATTCTAGACTGGATTATAGCTCTGGACACATACTTTGACTATGAAGATGTCGAAGTAGACAAGAAGGTCAAACATGTTGTCACAAGATTGAAGGGACATGCAGCATTGTGGTCGGATGAACTACATGCTAACAGACGCTGCAAAGCCAAGCAGAAGATCAAAAGCTGGGACAGAATGATTGAGAAGATGAAGGAAAAATTCATCCCCAGGGATTACTAGATTACTCTATTTCGAAGGATGCAAAACTTGAGATAGAAGCTGATGACAGTGAAAGAATACACTGAAGAATTATACAAGCTGAACATCAGGAAAGTGATGATGAAAAGGTTTCCAGAGACATGAATGGTCTGAGATATGACATTCAAGATGAGATGAGCATGGTAACCATCGAATGGTGGAGGATTCTTATCAGATGGCTCTAAAAGCGGAAGAGAAGCTGAGCTGAAAGCAGGGTCAAAGAGGCCGAGGCAGAAGTCAACCCAAAGGCAAATCAGTTGCCCAGGATAAAAATCAGAAGCCCAAGGAGGAATGGAAGAAATCTCAGACTCAAACTGAGAGAGGTGGAAGCTCACAGTGAGGGAAATATGTTGAACAGAGAGGGCAACATACCGAGCAAAGAGGAGATTATGCTAATAATAATATCTTTCCTCGTACCAGAGGTAGAGGTAGAGAAAGAGGAAGAAGTGGAGTAATAACATGCTTCACATGTGGAAAGAATGGGCGCAAGTCTTATGAGTGTCCAGATAAAAAGAAATATAGTGGAGAGACTCAAATCACTGAAGCACAGAGGTGAGATGTTGAGGTGGAAAATGTTGAAGGTGGAAGATCGCTGATGATGCGAAAAAATCTTTTGACACTAGAGAAGGAGGTGGAGAGTTCAATCCAAAGAAACATAATTTTTTGGACTGCTTGCAAAACCAAGGACAGGGTATGCAAGGTCATTGTGGAAAGTGGTAGCACAGATAATCTCGTTTCTACAGAGATGGTAGAAAAGATGGAGCTAGAGACGATTGATCATCCAAGCCCATATAGAGTTCCGTGGCTACAAAAAGGATATCAGGTAACTGTCACTAAACAATGTTTAGTTGAATTTGAGATAGGAGGATATAATGATAAGATACTCTGTGATGTCATTCCCATGGATGTTTGTCATCTATTACTGGGTAGACCATGGCAATATGACAGGAATGTGATTCATGATGGGAGAATGAACACATACACCCTAGAAAAGAATGGGAGAACTCACATGTTTCTTCCAATCAAGGATAAGGAGGTGAAACCGGAAGTAAGAAACATTGTACTTCTCATGAGTGGGAAGGAACTTCTTACAGAGGTCAAGAATAAGGAAGAACCGCAATTCATTGTGGTCAGGAAGCCTAGAATTGTTTTGACCAGCACAAGGGTAGATGATTTACCAGAAGAGGTTCAGGAACTGCTGGAAGAGTTCACTGACATAGTAGTGGATGAATTACCTCATTCGTTGCCACCGATTAGAAGTGTGATTCATCATATTGATCTCATACTAGGAGCCAGTTTTCCAAACAAAGCCGTGTACAGATTGATGCCGCAAGAGAATGAAGAGGTTAAAAGACAAGTCTAGGATTTATTGGACAAAGGTTTGGTCAGAGAAAGCTTGATTCCATGTGTTGTTCCGATAGTACTCAGTCTGAAGAAAGACGGAGGCTGGAGGATGTGTACTAAATCAAGGGCTATCAACAAGATAACCATCAGGTACAGATTTCCATTACCAAGGATGGATGATATGATGGATTGCTTGAGTGGAGCAAAATTCTTTTCAAATATTGATTTGAAAAGTGGTTATCATCAAATCCATATGAGAGAAGGTGATGAATGGAAGATATCATTCAAAACAAACAAAGGGTTTTATGAATGGATTGTTATGTCGTTTGGCTTAAAAAACGTGCCGAGTACCTTGATGAGGTTGATGAACGAAGTCCGGAGGGATTTCATCGGAAAATTTGTTATCGTATATCTGGATGACATACTGGTTTTCAGTAAAATAGTGGCAGAGCATCTGAAACATTTGGCTACAGTGATGCAGAGGTTACAACAGGAGAAGTTGTTGATAAACATGAAGAAATCCTCATTCATGAAGACAGAGCTCATTTACTTGGGATTTTTTATTTCTGCAGATGAGTTGATGATGGATCCAGATAAGGTGGAGGTAATCAAGAATTGGCCATCACTGAAGAATACCTTTGAGGTGAGAAATTTTCACGGATTGGCTAGTTTCTACCAAAAATTCATTAGGAATTTCAGTGAAATTAATGCACCGATGATGGATACAGTGAAGAAAAGACACAAGTCTTTTCACTGGATAGAAGAGGCTGAGAAGAGTTTTAATCTGTTGAAGAGGAAGATCACAGAACAACCAATTCCGCTGTTGTCGGATTTCCAAAAGACATTTCAAGTGAAATGTGACGCAAGTGTATTTGCAATAGGGGCAGTCTTGAGTCAAGAGGACAGGCCGATAGCATACTTTAGCAAGAAGTTGAATGAAGCGAAGGAGAAATACTCCACGTATGATAAGGAGTTCTATGCTATTATACAAGCATTGAAGAAATGGAGACATTACTAGATCCTGAAAGAGTTTGTCTTATACAGTGACAATCATGCACTGCAGTTTGTGACTCAACAGGAAAATTTGAATCAGAGACATGTTAAATGGGTTGAATATATGTAGAATTTGACTTTTGTGATTAAACATATTTCTGGTACTGCTAACAAAGTTGTTGATGCTTTGAGCAGGAAATGTTTGCTATTGCAGGAGTTCAAAGTCAAAACAATGGGTTTTGATGTTCTCAGGGACATGTATAGGGATGACTCAGATTTTAAGGAGGTGTACGAAGTAGCTAAGAATCCAATTCTTGGATATAGAAGCAAATGGGAAGAATACATGATCCAGGAAGGATTACTGTTTAAAGGTAATCAACTTTGTATTCTGAAATGCTCCATGAGGGAGAATTTGTTGAAGGAGAAACACAATGGAGGATTGGCAAGGCACTTTGGTCACGAAAAGATGTTCGCAAAGTTGAATGAGTCATATTTTTGGCTGGGAATGCGAGAAGACGTCAAGAGATTCGTGGACAGATGCATAATTTTCCAGCATTCGAAGGGAAGGAAACAGAATGCAGGGTTTTATCAACCATTGCCCATACTTGAGAAGCCGTGGGATGCAATCAGCATGGATTTTGTATTGGTGTTTCCACGAACACAAAGGGGTTTTGATTCAATCTTTGTGGTGGTGGATAGATTTTCCAAAATGGCACACTTCATTCCATGTCAGAAGACCAGTGATGCAACTCACATTGCGAATCTGTTTTTCAAAGAAGTCATTCAACTTCACGGCTTACCAAAGAGCATAGTTTCAGATCAAGACACCAAGTTCATAGGACACTTCTGGAGGACCTTATGGAAGAAGCTAGGAACTAACTTTTCGTTTAGTTCAGCTTATCATCCTCAGATGGATGGACAGACAGAAGTGGTGAACAGAAGTCTAGGAGACTTGCTGAGAAGCCTAGTGACAGAACACCACAGCCAGTGGGGCAACATATTACCACAGGTAGAATTTTCTTATAACGACTTTGTTAATAGATGCACAGGGCAGAGTCCATTTCAGATTATCTATGGCTTACAGCTAAGAGGAATTTCCGAGTTAAGGGATTCATAACAAACTGTGATTAGGAGCGCTAGTGCAGAAGAATTCGCAGAAGCGATGAAGGAACTTCACAACCAGGTGAAGGAGTGATTGCAGAATTTGAGCCAGGTATATAAGTGCAGAGCAGATCAACATAGGAGACAACTTCAATTTGAGGTTGGTGATTTGGTTCTGGCACATTTGAGAAAGGAAAGGTTCCCGAGAGGAACATATAATAAACTGAAGATGAAGAAAATCGGACCATGCAAAGTCTTAAAGAAATTTGGGGCGAATGCTTACGAGATTGAATTACCCGATGGGATAGGAATTTATTCGATATTCAATATCTCATATTTGTACCCATATAAAGCTGAGGAAACAGGGACAATAAATGAAAAACTAGAAGTCCAGTGGACAAAGCAGATGCCAGTTGCAGAAAAGCCGCAGATGGAGCGCATACTGGATAAAAGAGTGAGCAAGAAGACCAGGCAAAAGTAATACTTTGAATATTTTTCCAAGTGAAAGGGCCATCCAGTTGAAGATTCCAGCTAGGAGAATGAAGCGGAGATCCAGAGGCATGGATGGACCGTATGCGAGCTCATGGATAGAAGCCCATGAAAATTTTCAAGCGAGGGAGTATGATGCAGGAGAATCTCAAGCGAGCCAGCATGGAGATAAAGGACATCTGGAAAAGCACCCAACGCAAATTTTGAAATTACCTTGAAGTTAATGTGCAATATTAAATGAGATAATTAAGAAGGAGTGCACTTGTAAAATGTAAAATGGACCTTGAGCGATCCGCTCTCATCCTCAGTAGGTAGAAGGCATTTATGGTAGTTAATGCAAGTAGATAGAATTCAATTCTATATTAGACAGTTTAGAATGAGAGAGGGAAATGGGATATAGACACCCTCATTGTGTAATTGTAACATAGAGGGAGATTATGAAATAGAAGATAGCATAGAGCATAGAAGAGGAGAAGCAGAGAGCTGTGTAGCCGAACTCCATGTACAGAAGTTCTAAATTAATCCAAGAAAGATGTGATTCAGACTCATGGTGTTCATATATTCTCTGTGTATGCATTTTTGAATGTTATGCTCATGGATGTTTTACTCTTTCTATCATGCAATTGCTTTTATGCTATGTATGAATGATTTCTTTTTGAATGTTTGAAATCTGAGAGAGAGAGAGTAAGGGAAATGAGTTTCAATTGTTTCTCTATCTGAGCAAGAGTTCTTGCAAGGAGTTCAGTTGAATTGTCCGCAAGGAGTGCATCGAAAAAGTGTTCATAGTTTCGTCTCTGAAAGCTCAAAAGAGATAGATTTTTTTCTCATTCTCTCAAAAGAGAAGTTGAGCACAGAAGCCATGCAAGGTGTGTGTAGGCCGAATAGATCTTCAGGTTTCATAACCTAAATGATTTATTGAGAGACTACTGCTGCAGGAGTGTGAAGAATCGACGAGTTCCAATTCCTTAGAGTAATTAAGGAATTTTCCGCAAGGAGTGCGTACAAGAGTCTTCTTCAAGACTTAGTGTTGGAGAAAGTTCAGGAAAGATAAATCCTTCAAAGTTGTTTTCGGAGGTGCAAGAAGTTTGTGCACTGAAACCAGTGAGAAAGCATTGTGAGTTGGGTCATAGGCAGTTAAGTACCATGGAAAGCCACTTAGTAATGAATTGCAGAAGTCCTCGTGAAAGAAAAATATGGACGGTCAGAATTCTATGAGGAGAATTCGCGAAGTCCTGTGAGCCGTTAGATCTCACAAAGGAGCAGGGGAGTTACGACGAGTATTCCCAAAGGTTCTAAGATCAGGAGGATTAGAGTCGTAGATCCAAGCCACAGAAGCCATTGGATTTACCTGTGAACTTCTATTTCGGGTTTTCGCGAGTGGAAGTCCCGAATTCTTGGCAACAGGACTCGCGAAATCATGAAATGCGAAGTCCCAAAGGGCGAAAGGATCGTGTGGGCCAAAAAATCGGTAGGTGGATAGGTGGCATATTATCGGCGCAGAATTCAATTTTCGTTGACCATTTTGAGGTTATGTGGGGTGAAGTTCTAAATTATTTGCATTAGGATTCGTGATATTGTGATGTCCGAAGTCCCGACGAAGTGAAAGGTCATTGATCGGTCAAAGCTTGTGAGCGTATCAGAGTTTCAGTAAATAGGGATTTGGGAATCATGGGAACAAGTTGCTTGACACCGCGACCGTCGAAAACGCGATAAGGAGAAACCCGAAAGAGAGAGAGACAAGGTCAAGCATTGATTGTTTTGGGTTTTTGAAGATCGAGAGACAAGGCACTTGAGCATTAGATTCACGAAGGTGTGAAGTCCGACCTACTGAAGTATAAGGGGGAATTGCATGAAGTTAGTTGTGGGTGCAGATTTCCTGAAAGGGAAATAGAAGATCCACTGCGAAAGCTCTTTGGGCCAGTGTAAGGGGAAAATATCCTATGTACGTGGACCTTCTAACCTGCGGGTTGAGGGAGGAGGGCTGCATCAATCACGCTGGTCCAAAACTGCTTCTAGCTGTAGCCAAATGGATCCTTCTTCAGCTAACTCTGGAAGGTTGGTTTGAATTTGGCACCTAGTTCCAATCACCTTCATTAAGCATGAAACATGAAAAACAGGATGTAGCTTCAACTGACTAGGCAGAGCTAACTAATATGTGACTTGTCCCACATGCTTGAGAACCGTATAAGGACCATAAAATTTGGGCGCTAGCTTCTGACAATGCTTGGCCTTGATGGAATTTTGCTTGTATGGTTGCAGTCGTAGAAACACCTGATCCCCTTCTGCAAATTGACGTTCAGAGTAACCTTGATCTGCTTGTTGATTCATGCGATTTTGTGCCATGTCCAAGTTCCCTTTAAGGGTACGAAGAATATCCTCTCGAACTGTAAGTGTTTTGTCAACTGCTTGGACCTTTGAGGTACCCGATAAGTATGAGAGAACTGAAGGTGGCTTCTGTCCATATACCGCTTCAAAAGGAGTCATGCGAGTAGTTGTATGGTAGGAAGTGTTGTGCCACCATTTGGCTAGGGGTAACCATTGATCCCACTGATGTTGTTTTTCAGAGGAAAAACACCTCAGATATGTTTCCAAACACTTGTTGACAACTTCCATTTGACCATCAATCTAGGGATGATAAGTTGTGCTGAGATGCAATTGGGTGCCCTGTAGATTAAACAGTTCTTGCCAAAAATTGCTTGTGAAAGTTGGGTCACAATCAGAAACAATAGAGTGCGGCATGCCATGAATCTTGAAGACATGGTCCATGAAAATTTGAGCCACCATGGATGCAATAAATGGGTGTTGAAGAGCGCAGAAATGAGCATACTTGGAAAGGTGATCCACAACCACCATTATGACTAATTTATTCCCCAATTTGGGTAAGCCAGTAATAAAGTCCATAGAGATATCCTTCCAAATAGCAGGTGGAATCGGAAGCGATTGTAGTGTGCCTGGAGATTTGACTGTTTATCCCTTGTTGCGTTGACACACCTCACATTCAATGAAAAAATTATGGATGTCCTATTTCATACCATCCCAGAAAAAAGAATGTTTGACCCTATCATATGTTTTGGTGAACCCTGAGTGCCCCGTTGTGGGTGTAGTATGAAGCTGAGAAAGTACCTTGGATTTAAGCTTTGATTGTTTACTTAAATACAAATGAACTTTGTA
Organism: Picea engelmannii; assembly: GCA_009831015.1. Taxonomy (NCBI): domain Eukaryota; kingdom Viridiplantae; phylum Streptophyta; class Pinopsida; order Pinales; family Pinaceae; genus Picea; species Picea engelmannii. The sequence continues at coordinate 128,258 of ML792350.1, forward strand.
TCGAAGCTCATCCTGGAGCCAAGAGTACCCTAGGGGAGCTGGAGCATTGGTCTGCAATTGTTGGATTAGATGCAAACTTTTGGGATCTTGAAGCCATTCCTGGCGCACAACTTGGAGCCAATCGGGTACAATGAAGGAAAGAGAAAAAATGGATCCTTCTTCTTCATATTTTCGGGACAGTGCATCTGCCACTACATTGTCTTTGCCCTTCTTGTAAATGATCTCATATTCATATCCAAAGAGATTAGTCACCCATTTTTGTTTCTCCGGGGAGGAAATGCGTTATTCCAGAAAGTACTTGAGGCTATGATGGTCGGTCTTAATTTGGAAGGATTTCCCCAAGAGATAAGGACACCACAGATCAATGGCATGCAGAATAGCCAACATTTCCTTTTCATAAATGGGTTTGCCCAGATTCCTTTCAGACAGTTGCTTGCTGGTGAAGGCCAAAGTTTGACCCTCTTGCATAAGGACAACATCGATTCCTTTCCCTGAGGTATCACATTCCAACACAAAGGTCTTTGTGAAATCAGGAAGGGACAAAACCGGAGTGGTGCACATGACACTCTTCAAGGTTTGAAAATCTTGAGCAGCAGCTGGAGTCCAAGTGAAAGAGTTCTTTTTTAGGAGAGCAGTGAGAGGTGTTGCAATCTTTCCATAGTTCTTAACAAACTTGTGATAATACCCTTTTAAGCCCAGAAATCCATGCAATATTTTGAGAGTATTTGGGTGCGGCCAGTCTTGCATAGCTTCAATCTTTCTCAGATCCACCCTGATGCCATCCTTGCCAACCAGATGACCCAAGTATTCTACTTTTGAGGCACCAAAAGAAAATTTAGACTATTTCAGGAAAATTTGGTGCTAAGAGAGTAGATGGAGAACTTGATCCACATGCGTAAGATAGCTCATCTAGGTTTTTCTATAGATGAGGATATCATCAAAGAAAACTAAGACGAAATGATGGAGAAATGGATGGACGACGTGATTCATGAGGCTTTGGAAGGTGGAGGGGGCATTACACAAGCCAAAGGTCATGACCAAAAAATCATAGTGGCCCTCATGAGTGCAAAAGGCCATCTTGGCAATGTCTGCCTCTTTCATACATATCTGGTGATAGCTCGAGCGAAGATCAAGTTTAGTGAAGAATTGGGCACCACTCAATTCATCCAGGAGGTCATCAATGAAAGAAATGGGAAATGTGTCTTTAATGGTCAGTTTGTTGAGGGCACGGAAGTCAGGACACATTCTCCAAGAACCTTCTTTCTTCAGGACCATGACTACATGAGAACAGTAAGGGCTCGTACTAGGGTAGATAACGCCTACATTAAGGAGTTCCTAGATCATTTTATCAATTTCATTTTTTTGTGAAAAGGGGTGGCGATATGGACGGATATTGGGAGGAAGGCTTCCGAGTCCAAGGGGAATGGAATGATCATGAACACCACGGGAAGGAAAGAGTGCTTGGGGAGTGGAAAATACCATTTGATGTTTAGAAAGGAGGGCTTGGAGGTCCAGCAGCACCGGGGGTGTCTCTATTTCTTGTATGGCATGGAGTTGGGCAATGACACCAGAATGACCGTTTTTGAGCAGCTTTTTCATGCGATGGGAGCTAATGACCTCAGGTGAACCAACAGTGATGCCTTGGAATTTATATTGGTGGCCTTCTTGGTTGAATTGCATGGTTAATGCCTTAAAATCCATGAGAATGGGACCCAAAGTTCTTAGCCAGTCTGCACCCAACACAATGTCACAACCACCCATGTTGATAGCAAACATAGGGGATTTTAGGTGGTAGTCACCGATTTGGAGACTCACATTTTCACAACGCCCTCCACATTTCATGGAACCACCATTGGCAATCATGATTTGGAAATTGTTGACAGCATGGATGCAGCAATGAGCTTATTTGGCAATGCGGCGATGAATAAAATTATGGGTGCTTCCAGTATCAACCAAAATGATGACCTTGCGATGCTTGGTGTAATTGATTAACTGTTAGAAAAACAGGACCGCAGAGCAATAAAATAAAACAAATGTAGAAAAAAAAACACAGAAGACACACAATACAAGAGACACACAGATTTACATGGTTCACCTAGTGTGGGCTACGTCCACCAGAGAAATTGCCAGGTCCTTCCTTTATTATTATCCAACAAATGAAGGGATACAACCTACAACAAAAACCTGTTGTAACTTCCTCTTCTTTCTCTCACAGTCTCCTCTCTCAGAATACAATATTCACCCTCGTACATAGCCGCAATACATTTCCCTCATAAAAGAGGGTTGCCTCCTAGGGAAAAAAACCCTAACATAATCTCTACCGTTAGATCTACGACCTTATAATGAACGGTCCAGATTTACAATGAAATTACAATATACTTTTATAAGGCAATTTTTTCTTCGGGGGCCCACTTGCCCCCAGACCCCCCAGCTGGGGGGATGGACCCCCCGGACCCCGCAGAGGGGGTACCCCCCCTCTGCACTCCCCCGGGTGGAAGAGTGTACATACTTCTAGGGTGTAAATACTTCATGAGGTATAGACATGGCTGAAAGCAAAGGACCTCTGCATCAGGAAGATAATCAGGCTCCACAACCAACAATCTCCCACTTGGAGATTGATCTCAACAACTCCACTGCTGTTGTATATGATGGACTTTGAACCTTCTTGGACCTGGAAAATTTCTCATCTTCATGTTCAATCTTGAAGACCAACTGAAACTGAGCAAGAACTCAGTTTCTCCCTGGTTACTCCCTTTGTTAACATGTCTGCAGGATTCTGGCTAGTGTGTATCTTTTCCAGCTTCAATTGTCCATCTTCCAAGGTGGATCGTATGAAGTGGTACCTCAACTGTATATGCTTAGTCTTCAAATGTAAGGTTGAGTTCTTTGCAAGGTGAATGGAACTCTGACTGTCACAGTACAACTTGTTGTTCTCCTGCTTCTTTCCCAATTCCTCCACAAACCTTTGTAACCAAATCATCTCTTTACTAGCCTCTATAGAAGCAACATACTCTGCCTCTTTTGTTGAAAGTGAAAAAACCTTTTGCAGTTTCGAAATCCAACTTACTGTTGTTCCACCTATAGTAAAAGAATACCCTATGGTGCTCCTCCTGCTGTCTTTATCACCTACCATATTTGAATCAACATATCCCTGTAGAAAAGTGTCTGAACCTCCAAAACATAATGCATGTGTAGTAGTACCTCTCAAATATCTGAGAATCCACTTTACCGCCTCCCAATGTTCTTTACCTGGATTGTTCATATACCTGCTCACAACTCCCACTGCATGTGCAATATCTGGTCTTGTGCAAACCATTGCATACAT
>ML792350.1:136495-155797 GCA_009831015.1 Picea engelmannii
ATATATTTTACACCTGCGGAGTTATACTCCAGACTGAAGAATACTGTAGTGATGAAATCCCCAAATGCTTATCCAGAAAGAAATGTGTATTTACTTGGCAACCCGAACACAGTTGCGTGGCAATAGATCTAGTCTGTTTTAATTTTCTTATGTTTCTATCCCCCAAGGGTTAGGTATTCAAGGGTTCTACGAACAAGGGTTTTCCCTATGCTATAGCTCTCTAATATACGTGCGGGGTCCAACAGTAGTACTCGGCCCAATATCTCAGGGCACTAACTAAGGAGGATAGATCGTACCCTTAGCCGTACTACCCGATTACCCAGGTACTAGAGAGTATATTCCCAAGTGTTGTTCTCGGTGACACTATATTAGTCCGGTGGTCGATAGGTTTATCTAAAGAGGGCTTCATAAAATCTAGGTCGATCTGTTCACAAGTGTTGTCTGATGCGCTACCACTCAAAGGGTTACCAACAGGGGTTACAAGGGTGGCCAACATATGTGCGTTTAAGAACCACTTGTATTTTCTGCGTGTATGAATCCCTCAACCATGGGTTTATGCGCGTAACGATAGATCTTTGTGGCTTAAAGACATCAGAATACATCTCTACCCTGAAAAAAAATTCCCATAATTTCTGCCAAGGAAAGTGCTCTGATACCACTTGCAAGATACCAGATATAATAAATATGCAGAACATAAATAAAATGCTAGTTATGGCAGAATAACAGTAATATAACCAGCATAATCTCCACAATAATACATAAATGATATAAGAACAACAATAGAAATAACACTTTGATTCAAAAAGCAATGTTCACAGGCCTCTTCGAGGAGGCAACCTCCAGTTGAGCAGCGCTATGTTACAATAATCTCCAAGCTAGGGTTTTCATACCCTTGACCTTCATTTATACTAAATATGTCTATCAAGAGAAGCATCTAGAGGAAGATCCTTCTAGAAGAGGAAGCTTCTATTAGGTCTTATTACATCCGCCTTATTCTATTTTATTGAAAGGCCTTATTAATATTGACCTTTATTACATCCGAATATATTGATCTACCTATGTGCGGGTTAGGACCCTAACATATTTCCATGGGAAAACCCCCAAGTACTTCCCCTCATTTCAAAAATAGTGTTGGGTTGTTATATGGTTTGCACTGGAAAATCAGTCTAATCGACTTGTTAGTCGAGGTGGATCAACTAGGTGATTGTTCAACTGAATGGTTAATTCAAGTCGAGGTTCTAGTTAAACAAGAGGTCGGGCTAATAGCTTGATCCAATTGGAGGTTTATAGGAGGTAAAAATATGGTCGAATTGTAGCCAACTGGATAGTTGACTATAACAAAATATCAATATTTGCGAGATTAAATTTAATCATCTGCATGGATATGTAATTGTTTTTGGGCACCATGAATTAGAGTTTTACATGTAGTAAATCCTATACATATGGTGTTTTATAATACTATTAAAGGTTTCTCTTAGTGGTTTGAAAATTTATATTGAGAGGTCTGTAATGGTCATGTAGATGTAAACCAAATTGGCCACAGGGTTGTTCTTGTGTAAAAGAAAGAGAGTAGGAGGATGATTGTGTCTTAGGTGTGGACCAAGATTAGTCATGTAACTCCTAATCAATAAGATAAGAAGGAGTAAGTGTTGCTCAAGGAATGCTTCTTTTCTTGATTAAAGTTTTCTAGGGTAAAATATTTGTGTACTGTGTGATTGTCATAGATTGTTTTCTATTTAATTTTGTCTTTTCTTTATTGGTTGGTTTAGCATGAGTTTTATTTCTCTACAAGTGGTATAATAGCTCATTTTGTTTCTCAAAACAAGCCATATCATAGAAAGGTGAAGATGATCTTGAATCTTATCTAAACCTAGGTTCAATGGGATTTTTAGGTAATGATCTTTAATTTGTGCTTAAAATAATGGAAAGAAGTTTGCGGATAGAGATTGGAAAATTTAATGGCCAGAATTTTGAGTTGTGGAGGATTAAAATGGAATATGTCCTTGTCGATCAAAAACAATGCATAGTTGTGACTCCCAAAACAATTATGATGGATATGTCGAAGGAATAATGGGAGAAAATCAAAACAATGGAAAGGATATCGATATGACATTGTCTTGTAGATTCATTATTGCTAATTGTCTCAGGCAAACACTGCAAAGAAACTATAGGACAATTTGGGAAGCTTTCACCAACCGAAATCCCTAGTAAAAAAGTTATTTCTTCGAAAGAAATTGTATCTTCTAATGATGAATGATGGTAGCTCAGTAACAAAGCACTTGAATGCATTCAATACTGTGATAAGTTAGTTATGATCCAATGCCTTAAAAATGATAAGAAACCAATAAATTATAGTCCACTTTGAGGGACAACCCTCCTTAACAATATATCCACTGCATAACACAATATAATTTTAGATAAAATGATCATAATACTATATCTCCTTTATATATATATATATATATATAGGAGACAAAGGGTTACAATTATGATGAAAGGGTGCAATGAAGGGTTCTATCCGTCCTACTATAAATGTAACCATTCAATATCTAGGGATTAATAAGGGGTTTTATACATAACATGTGTCTTTGTCTAGGAATTAGCATGCCCCTCCCATTCAAGCAAGTGTTTTCCTCAACACTTGACTAACCATGGATGCTTCTACAGGAATAACTCATCTTCCCATGTCGCCTCTTCCACTAGTAGGTTCTTCCATTTTACGAGGTAATATGTACTTGCTCTATTTCTCAGCTGCTTAATTCTTGATTCAAGGATCATTTCTGGCTCTAATATGATTTTCCCTTCTTTATTGATCTCTAGTAAAGTAGTTTGGACTGGGATCTTGGTTTTTATGAACTTATTTAAGCAAGAAACATGGAAGATTGGGTGTACACGTGAATATGGAGGAAAATACAATTTGTAAGCCATACTTCCAATCCTTTGAAAAACCTTATAGGGGCCATAATATTTGGGTGCTAATTTAATGTCCTTCTTTTGTTGCCCGAGGGAAAGTTTTTTGTGTGGTTGTATCCTTAGAAATACCCAATTCCCCACTTCAAATTCCCTTTCACTGCAATGTTGATTTGCTTGTTGTTTCATCCTATTTTGTGCCATAACCAAGTTTTCCTTGAATAGTTTGAGGACCTCTTGTTGGTTCCGTATGTGGTCCTCCAATGATTGAAACTTTTTATTCCCTTTCAAGGGTGTTTTGATGAATGGAGGATGATATGTATAAAGTGTTATAAATGGGTACATTTTTGATGAAGTATGGAAGGATGTGTTGTACCACCATTTCGCCAAGGGAAATCACTTGACCCATTGTGTCTATTAATTAGATACAAATAAATGAAGATATCCTTCTAGAAATGTATTCACAATCTCATTTTTCCGATCAGATTGAGGGTGTTAAGATGAGATATGATCCAATTGAGTACCCAAACAAGAAAATAAGTCATTCCAAAAATTTCCCGTGAAAATTGGGTCTCTGTCACTTACAATAATCTTGGGGAAGCCATGTAGTTTTTGAACTATTTCCATGGATGATGCTACTATTGTACTTTATTTAAAAGGATGATAAAGAGAGAAAAAATGAGCATACTTATTTAGTCGATCCACTACTACCATGATGACAATATTTCCTTCAGATTTGGGTAAACTTGTAATAAAATCCATGGAAACTTATTCCCAACATTGGCTTGTTATAGATAATGGTTGTAGGAGACATGGAGTCTTGATTTTCTCTCCCTTATTCTGTTGGTAGACCATACATTAGACACAAAGTTTTGAACATCATTTTTAAGACCTTTTCCAAAAAAATCCTTCTTGATCCTGTGGTATGTTTTAAAGAATCCTGAATGTCCCCCTATAGGAGAAGTGTGCAATTCCAGAAGGATATTAAGTTTGAGTTGGTAATTATTACATAAGTATAGGTGATCATGATACCATAGAAAATCATTCTTCCATACAAAATTATCTACTGAATTGGGGTATTCATGTAGTTGTTGAATTATCTTGCATACATTTTGATATTGATTGCATTCTATCCTTGCTTCTTCCACCTAATCAGATTATGGGATAGAAATAGCACATAGTGAACCTTCTGTTCCTTCATCTTTCCTAGAAAGGGAATCTGCCACAATATTATATTTTCATTTTTATATATAATTTCAAATTCATAACGAAACATATTTGTAACACATTTTTGTTTGTCTTCTAAAGACAATTGTTACTCCAAGAAGTACTTCAAACTGTCATGATCTGTTTTTACCTTGAAGTGTCTTCCTATTAGGTAGGGGCGCCATTTTTGAACTGCATGTAGTATGACCAACATTTTTTTTTCATAAATTGGTTTGAATAATTTTTTTCCTTTAAGTTGGCTTCTTTCAAAGGCAACATGCCTTCCTTCTTGCATTAAAACTGCACCAATTCCATGGCCTGAGGCATCAGACTCCACAATATTTTGTTTTATAAATACAGGTGTGTCCAAGACGAGAGTTTTACACATAGCCTCATTAATTCTTTCAAAATATTTGGTTTCTTATTCTATGAAATAAAATTATTCCTTCTTCAATAATGTTGTTAGAGGTGCTACTATTTGACCATAGTTCTTGGGAAACTTGCAGTAATAGCCTATCAATACTAAAAATCCTCTAAGTTTCTTGAAGGTTTTTGGAATTGTCCATTCCCTCATAGATTTAATTTTGTTAGTGTCAACTTTTACACCCTCATGAGATACAATATGAGCCAAATATTCCACTTATTGAACCCCAAAGGCACACTTGGAAGGCTTTGCATAAAGTTGTTTATCTTCCAATAGTTGTAATACTCTGTCAACATGTTGTACATGCTCTTCCCAAGATTTGTTATAGGTTAGTATGTCATCAAAAAACACTAACACAAATTTTCTAAGGAAGGGCTTGAAAACAAAACTTATCAAGCTTTGAAATGTTTAAGGGGCATTAGTGTGTCCAAATGGCATAACCAAAAACTCATAATGAACTTCATGTGTTCTAAAAGCTGTTTTAGGAATGTCTTCCTGCCTCATTATGATTTGATGATATCCCAAACGAAGATCCAACTTAGTAAATAATTTTTCTCCCTATAATTCATCAATGACAGGGATAGGAAACTTATCTTTGATGGTAATTTTGTTGAGTTGTCTATAATCTGGAAACATACACCATGAACCATCCTCTTTTGTGACCAACACCACTTGTGAAGAGAAATAACATTTCCTATATCATGTGCTCAATCTCACTCTTCTGTGCATATGGATACCTGTAAGGCCTAATGTTAGGTGGTACACTTCCTGGTTGAAAATGAATAACATGGTCATGATCTCAAGTAGGTGGAAGACCCTTAGGTATTTCACCAAATAACTTGGAATTATTGTTGATAACTATTTGAAGATCTGATGGAGCATGGGCTATAGATGTTTGAACATCAAGTGATAACAATTGTGAAATTACACCTTGGTGTCCCTTTTTGAGTAATTTTTCTGTGCTATTAGACATTATCACTTTAGAGGTTTTCCCTTGGATATCTCTAATCTCAATTCCTTTCCATTTGAGGAAAATATCATGAAACAATTTTGAAAATCAAAGGACACTATTCCCAATGATTACAACCATTGGACCCCTAATACAACATCAACACCCCCCATTTGGATCGAAATCATGGGGATATACAAAAAATACTCTCCCATGTTGAGATTAATACTATGGAATTTCCATGAACAATTTATGGTACCTCCATTTGCAATCATTACTTGAAACTATGGTGCAGGATATACAAAGAAATTGATATATTTTACTAATTTGTAATTAATGAAATTATGGGTGCTATCCGAATCAATCAATGTTGTTACCTTTTTCTTGTTTATGTATCCTTGTATCTTGAGGGTTTGTGGAGTAATGATGTCGGCCAATGCATGCAAAGATATGTTTGGAGCAGTCTCTTCTAGATCTGGGTCTTGTGATGGTTCCAATTCCTTATCTTCTTCCTCTTCACAGTCTATGTAGAATAATTTCTTCTCACCACATTTATGCCCCTTACTATACTTTATATGGCAATTGAAACATAGTCCTTTTTTCATACATTTGTTGAAGTGTCAACCTTGTTGGTTTAGGTACACTATATTATTCCTCTTCACAGTCTATGTAGAATAATTTCTTCTTGTCGCATTTATGCCCTTTACTGTACTTGCTGTCACAATTGAAACATAGTACTTTTTCTCTTATTTCATCCATTTGTTGAGGTATAAACCTTGTTTGTTTAGGTATGGTTTTCTTATGACCCCCAAAATGATCCCTACTTCCAATGCTAGACTTGTGTGTGACCTTATTTTTGGCATGAATATAATGAGCATTTTTCATATCTTCCATGATATTTGTAGGTTGTCTTAAGAAAATTTCATGTTTAATGTCTTATTTTAATCCACCCATGTAAGCTTCCAACAATTTTTATTCACTTATGGTATCCACACTTGTGACCAATACCTGGAATTCTGAATTATAATCTTCAATATCACCTACGTGCTTCATTCTTGTCAATTGACTGAAATAGTCTTGTTCCCAAACTTTCCCATATTGTTCTTCTAATTCTCTTGTAAATAAACCCCAAGTGTAGTGATATAAAGGGGGTTGTATTTTAACTATCCATTGATACCATTTATATGGTATTATCTCAAAGTTCAAGGTTGCTATGTGAATTCTTTTCCTATCATCCATAATATTATGTAGTTCAAATATTTCTCTATTTGGTTCACCCAGGTAAAGACCTCAATACCATCAAACTTCTTTAATTCAAATTTGGGAAGTTGAATTTAGGACCCCCACCCTAATTAAATCCATTATTAGAGTTAAATACACCTAAAAATTGCTTATTATCAGTAGGTTGTTCAAAATGAATACTACCTTTATTTTCATGAGTTCCTGACATTTTCATACCTCCTTTAGCGAGTCTCTCATATGGAGCCTGAAGGATTATGGAACTAATAGATTTTTGTATTTATTCTTTATTTTCATCCATCTTACTTTTCATATCAGCCATATTCTTTTCCATTTCTTGAATTTGTCTTTGTGAGTTTACCCAATTATTAGACATGTCACTCAATTCATTAATTTGTTGCTCCAATTTGGACAACCTGTTATGTATGTCCTCATTTTCTTCTTGAGTCATAGATGAGAATTCTAGAGGTTTAATAGGTGTTGTCACCTTTTGGGGATCCATATGGAGTAATGATAATAATACCCCTCTATTCTATATTTATTACAAATTTTGAATCACCATAAATAGATCTTCTCAAAAAACAATTATGCCAATTGTAAGTTATGTACCTTTTAAAACCTTAATTTGGAGTTTGTCCTCCTGGCCGACCTTCCTTCTAGTGTATCTCTAAAATTTTGTCCCTTATGAGTATGAAATTTCATTTTTTAGTCCTCGGATATGTCCTCTCTTCAATTCCATAGGTCTCATAAAAATTGAATGTGCCAAGTGGAATTTATGGTATCTTCCCCACACCTTGCTGATTTTTGGCCTTTCCAGGAGAGCAAACTTGTATAGTGTGCCACGCGCACAATATTTGATATCTGATTCTGAAAATTGTACTAGAACTACTAAAGACAGTTCACTTTCCAATGCAAATGGTATCACTCAATTTGGATCCTTTCTAAAGAAGATATGACTATTTTACCTGGAACACTTGTTTCAGAATAGTTAATAAGACTAGTTAGATACCTTATCTTCCACAAGGTGTATCTCCAAAAGTATGATGACTTAGAAGCTGAATCTCGTACCACATATACCTTGATGTTTTATCATAATAACCTACAATTTTCACAATATGAATCATCACAAGGATATCGATATGAATTTCTAGTGTAGATTCATTACTACTAATTGTCATAGGTGAACACTGTAAAGAAACTATTGGACAATTTGGGAAGATTACACCAACTGAAATCCTTAGTAAACAAGTTATTTCTTCGAAAGAAATTGTATCTTCTAATGATGAATGATGGTAGCTCAGTAATAAAGCACATGAATGCATTTGATACTGTAATAAGTTAATTATTGTTTGTGGATATTAAAATCACTTAGGAGGATAAATCTATTAGCCTATTACATTCTTTTCTAGATTCATGTGATAGTCTAGTCATGGATTTTGGGAGTAATGCAACCACATTAATTCTTGAATACCATGTTATGGCACCAAAGGATGGGACATTTTGGGGGAAGAGGACTTCAAGCTATGGAAAACAAAGGTATGGTCTAATTTTTTCCATATTGTAGTTTAGAAGTCAATTTTTGTGAACATCACATATATGTTATAACAATTTTTGCTACACCCTATGCATCATGCTTTGGTGGCCTACCCTTTCCCTCCGTAGATTCAGTTTCCCAATTTTTCTCAGTAAAAATTCAGAAATTCAAATTTTTGTACATATATATGGGCTACAGTTATACAACATGTGTATACATAGGTTTCTCCATTACAACCCATGTACATCAAGTTTCATGCTCAAAATTAAAAATATTTCATATTTTCCATGCCAAGTCACATGATCCATGATCATTGACCTTTCATATGATGGAAATGATTCGATTAGACCCTTCAATTCCCTTTCAAGGCTATAAATTGATCTATATACAAGCCTTGAAAAAGGAGAAAATATTGAGAGCAAGTACACTCCGAAGCCTGCATCCTTTAGTCCTTTAAGTCTGAAATCTCCTTATGTTCAATCCTCTAGCTCTCCCTATCTTGTGAAGGAGGAACCCAATTACTCCTAAAAATTGTGAGCTTGCTTTGTATAGGATTGAAGTGGTGAAGTCCTAGGTGGAGGGAATTAGTTTCTCGGTTTCGATGAGTGGATGATACATGAGGTTGTCAACTATGTACTCCTGCTGATTATATTAATAGAAATACTCTTTTCTCATCAAATTATATGTTGCAAATCCTTATATTATTTTCCATGGGTAAATTTTCTATACATGTTAATGTATTATGCTATTTCATATGCTAACATTTCATACATTTTCCATATGCTTGTGTATCTTGGATGTTGAGGATAAGTTGTAGGTATTAGGCATTGGATTGTGAGCTCAACAGTAGTCTCCTACGAACGTCCGATAAAGGTAGGATTCTAGCCTTTCTTTTGTTGGAATTTTAATTTATCTAGCATAATTGAGATTTGAGTTGATTTCTTGGTGTCGTTCCATCTATTGTACTCCTACCCAAAAAAATAGAGATTTATTCCTCATAACAGAATTGGCAACTCCACTGGGGATTCTCCTTTTTGGGGTTAGTTGGTGATTTTTCTCATTGATTGGTCTCTGTTTGCATGATTTTTTGTGTCGCCTATAGCTTAACATCCTCTACATTGTTGTGTATCTGAGTTTCTTGGCTAAATTCTTACCTAGTCAGTCTTTTTATTGGCATACGTGGGTTTCCTTGAACAATCGTGTACATACGTGGGCTATATGTGTCTAGGGCATGTACATACGCTTTTGTTCCCAGAATAGTCATGTACATCTTTTTGTAAGCCTTTTAGGATTAGTTAAGTTTTTGTTGGGTGGGTTCAGAGTGTTGTTAATTCTTCTTGGGTCTCTGTCATGTCTGTGGAATGCTTGAAAAGTGATAGGAAGATGTGTTATTGTTGAATTTTGGAAAACTTGTTTCTTGTTATTTTTATCATTTTTAGTCCTTGTATTTAGGTATGAGTAGTAGCTTCTTGGTGTCATTCTTGGATTTTATTCCTGTGATTGTAGTAGGGTTTTTATGAGAGGTTATTAGTTCAGTTTTTCATTTTCATTCCTTTATATTGAAAATACAAAAAAAATATTTGTTTTTTTCATTTTCATTTTCCTATATTGAAAATACAAAAAAATTACCATTTCTTTTGAAAAACAAGACTAGTACTTAGTCATGTTTTTACATGTGCTTCTTCCATATGCTGAGTCATAACACCATTAGTTTCATGACCATACCTCTTGAGTAAACAAAATCCACTAAAATTAATGCTCAGTAATTAAAATTGATTAGAAATATTTTATCTCTTAGGGTACACAAACTAGTTTAGGATTTAGGGCCTTGGAATAGGATTTTGTGAGTAAACTTCTCCAAGGATACAAAACTCAACATAGGTGTCTATACAAGGAGTGGTGAAATCCAATATATAATTGGTGTTCTCGAGAGGCTCCACTAAAACCATAGTTAAGAATGATGTCCTGCAAAGTTGGTTACAGAGATAGCCCTATAATACCTTCCTAGCGTCATAGATATTTCTAGGGTTCTATTTGTATCTAAGGGTTCTTGGGGTACCTTGTTTCTTATTGAGCTTCAATATTATCTACCCTACTAATATATTGGATATGAAATTCGATTTTTCACCCGATCATTGGTTATACTGGGTTGAACTTAGTTGTCTATCCTAGGTATCCACACATGTTACTTGTAGGGGTTATTCTGTAGGTACCCTGAGCAAGATAGGGATCATAAAAACAAGCAAACTTTATGGAGGATCTTATCTTTGAAGGGATCTGGCCAATTGTGATGTGAATCCCATGAGGATACTTATAATTGATTCCATGACCTCCACTCTATTGTTTGGGAGTCTCAATCCCCTCCTAGGAGAGGCATACCTTCTTTAGTTCGAGAGGCCCCTTTTTAGCCACCCTCTCTTGTTTGCATGAATTGGATTCTAGTTTTATTTAGGAGTGTGATATTTGTATATTAGTTAGACTTAGGATTTTTCATTGCATCATGAGTTTCGATTTATCATGGAACAAGACCAGCCTCCTCACCAGTCTCGTCGTCTCTTGAAGCATGTGATACGGTCCTCATGTCGTGAACAATCCTTAAAACCTATCGCCAACCTCTACTTTTCATTCCAGGGGAAAGAAACCTGCCTCTGCGATTCATGCTAGGAGAAAAATTCCAGTCACTGTGATTCATACTAGCACTAAGTATCCAATCTCTGCTAGTCACATTGGAGATATATCTCCAACCTTTGCTAGTCATACTGGGGGAAAGCAACTAGCATTTGTGATTCATGTTGGGAATAAAGGTCTAGTCACTGTGAGTCATACTATAACTAAGTCGCCAACCTATTCTAGTCATGTTGGGGGAAAGAAACCAGCCTCTACGAGTCATTCCAGCAGAAAAATTTCAGTCACTGCTAGTCATATTGGTGTCAAGTCACTAACCTATGTGAGTCATGTTGAAGTCCATTCACCAACCTTTGTGAGTCATGTTGGAGACCTGTCAACAAACTTTGCAAGTGATGTTGAAGAAAACCAACTCTCTATTGTAAGTCATGTTGGGGGCATCAATAATTTTTCTTCCATGTCGATCTATTTCGATAGGTAATGATATCGAAACTGGAATATAGGTTAGATTTCCCCTATTGGCCCTCAACCAAGTTTTGAAGAACCTTGGTCGTTCTTGACCATTTTGGGGACTTTGACAGTCTAGTCGAAGATGGAGCACCCAGGCGAAGCGGAGATCGCGGGATCTCGCCCCCTTTTTGTAGGCTTTTTGAGTTATTAAGGTTTATGTAATGGATATGGGATGTCGGCCCATGGGTTTACCCATGCTTAGGCCTATTTTTTAATGTATAAATAAGTATCTAGGCAATGTATGAAGTAGATATAAGTGAGATTTGTGAAAGTTATTTAGGCCATAGTGCTAAGTGAAAATAGTTGTGAATGCTTTATGCACACTGTATGTTGAGACTTGCAGAGCTAAGTGAAAGTGATTTGTAGTTCTTTGTGCACAGACTGTGTAAGGATCTATTCTTTGACCTAACTCAGGGAGGGAGGATCTGGCGAGGTGCACACAGATCTCCTGTCCTTGCAGAGTTGGATCTGTGGCTTGGTGCATGTAAGACATGGATGATTTTAGGGGCTAAATTTCACTCATGGGCTAATTTTCCATGGTTTTTCCAAAAACGAGATTCGTTATTTTAAAAATGATTCATCCAAATTCTATAGGATAAAATTATTTTACCTTAAAAATCGCCAAAATTTTATAAAAACTATATAAAATTCTTAGAAATTTGAATATTTTTACAAAAATATCGCCAAACATTTATAGTTGGCATATGAAGGATTAGTAAGATTCACCAAGGTTTGTACATTTTAAAATAAATTTACATCCTTAAAATCATCGCTAGTGTAAGAATATCAGAAGAGACTAATAAAGAAGAAGAGTTGGTGGAAGTAGCCCCACACTGGGGTGAATCACATATATCCTATGTCGATATGCTTTGAGATATGGTGTTCATGTTGTTTATGTATTTGCTTAGTGCATTGTTTTCATGTATTATAGGTAGATCCATTGATGTTTAGTTCTTATTATATGAATGAATGTTATATCTACTCTGATGTTATGTGCTAGATGGTTAGATGTGCTTAGATCTTGATTAATACTGCGATGTTTTATAATTAGGGTTTTCATATGTGATGCGAATAAGGGTTAAATACTAATGAATGTTAATTGCTAAGTTCTCTGTTAAGTATTGTGACCACAAATCTGTGTCCCAACTAGGTTGCAGACACCTAAGTCCTACAACCCCCCCCTGCCTCTACCTCAGGTGAGACTTCATCTTCTTTGCAGGTGTTGCCGAAAGGGCCGATAGTTAGGGTTTTTTTTGTGTGTTGTTGAAGCGTTGAACCCTGGGTCTACCCCTGTGCCAACAAATGGTTCCATTGTCAGGACCTGAAACTGTGATTGCTTGGAATCGAAGAAAAAAAAAATCTATGTGCGTAGATCTATTGTTGTAGTGAGCAGTATACTACTTGACTCGTGAAGCTCTGTGTTAAGAGAAGGAAGACTAATCTAAAGAAAAGAGGTAATATCTTAAAGCTTTTTTCTCTGGTAAAGGTAAGATAAGTGGAAAATTTTGTTTTGAAAGAATGAATCTAGGTATGTTTGATAGATTTTGTCCTATTCTGAAAACTAGGTCACATCTAGAAGAAAGATGATTTGATATGAATAGATATGATAAAGATAGTGAAATATATGTTATTTCTATGCATAGAAATATTTTTTGGACTAATAAGTGGATGCAGGATCCTAGAAACAATATTTTGTAGATTCATCACTGTGATCCCAGTGCACAATACATGAAGGGTTGGGGATCATTTAAGAGAAATAGAGGATCGACTCTTTTTTATAGTTGTAGAAGACCGAGACATCTTGCTAAGGAATGCCCTGGTACAGGTCCTATTTGTCTTTGTTGTAAAGTCATTGGTCATGAGGTTTTGGATTGTCCTAGAATGATTGCTAAAGTTGAAAAGATGAATATGAGACAAGAAAATCATGAAGAAGGTCAAGAGACTAAGGATATGTTAGAACACTAGAAAGAATCAGAGAGTATATTATTGTAGATCAAAGAAACCCTGAGTGATCATAGAGACATCAGTTTACCAGAGATCTTAAAAGAGAAGGAGTGCATATAAATAAGAATAGGAGACTTTGACATAGACTATGTTCTGGATGAGGAAACACAAGTGAATATCATGACAGAAAGTACTTGGGAAATTTTTGGAAAGCCTTCTATGATTCCTTCATTGGGAGGAATAGGATTGTTTAAAGGAAAGATGATAACCCTATGTGGAATACTTACTCATGTACCTATCGTTTCCCATGGAACATCGACATAAGAAGAATTTTAGGTTGTTAAGTTTGTTGAGAACAACACTCCTTTTGCACTTTTGTTAGGAAGGACCAAGATCGAGAACAATCAGATCCGAAGGAAAGAAGAAGAGGAAGCTATAGAACAGAAAAAGAAATAATTAAGGGATTTCATGGCTAGGAGAATAACACCCTTAATATAAGAACAAGAGGACAAGTCAAAGAAACTTAGGGGCAAAGACCTAGTTGTCGAAGTTGGAAGAACACAAGAAGGCTTAAAGAACTTATCCATGTAGGAGAGAAGAGAACCTACCCCATAAACAATAAAATAAGAAGTATTACCCTCGAACCCTATGAAAGACCCTTAGCAGTGCGAAGTTACTATGCTAAGCGAAGATAAGAATAAAAATGGAAAGAGGAATCCAAAGACGCAGATCATAGGAAAGAAAGAAAGAAAACTCAGTAAGAAAAAAGCAAAGCTAGAAAAGTTGTAGGAGGTTCCAGGAAAGACATTGCAGAACACAGGCTTGCAGAATTTGAACCTCACTGGAATAGTAGAATAACAAAGACTGGAACTTCACCACAGTGAAGCAATATGACCATTGGAGGCATCCCGAATGTTAGAATGATGTTCTAGAATGACTAGAAATTCAATTATTGTCAGAAATATCGCCATTGGACCATTGGGATCACACCATAACGGATGGAATCATATTGTTTAAGTCATTTCGACCCATTGAAGGAATCCATTATGACATTGTTTATTTAATCCATCTAATGTCTCACTGGGGACACTTTTGCAAATTGTGATTATCCGAGCCCACATAGAAATGATTTCTATCACGCTGTGCTTATTGAGACCTCGCCACCCATTTTTCTTACCTGAGTGTTTGTCTGCCTACCTGAGATATATGATCTCGAGCATGCATGTCGAGCGACCTTAGCCCAGTAGAGAAGTCTGTGGAGGAGATATTGATAGACCTTATGGCTGAGAAGGCCATGTCCGTAGGAGTACATGCCTCATCGATGAGAGGATTGCAAGCATCCCCCTCGACAACACGTTGTTCTGGACCATCCTGAACTGGGACAAAGAAAAGAAGCAAGCACCACAACAACCTAGCCAACGCAAAGCTCATCCCGTCAGTCTTTCCCGACTACATCCCGCCTCTAACTAGCGTGGTTAGTCTTGACACCGTTATAAGATATTTCGAGTACACCCTCATCATTGCGTACCTCCCAAAGAAGATACACGTAGCTGGACCGTAGCTCAGACTGATCCTTGATCTTAAGATCAACGATTTTAACCTGGGAGACAGGAAGAATTATGCATTGGTCACACCACATAAGTACTTAAAAAATATAGCGGGGAAGAAGCTGAATATAGTCCCCCAACCATGGACTAAGGAGATCGTGAGGTCCACCATCCTTAACGTCATGAAGATACCCCACTTCGGCCGACATCAAGAGGTTAACACGTGCATTAAACTCCTCCTGTCATGCTACCATGGAGGTTATGTATGGTTATACAGGAGCATGACCATGGATCTGGTTCTCATCCACATGATCACTAGATTAAGCATGCAGGGACCAAAGCCTCATAAATTATACCCAGGGAAGGCTGCAGATCGCACCCTAGTGCAATGAAAAAAGGACACCTATGATGATGTGGAGAAGGGTAAGTAGGGATACAAGGTAGCCTCCATCCAAGATGGCAGAGTGTGCCTAGATTTCCATTTGATCACTGGTAAGCTCATCAGGAAGAATAGACCAACGCAAGTCATGGGGTTTGTCATTGACCTCGCAGGAAAATGCATTGAAGGGATGCAAATGAACTGGGAAAGCTACCTCGTCAACCATTTGGATCAGGATTGTCGTGAAGTGCAGGACCAGGGCTATGAGTTTCACTTTAGCTAGTTGCTAATTCTCATTGCCTTTGTCACCTGGGAGATGCCAGAGGGAGAGACCTTTCCTGAAGTTGAGCCATCTGAACCACTGGTCGGGAGGTTCACCACCTTGTGGTATTCAAGTGATATGGTGAAGCAATGGCAATCTAATTCTACCTTCCACACTTACTACTTACAACTCATGTGAGCCATTGAGTCATCCCCCAGATGAATCTAAATACCTTGCATACTTATAGGCCGATAGAGAAGTTTCGTGCAGATAGGAATTTCACTTACATCACTGTGCACAAAGATGAAATCAAGGAGGAGTTGCAGTCGTATTACAA
This sequence comes from Picea engelmannii, assembly GCA_009831015.1. Lineage (NCBI taxonomy): Eukaryota > Viridiplantae > Streptophyta > Pinopsida > Pinales > Pinaceae > Picea > Picea engelmannii. The sequence continues at coordinate 152,362 of ML792350.1, forward strand.
ATTAACTGATGAATACATAGAGGAGATAACCAAGGAATGGCCAGTTGAATTCCTTGTACTAGTTGAGTAGACAGAGCTCTCCAACCCTGATATCATAAGTCCTGTAGTCACCCAAGAAGAATATGATGGACAAAGTAGCGTCAAGAAGAAGAAGAAGAAGGAAGAGGTGCAGGAGATAAACAACTCAATGGAGGAAACTGCATCTGATTCACCTAGAGGAGGAGGAGGAGGAAGAAGAGGAAGGGGAAGAAGACAAGAAGGAAAAGGGTGAAGTGACAGCACCTAAGGATCCCCTTACGAAGGCCAAGACATCAAAGAAAATAAAGGTTTCTCTAAAGAAACCCTCATCGCGGAAGAAGGTGCAAGCCAATAAGCCTCAATCACAGAACATACTCACAATGGATGATATTGACCTCATCATCACAGTTGTAGTAGACACTTTGGAGGATATTGTTCAATGAAACAAAGCCAAATAGGAGACAATGTATGAAAGGATCAAGGCAGAGATGAAAGGGGTAAAACAAGATCTCTATTCGAGATGTGCAGTGTCTATTGCGTCGTCATCATCAGAAGGTATAGAAGTGGGATATGAACCTATGTAACTACGCAGATTAGCATATGTGATAGAGGATCACCTTCGACGAGTGAAAGAAGAAAAAGAGCAGGACACAAAGGCCTTAAAGAAAGCAAAGGAGGAAGGCCTAGAGCAACTTCGGGTAATGCAACAAGAGAAATATGACCTCCGAGCGAAGTTTGAAGAGGATAGAGAGAAGATCCAAAGAGAGAAAGATCAACTGCTCAAGAAGTAGATTGGATTTATAGAAGCAGTAACTAGAGTACTTCACTCTGTGTCGGGCCTAACATAGATGAAAGAGGAGACAAATGAGAGCCAATTGGGGAAGCTCATTGAAGCCATTCAACAACTTCAAGCAAGAGTAGTAGATATGGAACTACAAGAAGTGTTGAGCACTCTGCAGGAGGTGCAATATCAGAGGGAAGAAACTACTAGAAGCATAGTCAAAAGAATCAAGGAACTAGCTTTAGAATGCAAGCAACTAATTAATCAAAGTCTGCAGACCTATGAGCGCCTTGCAGAAGACCTGAAACTGAGGACATTGAAGTCACAACTCCAAGAGGAGAAGCAGCAAGCATCAACAATACAAGCACAGTTGAAGTTGTTTTCAGTGGTAGAGAAGATGAAAAGGTCATAGGAGGTGCACGCAGTTCAACAATAGGTCAATGTCATATAGAGTAGAGTCATGGAAGTGACCCAGAGACTCCAGTTGATGTAGGATAAATCCTGCACACTTTTTGAATAAATCAAGGGACAAGGTGCACAACTAGAACAAGTGGTCACCACAGTGGAACAATGCTTGGAAGGGCCTATCACCGAGAAAGTTAACCAGGAGTTTGTCGAGAAGGAGGCTCTGGTGAAGTAGCAAGTTAATGCAGCTTGAGACAAGCTTGATGCCTACAAAGCAGAATTTCCCATATCAGAGTGACTCAGTACGAGTCACAGGTGAGTGTTTGGGGCCTGTTGGCCCTCGACCAAGTTTTGAACAACCTTCGTCGTGTTTGACCATTTTTGGGACTTCGATAGGCTAATCGAAGAAGGAGTACCCAGGCGAAGTGGATATCGTGGGATCTCACCCCCTTTTTGTGATATTTTTGAGTTATTAGGGTTTATGTAATGGGTATGGGATGTCGGACCATGGGTTTACCCATACTTAGGCCTCTTTTGTAATGTATAAATAAGTATCTAGGTGATGTATGAAGTAGATCTAAGTGGGCTTTGCGCAATATATGTAGGCTAGAGTGCTAAGTGAAAATAATTGTGAATGCTTTGTGCACACTATATGTTGAGACTTGCAGAGCTAAGTAAAAGTGATTTGTAGTGCTTTGTGCACATACTGTGTAAGGCTCTGTGCTTTGACCTAACTCAGGGAGGGAGGATCTAGCGAGGTGTGTTCACTTCTCCTATCCTTGCGGTGTTGGATCTGTGGCTTGGTGCATGTAATAAGATCGAAAGAGACTAATAAATAAGAAGAAGAGTTGGTGGACATAGCCCCACACTGGGGTGAACCACGCATATCATGTGTCGATGTGCTTTGTGATATGGTGTTCATGTTGTTTATGTATTTGCTTAGTGCACTATTTTTGTGTATGATATGTAGATCCATTGATGTTTAGTGCTTATTATATGAATGAATTTTATATCTACCCTTATGCTATGTGCTAGATGGTTAGATGTGCTTAGATCTTGATTAATACTATGTTGTTATGTAATTAGGGTTTTAATCTGTGATGCGAATAAAGGTTAAATACTAATGAATGTTAATTGCTAAGTGTTATGTTAAGTATTGTGATCACATATATGTGTCCCAGCTAGTTTGCAGACACCCGAGTCCTACAACCCCCCCTGCCTCTACCTCGGGTGAGACTTCATCTGCTTCATATGTGTTGTTGAAAGGGCTGGTAGTTAGGGTTTTGTTGGTGCGTTGTTGAAGCATTGAACCCTGGGTCTGCTCCTGTGCCAACATCCCCCTTCATTTTTTTTTGCATTATTTGTTTCTTGATTCTTTTAGCCCTAGGATAGACCCCACTGAGTTGCAACAAAGAAACTCCTTTGTTGTTTAGAAGTGTTGTAGTTCACATGTTAGAGCCTACCGTTCATGGGTGCCCTAGTTAGAACCTTTTTTATAGTTTGGCACCTGTTGACGGGCGAAACAGTCCATCCGTCAACTGGAAGAGTGGAACCGGTCCGGGGTTGTCTAAATAACCCATGCCGTTTGGTATGGACCACCCTGACGATTTTAACGGCTCCGTTGGCCGCTCTAAGGTCTCGTAAGGAAACCAAAGAGAAATTTGATCTAAGTTAAATGATCTAAACTAAGGAAACTAGAAACTAATAAAACAAACTAAAAATAACTATACTAATCTAACTACAAACTACAAACTATTATATATCTACAAGATACTAACTACGATCATAATAAATCAAATCAACTACTTAATTATCAGCTATAATCACTCTTTATTCACAAATATACATTATAGACAAATCACATATTTGATTAAAACTTGTAAAACTCATGTGTTCGCTGCCTTAAGACAACCAAGGATCTATTTTTGTCTTTTTTGTATTTCATAAAACAGAAAGAAAAATAACTGCAATTAAATAATCTAATCTAAATCTAACTAAACTACTAATTAATTAAAACAATAAACACCTAACTATTTGACCTGGAAATGCTCCAAGTATGTCCTGTGCGAGATGACTTCTAAGTTGATTAGAGGAGGGAAACTCACACCAGTTAGGCCCTTAAGATTCTCGGAAACGATCAGCTATAATGCTTCCTGAAGTATTATTACAGGACAAACAAGACATAAAAGGTTATCACAACAATTTTCTGATTATAAACTTCTGCAAAAGGGG
>ML792350.1:169659-186157 GCA_009831015.1 Picea engelmannii
GGGCATGGTCCTGCACATCAAAGACTATGCCCTCCATGGGCTCATCAGTCCTAGACATCATATCAATGTAAATCATATCTCATCATTAAAGTTATCAAACATATGCATGAAATCCCTAACACATCATCTAAGAGCTCAAAGACTTTACACAGATCTACTATATAAAGCTAAGGAAACCAACAGGACAACCTATTGGGATAATACCCACAGGAGATGGAAAGTTTCCTCAAAGTATCATTCAAGCCATGTGTAATGAGATGATATGGTTTTAGGGATGTCCAGTCATAGTAAGACCAAGGGCTGGTGTTGTCTGTGGGTCCCTTTGTAGGAGGCGAGTTGTACCCGTCATGGATGCATTTCTTCCAAGCCCTTCTATTGCCTTATCCTTCTTTTATTTCTTTTTACTACAAGGTCTGACGAAGAGGAAACTGCCTTGGCTTGGTGGCCATAGCTGACAACGTTACCCACTAGTATCTTCGCAGAAATGAGAAGGATGGCTCGTGATGAGACCCCCTTTCCTTTGACCATGCAACCAAAGGTAACTGCCCTGGTTTGGTGACCAGATAGTGGCAATGTCATACTGCTAAATACCTATGAACATAATGGGCCAGCTCGTGATGAGACCTCCCATACTCTTGGTTAGGTCTTGCATTTATTTATTTATCATTTTTTCTTAGGGTCCCTTAGTTTCTTATCGCGAGGCTTTTTATTGCCTTCTTGGGGATCCCCTGGGCGAAGCATCTCTAGGTTTTATTTCCTATGGATTTTATCTTTTACCAGATGCTTTTACCCCCTGGACCTTTAGCCCCTTCTTCCCACAAGACAAAGTGTACCCTGAGAGGTCATCCTAATGGCTAGACTAGGGGAATGGGATGGATGAGCGAGGTATAAAATGTAAAAGTGATAAGATGGTGGGAGCGGACGATGGCTCTGCAAATCCCCCTTGGTGGCTAACCAAAACCCATGAATACCAGCTTGCTAAGTTACCCCATTAATTACCCCAATAGTGGTTAAGTGGATTAGTGTAAGATCCAAGAAGTCATCCGAAATGAAAGAAACCTAATGCATATATAAGAAGGTTATAATGATCAAATATGACACATACCATGATACCTTGGACCAATTACCTCATGGATCAAGAGCCCTCTCCGATGCAAGCCCGGGTTGGTAGTGATGGAAGCTGCTACTGCTGACAGGATAGGTCTGGCTAAGAAGAAGAAAGATGGGCCCTCCAGGGCCATGCTCAAGTCACTCCTTCTCTCCTTACTCCATGTCTAGGACCATGTGGGCCTCGAGACATGATCTCCTAGTTACCCCTAGATATTGGGGATAACAAGACCCTATTGGTGTTTTCCTCAGTTCTGTTGGTATTTTTCATTATTGGATACTATTCAAAGGGTATCTTTCATGTAATAATTACATATGATGCACGTGAGAGACACACATGGTCATTGGTTCATGCATATCTTTCTTGTACGCGTTATTCCTAATCATAAAGTTTTTCCTTGTACCTCATGTTGGATGATGAGGGATACCTTAATTCCCACCTTTTAGTGGATCTCATTCCATCGAATTTATCTCATCTATTCTAGAATCAAGATTTAGAGTCATACAAGTACCTAGATGATTGCAATCATCAGTGGCAAGTTCTCTCATCATTGACAGTTGGGAATACATTAATGCCTCTTGCTCGATGGATTCTTCAAGTGTTCGACATCAACAAATTTATTCACACTTATTGAATGTACTCGGTGCCTTGATGTCTACTTTCATCATTGGTAGGTTCTCTCAATATTTTTAACGGCATACCTCAATGAATGGTAATCAAACAAAGCGTCATTTTGTTTGACTTCAATTAATTTATTCACACAATGCAAACTTGCACCATCGACGGTTAATGTAGAAGACCTCATACTCACAATAGAAACACCTCATACCTATTGTTATCTTTCATTGCACCATTCCTATATGACTTCAATTATCATGGAAGATCATATTATACTTCATTATATACAAATATCTTCAATTGATTTTGAGACTGGACTCCATTGTGTTTTGTTTGTTCCTATAGCCACCTACGACATATGTCTACTTTGTATTTCCTATTCATGGCGATGAAAATTTATTTTCTATATACACACATGGATATAGAGTGTACTTCAGATTGGCATCCATTTGTACAAAGTCAATATGTATAGTAGTATTCTGATTAGTGACTAGTTTCTCTAGCTGGGTCCTCACTACTCCACTTTTGGGAATTGTAATGTATTTCAACCATCATGATTGATCCTATGACCTCATACGTTAGGGGACATATGTTATCGCAATTTTTTCCACACCCTATGCATCATGCTATAGTGGCCTACCCTTTCCCTCTGCAGACTTAGTTTCCCCATTTTTCTTAGACGAAGTTAAAAATTCAAAATTTTGTACATATACATGGGCACAATTATACAACATGTGTATACACATGTTGCTCCATTACATCCTGTGTACATCAGGTTTCATGCTCAAAATTAAAAAACAAATCATATTTTTCATGCCAAGTCATGGGATCCATGATCCTTGGCCTTTCATATGCGGTAAATGATCCGATTCAACCCTTTAATTCCCTTTGAAGGATATAAATTGAGCCATATACAAACCTTGAAAAAGGAGAAAAAAATGAGAGAAAGTACACTCCAGAGAAATTTTGCCTCATATTACATCCTTGAGTCGTCATCCTTTAGTCATTTAATTTTGTACTCTCCTTATGTTCATCCCCCAATCTCTCCCTATATTTTGAAGGAGTAACCCAATTACTCCTAGAAATTTTGATATTGCATTGTAGAGGATTGAAGTGGTGAAGGCCCAGGTGGAGGGACTTAGTTTCTCGGTTTCGATGAGTTGTTGATATAGGAGGTTGTCACCTATGTAATCATGTTGATTATATTAATACAAATACTCTTTTCTCATCCAAATATATGTTGCAAATGTTTATATTATTTTCCATGGGTAAATTTTCTATACATGTTAATGGATTATTCTAGTTCATATGCTAACATTTCATACATTTTCCATATGCTTGTGTATCTTGGATGTTGAGGAAAATTTGTAGGTATTAGGAATTTTCTTGTGAGCTCAACGGTGGTCTCCTACAAACATCTGGAAGAGGTAGGCTTCTATCCTTTATTTTGTTGGCATTTCCATTTATCTAGAATGCTTTATATTTGAGTTGATTTCTTGGTGTCATTCCGTCTGTTGTGGTCCTACCCCAAACCATAGATATTTATTCCTTGTAACAATATATGGAAAACATAATCATTTGAGATTCCCATTTGGAGCTACAAGGGGAAAATAGATCATAGAATTGATACATAGTGATGTATTTGGACCTGTACCTGTCCCATCACTGGGTGTATCTCTCTATTATGTTTCCTTCATAGATGATTTATCCAATAAGACATGACTATATTTTCTAAAGAAGAAATTTGAGCTTTTTAGTAAGTTCAAAGAGTTTAAATATCTCATGGAAAACCAAACAGAGAGAAATATTAAGGTGCTAAGAATTGACAATGGAGGTGAATTTTGTGGTAAATACTTTGATAAATTCAACAAGCAATGTTTAATAGCATGCTAAAATACCACTCCATATACCCCACAATAGAATGGATTTTCCAAGAGAATGAATAGGATGTTGATGGAAAAATCAAGGACCATGCTTAGTATTGCCGAGCTCACACAATAATTCTAGGTAGTGACAGTTGACACTGAATGATATTTGGTAAGTAGGTCTCCTTCATTAGCATTAGTCGACTTGAATCCACATGAGGTATGGTGTGGTAAGAAGCCTTCACTTTCACATCTCAAAGTATTTGTTTGTGATGCATTTTTTCATGTTCGGAAGGAAAAGAGGAACAAACTAGACAATAAGTAATTCAAGTCTATTTTAATCAGGTACAAGGATGGAATGAAAGGATATAAGATATGGGATATGGTATTGAGGAAAATAGTTTATAATCAAGGTGTGGTATTTAGGGAGTTTAGAAGAACTTCTGGGATTGAAGAGGCTCAAATGAACAAAGAACCAAAGAACCTAGTATTTGAGCTAAGGAATTAATAACATGATTCAAACGAGTCAACTGAATGAGATGAAGAGGTGAAGAAACCAACTCTGGTTGTAAGGAGGTATGAATGATTAAGGAAACCAAATGAAAGGTAAATTCCACCCAATTTATGTTATGCATTTGTGTTATTTACCACTGATGATCATCCTAAGTCAGTCAGGGAGGAATTCGACTCAACATAGGGTAACCTCTAGAAGGAGGCCATGGTCTAAGAAATGGAATCCTTGCACAAGAATGAGGCATGGGATTTGGTAAAGATATCTAATGGAAGGAAACTCGTTGGTAACAAGTGTGTGTTCAAAAAACATTTGAATGCGGTAGGTCAATTAGATAATTTCAAAGCTCGATTGGTAGTGAAATCACATTCCCAAGTTAAGGGAGTAAAATTTGGTGAGATTTTATCTCTTGTTGCAAAATTAACTTCCATTAGAGTACTAATGTCTTTGTCTATCACATTTTATCTTGATATAGAGAAAATGGATGTGAAGACAATGTTTCTACAGAAGGACATGGAATAATAACTCTACATGAAACAACTTGAAGGATTTGTAGTAAAAGGAAAGAAAGAATTATTGTACAAGTTGAAAATATCCCTTTATGGTCTAAAATAGTCACCAAGGATGTGGTACCACAATTTTGACACATACATCCTTAGTTTTTGATTTGTGAGAAGAATGGATGATCATTATGTATTTTCCTAAGACTAAATCGATTGTTTCATATATCTAGCTTTGTATGTCAATGACATGTTGTTGATTGGAAACACCATGGAAGATATAAAGGAGGTGAAGATGCATCTATCCTCTAAGTTAAAGATGAAGGATCTCAGTGGTGTGAACTTCATTATGGGAATGGAGATTAAGAGAGTTTGGGAAGTTATAAAAATTTGGTTAAATAAGAGAAAGTATATTGAAATAGTATTGAATCATTTCAACATGTGAGATTGCAAAATGATCAAGGTAACAATTCCTATGGGGGAAAAACAATTGTTTAAAAATGTCTAGAGACATAGAAAGAACTAGAGGAGATGGAACATGCTCCCTATGCTAGTGTTGTTGGTAGTATGATATATGAAATGGTATAAACTTGACTATCTATTCCTTGACCAGGTATAAACTCGACCAACAAAGAACCCATATTACCATTCCAGGACGAAGAATATTGATGTACAATACTAGTTCATGAGAGACATGGTGGAAATAAAGAAGGTGTTGTTGGATAAGGTAGACACTTTGGAAAATATAGTAGATTATTTGACCAAGTTTGTGAGTGATATAAAGTTCTCTGGATGTAGAGAGGAAATGGCCATTGATGCCCTAGGTCAGTGAAATGTTTTTTAGGTTCTCCTATTTCTGAAAAGAATAAAACAAGTGGGAGTATGTTGAGTTGTTATAATATTTGTAGTGGAAACCCAATCTAACTGACTATCTAGTCAAGGTGGATCGACTAGGTGAATGTTTGACTGGATAAGTCAAGTCGATGGTTTGGTTAAGTCATTATTTGGGTCGATAGCTCAAGCTGAATGGAGGTAGAAAGGAGGTATAAATATGGCTGACTAGTATCCAAATGGAAGAGTCAATTGGAGGTCGTTTGGATAGTTGAATATAAAAAAACCACGAGATTCATTGGATTGAAGCCAATCATTTGCATGGATCTGTAACCATTTTTGGGTGCCATGAATTAGGGTTTTGGATGAATTAAATCCTATAAATATGGTGTGTTGTAATATTGTAAAATATTACTCTTAGTGATTTTAAAATATTTATTGAGAGGTATGTAATGGTCATGTAGATGTAAGTCGAATTGGCTGCAATATTGTTCTTGTGAAAAAGCAAGAGAGTATGGTGACGATTGTGTCTTAGGTGTGGACCAAGTTTAGTCATGTAACTCTTTATTATATGAATGAATAAGACAATGAGGAGAGAGAGTATCTTAAGGAATGTTGGTTTTCCAAGTCAAGGTGATCCATAAATTGCCATGAATATTCCACTAGACAGTTCGTCACAATAGAGCTAATAAAATACTGAAATATTTACTGTGAGGGTTAATTTCCTTTAAATCTCATATTCTTTAATCACTAATTTTTTTTCTTAAAATTTATTAATAGTTGAAATATGAAAAATAGCGAACATGAGCAAATTATCACACACCATCAACAAATAAACACAATATATAACCTAGCAAACCCAATACAGGAGAAAATCCATCTGGAAGGTGAGTTCACTCTGCTCTTTTTTCTTCAAATGAAAGTACAAAGAAATATGCACTCTTTGTGGAGTTTCCTTTGACATAGTGGCATGTATGGATGATACATAATATCTCCTCTTTTATTCTCATAAAATACCACTCTCAATTTTTATTCTTAGATATGGAACAAAATACAATGCAACATAATGGAACCCCTTCTCATTTTAGTGGCTCGGTATTTAACATCGCGTGATAACCATCTAGGGGTATGGTTTTGACTTCCTCAACCATCAATTGTGATAAGGTTTTGGAGCTTCTAGAATTTTATTGAAAGTTTGTATGTGGCTAGTCCCATATGCATGATTAATGGGGGCTAACATGGCATCCACTTGTACCACGGTGGTCAAACTAGTAGGTCAACCCACGTGAGGCATAATTTTTTCATACGAGCTCCGATTGATGTGATTTTTTCACCGTTGGAAAGATATCAATGTGTAGAATATAATCAAGAGGTCCTACACATTGTTGGAAACATTTTGACCCCCCAAAATTTCATTTGATGCCTCAAAATGGCTCTGGAAGGTTTCATACCCCAATTTTCCAAACTGGGGCCTACCATTAAAATGACCCTGCAAGTTGATTCCTCCAATTTTTTCCACTCTGAAAGCATCAAGATGGATGGAAAATAATATAATGGTACAATATAGATAATATCTCTCCATTTAGGGAGGATTTTGGTCCCAAAAATATTTACTAAATGATGTGATGAAATTTTTCCTCTACCTTTTCCCTGGAGTACTACTTTGCTTTGCTTGGAATTTGTCATTTAAACCCAATCTGCCAAAGATCACGCTGCCCCTATGTTATAGTTTTGGACCTCTTCAGTAAAACTGTGTCTTCTGCTAACTTTTCTTGAGCATCCAATTCTAAGTCCTTTATGGAAGGTAGGACCCGCTCCTCCTCTTGATCCAACATGGAGCACTCATAGAGTTTGAGATTCTCCACATTAACTACTAAGTAAATGAACATGTATGGGGGTATATTGAGTCTGTATGAATTATCTCCCACCTTCTCCAATATCTCAAAAGGTCCATATCATAGACCCTTTATCTTCTTACCAAGACCCTGTAGTATTTCCTTATTCAAATGTAACCAAACTTTATCTCCCACTTTGAATGACTTCTCAGTTTTGTGTTGATCATGTTTGGCCTTGTATTTTTCCTATGACTTATTCAACACATTTTGTACTTGTAAATGGATTTTCCTAATATTCTCAACATTTTTTTTTTCTCTCAATGCATCTCCTATGAGGTCCTCCCTCACTCCTCCTTGCTATCCATATATAATATCCAAGGGTGAAGGTGGAAAATATCCAAAGAAAGTTTCAAAAGGTGACTTTCCAGTATAAGTGTGGACTTCTCTATTGTAATAGTGTTGTATGTAGATTATATTTTCATCCCATGTCCTTAAATGCTTCTTATTTTAAACCCTCAAAATATGTACCAAAGTCCCATTGACTACTTCTATCTTCCCATTGTTTTGTAGATGGAATGTTGTAGATATCTTCAACTTGGTGTCCATATTCTCCCACATTGTAGTCCAAAATGCATTGATAAATCTAGTATTCCTATCTAAGATGTTTCTCTTGGGTATCCCAAATTGCACCTAGACCTATTCAAAGAACATGTTGGTTTCTTCTTGTGCTCTAATTGAATTTTTACAAGTCATGAGAATGCACATGTTTTTGAACTTGTCAACTACCACAAATAGATAGTCATGTCCCTTCCCAGTTGTTGGTAAACCTCCCATAAAATCCATGGAAATGATTTCCCAAGGTTGAGTGGGTATAGGTAAAGGATGGTATAGACCTGTTGAGTCCTCAACACACCGTTAAAATTTTCAATTTTTGGGTACCACTTTTTTTTTATTATCATTTGTTCCTTCTTCTTTTGGGCTTTGAATAGGTTGAATATTTGTCCTTTGATCAGTTCTTGCATTTTTCATTTTGTTTTCATTGCATTTAAAATATCAAGAAAACCCCAAAAATCTCATGTTTTGCATTCGAGAATGAAAACAAAAGAAATAATCGAAAAAAAGAGAAAAATTGCAACAATATTCAAAACGTGTCGATGAACGCATCAGGTGATTAGGCTAAAATACCAAGAAAAGTGGTCTACAAAATATCGATGTCAATGAGATTCTAAGAGAAGTGTCAACGATCGGGATCGGTGGAAATTCAAGCAAGTTCAAAAATTATAATAGATTCCATCGATTGTCGATCAAATGATCAAGAATCGGTGGAATAAATTGGACTTCTAAAGAGATAACAAGTTCTAATGATCACCGATGAGCCATCAGAGTAGGTGGAAATATTATGGGTTTTGTGCAATATATAATGTATTACGTTGATGACCGATGACCCCATTTTTACAAATAACTAATCCTATATGTTCGATCATGGATAAGGTAAAATATTGAATGTTGATGTTTACCACAAAAGTAATGTTTGTTTCAATGACTAGGTTGGCCACATCATCTTTCATACTGGCCATGTCACTTTCCATGTCACCCTCCACGCTAACTCCCGTACCTTCCACATCACTTTCCATGTCATCCACCATGTGGACTTCCAAGTCATCATTCATACTATATGTCTACCACAATAGCTACCACATCATCCACCATGTCATTGCACACATCATCATAGTACAAATTTATATCATGTTCATCGACATTGTGGGTTTTGATGGAATTCTTTGATAGGAATAAACACTTTTTCACCAATGGTGATGGACTCATGAAGCATTGAAAACATCAACAACATGTATAATTTCCCGAGAAAAATACTTTTCACCGATTGTCGATGGACTCATTGGCATCATCCCATATACAATTCAACATGCCATAAGATACAACTAAGGGTCGATGTTGATGAAACTTCACTTGGATAGTGAATTCTAGCCATCCTATCACAAGAGTGAATATATCTAGACAATCCAAATCTATAACTTGCTAGGTAAGTTTCTTATGGTTTTAGGAATTCCATGTCATGTGACATATTGACAGGTCATGTTACCAATCAAGTGTCAACACGTCACCTGATTTTATTATAAGTGCCACATCACCATCTACACTCATTTTTACACATTCTCATAACACATCACACTGCCACATCATCATGTTCAAGTCATCAACCATACAATGAAACATCATCATTCCACATCATGAACTGTGCTTCCTATCATCCATCCACATCATGAACTGTGCTTCCTATCATCAATCCATGTCATATTTTGTACTTCATCTTGGCACATCAAATTTCACATCACCTGACATGTCATCATGGTACGAATGTTTTGTCGATCATCAATGTTCAGATTTTTCGATTAAGCATTTTAGATTGGGAGATACATATTTCCACCGATGTCGATGAACTCATAAAGAAACAATAGGATGGTTAAAGTCTTATAATTGTTTCTTTTTGTAAATAAGAAGAGACTATATTACCGTGTGCTCAAAAAACAACACATGTCAAAAGATTACAACCATAATTACCACCTGTTCTACCACAGGAATGGAAACTAGAACATGTGTCACTGTGCATGCTAATAACACTTGTCTGAGAACTGTAAAAATACCTACCACTTGTTCTACCCTGAAAATGGAAATGAGAACATGTGGTCTAAACTAAAGTGTTTTTATAACATGAAAACAAAAGAACTAACACCAGAAAATTGACAGTAGGAAATTTAAACATGAGGCAAACTCGAGCATCCATCCTGGATGACGATGAAGGCATAAGTCTGGAAACAAGTCGGGCATAAACTCTTTGCAATCTCACCTGAAAGAGTATTGAAGAGGAGATCCATGTGTTTTCTCAGAAGGCTCTAATGATACCTTTGTTCAGAGAGGTCCCTAATTATATAGAAAATGAGGTTGAGGTGTTTTTTCGTGAGCTTGCACACTATGTGCGAGGCATGGATATCCAAGACATGATGCATTGGTGTCTCAGATGTGTTATGTCCATATTTTTCATGCCAGACTTCACCCCAGTGGATTTTTGGATCTACCACGTTTGGGTTGGTTGAATGATTTCCATAATTCGACAGTCGTGGAGTAAGCTCCTCGTCTACCAAAAAACCCATCGTGACCAATGCCTTGGTGCATGTCTGCATCGTTCCATCAATTCCATCTTTCCATGTCACCTTTTCATCACCAACAACCTGCAAATGTTGAGGAATCTCCACCCAGTGAGGAGGAATTTCCTCCTCCACGATGTAGCCTTTGTAATTGGGCTCTGGGATAAGTAGTTGAGGTGCATCTTAGGTTTCCATGTCCTAGTTCTGATCAGAGTAGGGAGAAAGGGACAGGTTGCCTCTTGGGGAGGGTTGGAGAGCCATTGGACTAGTGCAACAGTACCTTCCTTCTTGACTATAGTAGGTCATCCCACATTTGGGCTTTCCTCTTTCTCGGGGCATGTCAAAACCAAGCATGATGGAGGAACTAAAGAGGCATAGGTGAGAGGGAATGCAAAGAGCCGAAGCATGGGATAGCCAAGTCAAGTTAGACAAGGGAGAATGAGAGACTGGGGGTGGAAGACCGAGATAAAACTAGTAGCAAGAAGATCCATGCTTAATAATTAGTGAGGTGATGGCCATGGAGGAGATGAATGTCAAAGTGTAGTGGGTGGAGGCCATCGTATTGGTTCCTGTAATATGGATGTGAGCCACCATAAGAGTTTTTGGACTATCCCAACACTCTTCTCTCTACTCTGCATAAATGCAGGGCATGTCAAATGGATTGGGGAGGGTGCTGGCGGTGAGGGGCTTTAATTGACCTTGCTTTCAACACACCATGTGGCATGCGGCCTCCAGGTGGCACCCCATATGGGGGTGGGTAATATTGATGGGATAATTCTTGGTAATGTTTCAGCAGTTGTGAGTCCAGATGATTTTGGGGGTTGAGAATGAGGATTTCAGTTTGGGCAGTAATTCCCACATTAGTTAGATTGTCGGCCACTTTGTTGGTGTCACATATTACATGTGAGGTAATGAGCATAAGGGTAGCGTTGAGGAGGGTTTGAAGATGTGAGAGAGGGACCAAGAGGTGCTAGATGGGTTTTATTTTATCTGGATCCATCCCATTGATAATTTTGGTAAACAAAGTGATGATTACATTTGAGTAACTTTCAATGATTAAAGGTTGTAGGTTGAGCTCTGAGGCTAGTTGAAATCCCCTGATGAGACCCAAAAGTTTTTTGGAGTTATTGGTGTCATATCCTAGTGGACCCACATGTAGGTGTCATATCTTCCCCGTGCTATCTCATATGAATGCCCCAAAACCCATTGGTCCAGGATTGCCTTTTGAGGCACCATCAAATTTCAGTTTCCAAAAACCTGTGGGTGGAAAACTTTAGATGGAGGGGCTTTGTGCCACAGGGGTAGGAGGAGAAGAAAGAGAGAGAGAGAGAGTCCTTGAATGTTGTCTTATTCCATGAGGAAATAATGATGGATTATGGTGGCTCTTTAGGAATGTTGTCTAGAGACCAATATTGAGTTTGAATGGTTTCCCAAATGATGTCCACAATTTTGGAACAAATTTTGGAAGGGGTGGATATTTGGAAGTGGAAGATACAACTGTTCCTTTCTTTACATAGATGCCAAACTATGAATCCTAGGATGATGTGATAGATTCTATTGAGGAGTGGGATTTTGAAGTCACCCAATTCCCAATTCTGAATTGTATTGACGACACTTTTTCGGTCCCTTTTGGTTTTCCTCATGATGACTACAACTTGATCCCATATTATATTACTACCAGGACATTGATTGAAGATGTTCTCCATTTCTTATTCTTGTTGTTTGCACAAGTGCCAGATTGACGGTCCAATAAATCCTCTCTTTTGGAGGTTATCCCAAGTTAGAAGCTGATTCTGGACCAAAAGCCAAAGGAAAGTTTAAACCTTCTGCTAGAGTTTGGTTTTCCATATTGTATGCCAAATTTGATCTTTTGTTTGCTGATGAAAATTATCCTGAATTTGATGGGCTTCCTTAATTGTGACGGTTCCAATTGAGGAGTTCCCCCATTTAAGAATGTCCTTTTCTTCACTCATATGGATCTTCTTGTTTCCCACTATTTCTTGCCATGGTTGCATTTCGATATCTTCTAGAAGGTTCAACTCACATGAAAGCAGTTTCCAACTGCACAAGGGGGAGTGAACAATTCTTGCAAGCTAGAGGTATGCTTCTTTGAGACGTCTAAGAATTGGTAACTGGTTTTGGTAGAGGATGAGATTTTCTAGTGATTGTAAGGGGGGTTGTTTCTGCCAAGTGCATTGTAAATGTGTTGAACCTGCACATAATAGATCTACCTAAATAATAATACACACATTTGCAGAGATAATTGGAAAAGGAAGAAGAAGGACAGAAAAAAATCTCATTAACCGTTATGAATAATGAATAATTTACACATGATATACTATGTATAACTCAATGTGTTCGACTTGAGGTGAACCAAGTCACCATAGTGGTGGTCTAGAGCGATATGGACACACACCAATAGTTACGGAAGTGAACTGCCACCTATTCTAGTCTCTTAGGAAGTTACAGGAGTGAACTACCACCTAGTTGAGTTAACTAGTCAACTAGTCTTCAGTTAACTGACTGAACAAAAAGTAGTGAGGAGTTAATTGAGGGAATCAAGGATAATACACCACTCTGGTGATGATACCAAGGCAGGGTATAATTAGCATGGTGATGATCCCAATGTTGCATAGTGATGATCCCAATGCAACATCTAAACTCAACTCAACTAGTCAAACTGAAGTGTGAACTGAAAGAGAATATTATCCAAGTGGAATATTTTCTCCTAAAATATAGGAGACTAGATAATGACTAATTATGACCAATAAAAAAATAAAAAACTTAGGAAAAATAAATCCTAGGTGTGTGTGAAGTAAATCCAACACCCCCCCTAAACATCACTATGGTGAAAATAAAGATTGGGTCCCGAAAATGAGGCCATGTTAGGTACCCAAGTACAAAAGATACACTGAAAATAAAGTAAGGAAAGAGGGAAAACCTCANCATGGGAAACCCCCCCCCCCCCTCAAGGTACAATGTATGTAAAAAGTAGAACTACAGTTTCTAGGCAACTGTGTCCTTCACTCCAAGACGACCTCACAAAGAATGGAATTTCTGCTCAATGAAGGTCTTGGTGAATATGTTTGTCGTCTGTTATACTGAAGGAAAGAACTATAAGTCAATGATCCCCTTGTGTACCAAATCCCAGATGTAGTGCATGTGGATCTCGATGTGCTTTGTCTGTTGCCTCTGAACTGGATCTCTGCAGAACTTCAGAGTGTTTTGGTTGTCACACTAGATGACGATCGATCGATGAAACTGACTGCCCAACTCAGTGAGAAAATGTTGTAGCCACATAGCCTGAATGGTTATGTTAACTACCGCTCTGTACTCTACCTCAGCTGAAGATATAGAAATGGAATCTTGCTTCTTGCTCGACCAACAGATAGGCTCGGAACCAAGACTAAGTGAGTAACCAGATGTGGACTTGCAATCAATGTTATCACCAGCCCAGTTGGAATCAGTAAACCCAATGAGATATAATGTAGAGTCTATTGCATAATGAATCCCAAAGGTGACGGTGCCATGTATGTATCAAAGGATACACTTTGCATCTTTCCAATGTAGCTCATGCGACTCCTACATGAACCTGGAAATTGTGCCAACTGCATATGAGAGGTCTGGTCTGGAGTGTGTGAGATACAACAAGCTCCCCACTAGTTGTCTGTACAGTGTGCTGTCAAATAGTGGAGTCTCCCCGCCATATTCAAGTTTGACTCCTGACAGGAAAGGAGTCGGAGCAGACTTGCAGTCTGTCATGTGAAATCTCTCAAGGAGATCTCGTGCATACTTGGCTTGAGACAGTTTGATGCCTGATGCATCCTGACTAATTTCAAGTCTATGGAAGAAGTGTAGCAGACCCATGTTCGTCATCAAAAACCTGTCATGAAGAATCCTCTTGACTGCAACAATCACTGAATTCGAGCAAACAATGATCAACAAATCATCGACATACATAACTAAAAGTATAAGTGAATCATCCGTCCTGAGCATGTATACATTCAGGTCTGATTTACAACGTAAAAAGTTCTGTGACAATAGGTAGGAGTCCATCTTAGCATACCATGCCCTCGAAGCCTGCTTGAGGCCATAAAGTGACTTCTTCAGTCGACAGACCAAAGATGAGTCCTGCATAAATCCCTGGGGCTGGTCCATGTAGATCTCCTCAAAGATATCACCATGAAGAAATTCATTCTTCATGTCCATTTGATGGACTTCCCATCCCTTGGTTGCTGCAATGGAAAGTGCCAATCGTATGGAATCCATATTTTCTACTGGAGTGAAGGTCTCATCATAGTCAATACCATGAACCTACTGAAAGCCTTTGGCGACAAGCCTAGATTTGTATCTATCGATTTGTCCATCTGCTGCACTCTTCTTCCTATAGACCCATCTGCATCTAACAAGTTTCCTCCCATAAGGAAGGGGAACCAGATCCCAAGTCTCATTCTCGAGGAGGGAGTTGTACTCCTCCTGCATGGAGGATTCCCAAAAGGGATTTCTAGCAGCCTCGCCATAAGACTGGACCAAGAAAAGATGCCTGGAGGGAAATGGTTCAGTGGTAGTGAGTGAAATGGGAGGATCCTCGAAATTAGATCGAGTCTTCCTGGTATTGGCTGGATCACCAACGATATCCCCTGCATCCTGAAGAGTAGTTTGTGCCCACTTGGGCTTCTGCTCTAGCTCTGCAACTACATTTGGATGCTCTGACTATGAATATGATTGTATTGACTCTGAATCTAAATCTAAATCCTCTGAGTCCTCTGAAGAAGAGTCAGCATGTGCATGCTCATCATATTGGACAGGTGGAAGAGTGAAGGTATCTGCATGCGGCTGTTGAGGTACATGCGAGACACTTTCCTCGAATTGGACACTACGCTCAATGATGATCCGGTCCAAGGAAATATCAATAAGCTGATATCCCTTCACACCTTCTGGGTATCCAACAAAAATGCACTCAGTTCTCTGTGGATCAAGTGCCTTCCTCTTTTTAGAGGGAATCTGGGCCCATGCACGAGAACCAAAAATGCGAAAGTGGGTCACTTCTGGTTTGAGGCCACTCCAAGCCTCATAGGGGGTCTTATCCTTGATAGATCTATGAGGAGATCTATTTTGGATGTATGTTTCACAGTTAAGTTCTTCGGCCCATAGTCTCTATGGTAGTGACTTTGCATGAAACATGCAAGATGTCATCTCCTTTAGAGATCGGTTTTTCCGCTTAACAACTCCATTTTGCTGCGGAGTATAGGGAACTATGTGTTGCAACTGAATCCCTGCCTCATGGAAAATATTGTGGATCTCATGATTCAGATAATCTCCCCCATTATCAGTTCGGATGACTTTGATCTTCTTTCCGGACTGTGTCTCAACCAAGGCTTTGAAATCTTTGAGGTGTTGAAAGACCTCAGATTTTTTCCTGAGAAAGTAGATCCAAGTAAAACATGAGAAATCATCAACAAAAATGAGAAAAAACCTCTCTTTGTTGATGGATGGATGCAGAAAAGGACCCATAAGGTCACTGTGGATCATATTGTTAAGAACCAAACATCAATATAGCATATAGAAACCTCAGAAAAAGTACTCAACGCCTTGAAAAAGAGATAATTTCAGATAATAAGCCTCTTCGAGGGGGCAAACTCCTTTTACCCCACTTAAATGTTCAAGTCCAAGATGATTCAAAATGAAAATGTCTCCTTGGTATATATAGGAGACTAGGAGGTATAATTACAAATAATGGCCTAAAGCCGACATAATTAAAATAACATTACTAATCTAAATTATAACTAATGGACTAAAGCCGACATAAATAAAATAGCATTACTAATCTCATATGCCCCAATTAAGGGGTAATGAGCCAATATTAGGGCTTAACATGCCCCTACCCTTGAGACAAGTGTTGTCCACAACGCTTGAGTAACTTTGGATGATTCTGTATAAAAGACTCATCTTCCCAAGTGGAATCTTCAGCCGGTAGTTTCCTCCATTTAATGAGATACTCTGAAATGGATCTATTCCTCAGCTGGCGAATTCTTGTGTCAGTGATGGCTTCAGGCTCCAATATGA